>JACEFZ010016067.1:0-182500 GCA_014155875.1 Cepaea nemoralis
GGTCTACAAGGCGTTGTGCTAGTGGCAAGCACGACAAAACGCATGTCTACACGGCGTTGTGCGCATATTTACAGGTAGGCAAGGGCTTCGAACTAGGGAGTAAAGAGTTCAGTTACTAGTGCGTGCATAGGGCTGAATTTTGCGTGGAAGATAGATTTCCTTATCGAAGTGATTATTCCCAAACAGGGCTGGTCACGTGACATCTATATATCTTCTATATTAGAGTGCAGTACAAAATGGCATATCATTGTAGGCCAGTATAACGTATTAAGTATATATACACACATTATTAGAAGGCTGTAATATAATAAAGAAGGCAAGCAAGTGCTGTTGTGTATGATTAGGGTTAGGGATGGGGTTAAGGTTAAGGTTGGGGTTAAGGTTAAGGTTTGCGTTACGGTCTGGGTTAGGGGTAGGGAATACATGTTAGGAATCGTCTGACGTACTTGTGATTTACGTTCTTAAGTCAAGGACAAGAAGTCAACATTTGAGTTCAAATTACGGGTGTGTTGAATGAAGCCATTATACCGCGGTCACCAGTGAAAGTTCAGTCGTTTGAGCGTTAAACCTCTCAGAAATGCCGGCCTCAAATAAAGTCAACAACAACAACAAAGTAACAACGCTTAGTCGGACTACACCGACTGCAACGCAATGCGCGATAGTTTGTACTCAGTGCAAGTGAGATGCATCTCACAGATGGGAGAGGTCAGCCATTATTGACCATGAACTCTTAACTTCACCCGCGCGGGAAACACCAGCCAGATTACGAAGGGACATCAGCCATGATCTGTTGTAATGTAACATTTACAAACTATGCACTCTGCAAGAGAGTCAAGGTAATTCCTTACGATGACAATCAACACCCACATTTTGCACACAATACACCGATGAACTTAGCCAGTATGCTAGGCAGAAATGAGCTGCTAGTTTCCTCTGATTGAAACACGTGATCATCAACCCTCAATTCTTCAGGTCGTACAAGCGTGCACAAATTATCTGTAAACCATCTGGGAATGAAGAGAGAGTTGATGAAAGAAATAAGGAGGAAAGTGAAATATTTCGGCCACGTTAAAAGACATGATACTCTTATAAAAACCATACTGGAGAGCAAGGTTGGGGGAAAGCGAGCAAGAGGTAGACAACGATACAAGTGGGAAGATAATATCAAGAGATGGACGAACATCAGCCTGATAGAATGTTAAGTGAGGGCGAGAGACAATGGTGGAGATCCATTGCAGCCAACCTACATTGTGGAGACGGCACCTAATTGATTGATTGGAACCATCGCAGGCCTTAGACAAAGCAATGCACTGGCAGCGCCACTCACCCATTCCGGAGATTAAAAAGATAAACTGTTAATAAAATACGACTTTCAGATGATTCGTACATTGAAAATAGTTGATGTTGAAACACTTGTAAAAGAAATGAGAAGAGAAGGTCACAGAACAGAAACTTGACAATTACAAGAATGGAAAAGAACAAACTTAAACATATGAATGATAATTAGTAAACCATTCAGTATGGCTTCATGAATATGTGGTTAATTCTTACTGTAGGCTATGAGACTGTCATTGCAAATCCTTTACAGGACGTCGCAGTCAACCTCAGTATTTTTGGCTGTGATTTCTTGGCAAGTTTAGGCCCAATAGTTTGGCATTGCTTTCTGAACGACCGACACTCATACTATTTTTGATAACCAACACCAGGCGGTCAGCTGCCAAATTACCCGCAGCTTTGTTTGGAACACGGTATGCGGGATTACGAACTGCGTCCGTAATTCACCACAGAGTGAGCCGGCTGTAAGCTCAACAACGACCCAAATCTAACTTCATCCCCCCCCCCACAAAATTAAAAGGATCTTGTGCAATACTTCGGCGGGGCTCCGTAGCCAAAGCTTTGCGAACGCGGTTCATGAGCCGCTTACCAGGCGTTCGAAACGCAGCCGCGACCGATTTGTGCAGCAGACCGCGTCGCGTTGCGTTATAACGTGTTGGTATGGGAGCCGGTCGTTCAGAAAGCCATGGCAAACTACTGAACGCAAAAGCTTGCCCAGTACATCAACAGCAGCTGAAAAATGCTGGCGTTGACTGCAATGTCCTGCAAAGGATATGCAACAATAAAAATGCACTACTCACTATCGTTGAGTGTCTAGAAGAGAGTATTGAAATGTTATGTAGAATCTGTTTAGCTGTATGACAGTGAATCACAAAAATTAAGAAAAGCTTGGAAGCAACGTAGATGTAATTTCTGAAGCGAATGCTGATAGCCTGTAACGGCTAAAGAAAGTTGAATATAATATACAACTATTAGAAAAAGACAAACAGCTTCTTTGGTGATAAGCCTCTGGTTACATAAGAATAATTGAGGCACTAGAAAGCATCGTGATGGACGGGAAAGATCAGTGGAAAAAGAGGCAGACCTAGAGCAATGATGCTGGATGGACAAACGAGGACATGGAGGGATGTTAGCAAAGTTGATGAAGAGCTCCAAGGGCCGATATCTATAGAAGACGAATCTGTACGCCAGCTGGCATGGCTCATGACAGATTGGCTCCAGTAGCTTAGACAACAACTATAGATTGACAACAAATATGGCTCGTATTCTATTCCATTATTGCTACGAGTCACCTCATGTAATCTCGGTGTTGACATGTGGTGGTATTTTCAGTGTTAACTCGCCCAGAAGCATTGGGATTCAAATTACACATCATGAACCGACATCTACTCCTGCAACTGAGCCCTGAAGATATCGGTTTCTCAGCGCGCGCATTAAGAGTTAAGGCAATATGGTGGCTACCATATCCCATCACGCCATTTTGTAATGGCCCCATGAGTGTTTACCTTTATATCTGTCTCTCTAAGCGCTGGGTTGGAGACTTGACAAGGACATACCTCAGTTGTGGAGGATACCAACACAGACCTACTCCAGGCCTAATCTCCGCCAATTTGACCTGCTGTGTGCTGTGCTGAATACTGACCTGGTTACTGTCTAACAAGCCTCTCCACAGATGTGAAGTTTCACTACCGGTATTGCATCGCCCGCTGGTTTCCGAGTTTGGAGAGGAGAAGGCGAGCTCTCCAACAGTCCTTCAGGAGACGATACTTCGGGTTGAGAGGAACGGTACTTCGGGTTCGGAGGAACGGTACTTGGGGTTGAGAGGAACGGTACTTACGGTTGGGAGTTAGGCCATTATGCCAAACTCACTCCGCGGAAGGCAATCAGGGGTTAAAACTCAGTCGACATTAAGCTTTACCAACCAACCTTCATATTTCCACATGTTTATGTAACAAGCATGGCAGTTTACACGCTACAAACTGACAACAAATCAATGGTGTGTTATTTGCTATTGGTGTGTTATTTGCTATCTCTGGTCTAAATTAAACAGGTCTTTCGTGTGTGTGGGAATCATCGATTTTGTTGCTGCATTCACTACAAAGATGACGTACACACCGTCTCGTCTGCTGTGTATTTCCGAACGCGGCGATCAAAGGAGAGGCAGAACCAGTCTGAAGGCAGGGGACGGGACGGGAGGTGATGTGACGGGAGTTGATGGGTTAGACAATGTAAGTGCGGGGAGGTTAAGGAGAAAGGGTAGAAGAAACCAGGGAGAATTATCGTCTACCAGGGTCTGCATAACACACACACACACACAGAGAGAGAGAGAGAGAGAGAGAGAGAGAGAGAGAGAGAGAGAGAGAGAGAGAGAGAGAGAGAGAGAGAGAGAGAGAGATATGAAAACGTGTATAGAAAAATAGAAGCAGGCAGAGAAATAGACATGTAGACATGCGGGAATATTAACGGACGTACAGTTACACAGATACAGAGAGGCAGCAGATACAGAGAGGCAGACAAACACAGAGAGGCAGGCAGATGTTAGCGTGACAGAATACACAGGGCAAGGAATGAAACGAAGAAAGACAAGACTTTCTGAAAGCTAGAGTCACGATGTCGAAATACAGAGCAAAGTGGTTCATTTTCTAAGTTATCAGTGGCTGCTTTCTAACTCTTAGTTTGCTATGACCGGGAATTGTGGAACATTTTGCTATCCCTCAGAGGAAGAGTATAGAAATAAGGAAACAAGGGACCTACCTACGTTACACATTAGAGTTTCCTTAGTCCAGAGTCTAGCTCGGATGAGTCAAGAACCCTCACAACATTCGAGAAATTCCCACACATTGTTATCTTCAAAAACCATCGATGAGTCCAGATCCTAATGGTACCAGTTGCACCCTGATTATGTGTCCGTCTGTCTTTCCCTTTGTACGACTGAGTGTCGGCCAGATCCTGTGGTCACTCCCTCCTGCTGCACTATTCTCTTTCAGGCAATGATGATGTATCTGTTTTTCTACACGATACCCACTATCCCAAAGGGCTATGACCACATCTGCCTTATTGTGCACCAACACTCCACCCAGCGTTGTAGATCCAACCAATTTGTCTGCCTGCTCTTCCTCCTGTGTACTTTCCCTGAGACCAAGTTATCATTCTCCGTGACAGGTACTGGATTTTACCTGGGACCATCCTATCATTCTCCGCGACAGGTACTGGATTTTACCTGGGACCATCCTATCATTCTCCGCGACAGGTACTGGATTTTACCTGGGACCATCCTATCATTCTCCGTGACAGGTACTGGATTTTACCTGGGACCATCCTATCATTCTCCGTGACAGGTACTGGATTTTACCTGGGACCATCCTATCATTCTCCGTGACAGGTGCTGGATTTTACCTGGGACCATCCTATCATTCTCCGTGACAGGTGCTGGATTTTACCTGGGACCATCCTATCATTCTCCGTGACAGGTGCTGGATTTTACCTGGGACCATCCTATCATTCGTGACAGGTGCTGGATTTTACCTGGGACCATCCTATCATTCTCCGTGACAGGTGCTGGATTTTACCTGGGACCATCCTATCATTCTCCGTGACAGGTGCTGGATTTTACCTGGGACCATCCTATCATTCTCCGTGACAGGTACTGATTTTACCTGGGACAATCCTATCATTCTCCGTGACAGGTACTGGATTTTACCTGGGACAATCCTATCATTCTCCGTGACAGGAGGATTTTACCTGGGACCATCCTATCATTCTCCGTGACAGGTACTGGATTTTACCTGGGACCATCCTATCATTCTCCGCGACAGGTACTGGATTTTACCTGGGACCATCCTATCATTCTCCGCGACAGGTACTGGATTTTACCTGGGACCATCCTATCATTCTCCGTGACAGGTACTGGATTTTACCTGGGACCATCCTATCATTCTCCGTGACAGGTACTGGATTTTACCTGGGACCATCCTATCATTCTCCGTGACAGGTACTGGATTTTACCTGGGACCATCCTATCATTCTCCGTGACAGGTGCTGGATTTTACCTGGGACCATCCTATCATTCTCCGTGACAGGTGCTGGATTTTACCTGGGACCATCCTATCATTCTCCGTGACAGGTGCTGGATTTTACCTGGGACCATCCTATCATTCTCCGTGACAGGTGCTGGATTTTACCTGGACCATCCTATCATTCTCCGTGACAGGTGCTGGATTTTACCTGGGACCATCCTATCATTCTCCGTGACAGGTACTGGATTTTACCTGGGACCATCCTATCATTCTCCGCGACAGGTACTGGATTTTACCTGGGACCATCCTATCATTCTCCGTGACAGGTACTGGATTTTACCTGGGACCATCCAGTACCTGTCGCGGAGAATGATAGGATGGTCCCAGGTAAAATCCAGTACCTGTCGCGGAGAATGATAGGATTTTACCTGGGACCATCCTATCATTCTCCGTGACAGGTGCTGGATTTTACCTGGGACCATCCTATCATTCTCCGTGACAGGTACTGGATTTTACCTGGGACCATCCTATCATTCTCCGTGACAGGTACTGGATTTTACCTGGGACCATCCTATCATTCTCCGTGACAGGTACTGGATTTTACCTAGGGACCATCCTATCATTCTCCGTGACAGGTACTGGATTTTACCTGGGACCATCCTATCATTCTCCGTGACAGGTACTGAATTTTACCTGGGACCATCCTATCATTCTCCGTGACAGGTACTGGATTTTACCTGGGACAATCCTATCATTCTCCGTGACAGGTACTGGATTTTACCTGGGACAATCCTATCATTCTCCGTGACAGGAGAATTTTACCTGGGACCATCCTATCATTCTCCGTGACAGGTACTGGATTTTACCTGGGACCATCCTATCATTCTCCGTGACAGGTACTGGATTTTACCTGGGACCATCCTATCATTCTCCGTGACAGGTACTGGATTTTACCTGGGACCATCCTATCATTCTCCGTGACAGGTACTGGATTTTACCTGGGACCATCCTATCATTCTCCGTGACAGGTACTGGATTTTACCTGGGACCATCCTATCATTCTCCGTGACAGTTACTGGATTTTACCTGGTACCATCCTATCATTCTCCGTGACAGGTACTGGATTTTACCTGGGACCATCCCCATCATTCTCCGTGACAGGTACTGGATTTTACCTGGGACCATCCCATCATTCTCCGTGACAGTTACTGGATTTTACCTGGGACCATCCTATCATTCTCCGTGACAGGTACTGGATTTTACCTGGGACCACCCTATCATTCTCTGTGACAGATACCGGATTTTATCTGGGACCATCCTATCATTCTCTGCGACAGGTACCGGATTTTATCTGGGACCATCCTATCATTCTCTGTGACAGGTACTGTATTTTACCTGGAACCATCCTATCATTCTCTTTGACAGGCACTGGATTTTACCTGGGACAATCCTATCATTCTCTGTGACAGGTACCGGATTTTATCTGGGGCCATCCGATCATTCTCTGTGACAGGTACTGAACTTTCACTCGGACAAATCGTATTCTCCGTGACAGGTACTGAACTTTCACTGAGACCATCATATTCTCCGTGTGACGTACTGAACTTTTGGGAACTATGAAAGTTACAGGCACCCAATTATAGCTATATCGACCGCTCTTCCTTCTCATGTCTCTTTGGCTTAAGGGTAGTGAATGATGTCTCGTAATCCCGCCGTACCGGGTTCGGAATCCGCCGCAAACGATGTGAATGCAGCTCGCTTTACATTGATGTTCATAGAGGTCACCATGGCCGAATTGATCACAGCGCTCCTTCTTAAACATCCGGTGTGCTGATGCCCAGGTAGCGGGTTCAACCCCTACACCGGTCAGTTGGACTAAAATGTTGACTTCTCGTCCTTGACTGGGGTACGTATATTACAAGTACCTCTGAAGTCGCAGTGGGTTCATCTGGTGGCGAGGAACACTGGGAGTAGGGAAAGCTCATCCACACGCAAACATCAGCCCAGTGAGCTAGAAGTGGTAACACGGGTGTGGACTACGCTTGGGTTCAAAGCGTGCGAACGTAAAAACAAAATTGATGTTCACAATGATGTTCACAATGATGTTCACAATGATGTTCACAATGATGTTCACAATGATATTAGCGACTGCCGTTCAGAAAACAGTGTCATACTGAATTTAAAATTGCCTTGGGAAAACAAAAATGACAGTCAAACATACTGGGGGTGGGGGGGGGGGGACTGCGACGTTGTGTAAAGGACATACTACTAATTGTACATAAAGGTTTCAGTATAAACAACAGCGGTTTAAAATGGCTTTTCTGAATACGACCTCAACTCCCTTAACGCGTTTAAAGACAGACGAAGGATGGTATCGAGTTCGTGTGCTGTCCTGTGTAATCACTAGAGACCTAAACACTTATCGAGATGTCAGCATGCTATTATGATAATACACCGAAAACAAAACAAAACGAAACAAAACCCAGACAGAAGAAATTCCGTTGACCCACGAGATATTTGTTTACTCAGTAATTAATGACTTTGAAAGAAACATTACGCCAATCCCACAGTCCAAGTTTAACCTAGGGCTCGTGATGTTTACCGGGGGCGGCGGGGGGTGTCTGGGGGTCGACACGACCCTGTAAAGAAGATTGGGTGGTTGTAAGACTACTTCTTGACTCGTAATCCCGATGCACAGGTCAGCGTGGCCGAGACGTTTATCATGCTTGCGCTTAAACTTACTGGGCTCTTACGGCGGAATAGTTGTATGATTACACACACCGCTCAGTCGGACTTAACGGGGACTTCTCATTCAGTTAGTAACGCGGACTTCTCATTCAGTTAGCAACGGGGACTTCTCATTCAGTTAGTAACGGGGACTTCTCGTTCATTTAGCAGGCTCGGCCATGGGAATGCTATTCCCACGGGAATCCCATGGGAAAGGTCCCATGGGATGGGATGGGACAGCACACATCTGTATTTCCCATGGGACAGTAGCCATGTCATAGCAAATTGATCTAGACAGAGCCATCCTTAATTTATTTTATTTTTTTACCCTTTTAAAGCCTTTTATCCTTTTTTTCTTGATTTATTTGTATATATTCTTTATCTCGTGGTGGGACAACGGATACATAAGTAAATACACATAGCCTTTTGTTATGTAAGATTACATTTTGGTGCGTTACTAGCAATTAATTATAAAAGTGTGACGTGACTGGACGTGGACAGTCAAACATTTTTGGGCATGTTATGACAAGAAATGACTTGGAGAACTTGGTTACGACTGACAAGATCGAAGGGAAGAGACCAAAGGGAAGACGAAGAAAATACCTGGATGGCCTGGCCACGTGGCATGGTCGAGACAGGAACATGGAGCTGATCCACGACTCTGGTGATCGAGTGAGATGGCAGAACATGACCGCCCACGCTTACCGACATGGCACATGAAAGATGGATGGACGTGACTGGAAAAAGGTTGCAAAGCACTGATTTACGTACAAAAATACGTGATACGCACTGCTAAGCATTTTTGCCAGTTGGGCAGATTTCACGCCAAATTGCACTACTTTTCAGGACTATTAGTGGAAAATTTAACGTGTTGGCGAAATGCAGTATTTTGGGCTAGTTTTGGTAGCGTGTGTGGTTTTTTGGGCGGGTTGTAATAGTGCAATACACCAATGTAACATGAATGACAGTGATTAAACTATATTTTTTTGTTTATAAAATACTCTTGAATATTAAAATTAATAAAATCTGTCGTTTTACATGTCTCTTTGTACACATAGTCCTATTTAGCAGACACTCCACCTAAACTTTCATAAATTTCATAATTTTATTTGAACTGTATTCCATATCAATAATGTAAAATCCCATGGAATGGGATGTGATGGGAAAGGTATAAATTACCATGGGATGGGATGGGACAGAAAAATATGTCCCATGGACAAGCCTGTCAGTTAGCAACGTGTACTTACCGTTCAGTTAGCAATGGCTAACTAAATATGTAGGGCATTGCGCCCAATCCCAGGTTGATTTACTAGGTCATTTTACGTTCACTAGTTTGCCACTGCTTTCTGAACGAGAAATCAACTTTAAAAAAAAGTCAGAGTCGAGATGTTCGACTTCATTGCACCTGGTTGTATCCCATATTGCTCGGTCTCTTTCCACGTGATGGCCTGTCGAAAGTGTCGCACAAAACACGATCTCCGTAGCTTCAGCGACGACCTCCAGGAGTCTGAGAATAATGCACTCGTGAACCGAAAGACATAGCCCGGAATGGAACCCACAACATTTGGAGTGCAAGTCAGACAACTTGACTACTTCGCCACGGAAACTCCAGTGAAGCTGACCAGTGTGCGGATTGAATCTAGCTCACTGTCAGCGCACTCGAAGTTTAGACGCAAACGCATTAGACCCCACGTTGACTTCTAATGGCAAATAACTGAACGTACAACTGACATAGAAAACGAGCCCGGGGCTTGCCTCGCAAAGGACATTTCTCTTAAAGCATGTGGGTTTAAGCCCTAAAAACTATTGGAGAGACTGGTGTACAGACTGTTGCTCCGATCTGGTACCAGAGTACCATCTCCATGGGGCTGAGTTACAGAGCCCTCCGTCCCATCTAATAGCCCAGAGGCTAGCGGGATGTGCAAGACCGGTACTAGGACAACACATCTGATGACAGGCATTTTGGGATGTCTCCAGGTAGTGATTCGGCACAGCACGTCACATACAGACTGCTGGGATTAGACCTCTGCTGGTGGTGTTTCTCCCACAAGTTCGCCCTGCTGAAAGAGACGTGCAGGATGGGATAACACCCGGTGCAGTGAAGTTGCTCATCTTACCATTAAACTACTTGGAAAGTCAACGTCTGTCTGCCTGCCTGCTCGAGGCCAGGCACACCATGGCGATAGCGGAGCGGGGGGAGGGGGTGGGTTGGGACCTGGGTATGAGCGTTCGTGTACATGCCGGTCTGTACATGTGCGAGTCTGTATACGAGGGCTATTCCAAAATAAATCACCAATTGGCTGGTAAACATAAATCGGGCGACACCGTTCATAGCTAGCATCATTCAGTAGCCTTTAGCTCACAATACATCAACATACAGTCGCAATTGTTCAATGGTTCACCCGTCGCGAACGAATAAACATGAACACTTATTGCCTTTCCCGCTAGCCTTCATGTGTACGATGATAACGTTATGATTGACAGTTCTGTGAGGGATTGGTGCAGAAATTCAGAGATGGGTGTAAAGATGTGCATAATAAGGGTGGGCAAGGACGACATATGTGCGACAGATGAACACATTCAAAAAGTCGACCAAATCATAGTGGAAAAGCGCCGCTTCATAATTTCAGATCTTTCTACAAAATTCCCACAAATTTGTAGAACTAGTCTGTGTCGAATTATCAGAGAGGTTAGGATAGCACAAATTCTGTTTACGGTTGGTACCAAAGCAACTGACTGACGTTCACAAAGCTCAAAGAATGGGCTCAGCTTTGACGTTCCTTCTACGCTACAGGGAAGAGGGCACTTATTTCTCGACAGAATAGTGACTGGGGACGAGACATGGGTTCACTTTGTGAATGCAGAGACGAAGGAAAAGTCATAACGGTGGATGCATAACTGAATGCATACGCATTCTCCACACTTCCAAAAAAAAAATAATAAAGCAAACATGTTTGCAACGAAAAGTAATGGTTACAGTGTTCTGGGACCTCAAGGGCATTTTGTTGACGGAATTAATGACACTAGGGACCACAATAACGTCAACAGTTTGTGAAACACTGAAGAAACTTCGTCGGTCGATCTAAAACAAAAGGCGCTGAATTCTCACCAGTGACGTCATTATCCTGCACGACAACGTGCAGCCCCATACTGCTGCTCGCAAAAAGTCTTTACTTGAGCAGGTTAAAAGGGAACATTTGAACCACCCCCTTACAGCCCGAATCTGGCACCAAGCGATTATCATCTCTTCGGCAAGATGAAGGTCTGGTTGGCTACCCAGTGCTTCGATGGCACAAAGGAGCTCATGGATGGAGTCAACAACTGGCTGAGTACCCTGGCGGCGCCGTTCCTTGGCGAGGGGTTAAAATACAAATCTCGTGACTCGGTACAAGTGCCTGAATTTACGTGGTGACTGTGGAAAAGTAATGCAGTGATGGATGTAACTTTTTATGTATTTAGATATTGTCAATTTGTTTAAATGTTTACCAGTCAATCAACGGTTGATTTGGGAATAATCCTAGTGGATCTGTATTAGTGAGAGTGCGTTGACATGAGGGCGAGCGAGCGTGTAGTGAGCGAGCGTGCACGTGTGCTTGTGTATATGTACGTGCGTGTATATGAACGTGTATGCGCGTGCGCGTGTGTGTGTGCGTCTGTTCCCTTGATGCATGAGAGAGAGAGAGAGAGAGAGAGAGAGAGAGAGAGAGAGAGAGAGAGAGAGAGAGAGAGAGAGAGAGGGGGGGGGAGTACAAAACGACGCGTATTTCCTCCTTTTAAAAAATACCCTCGTTTGCATCAGAATAATTGCTGTAGGACTACTTTCTGACCTCCCTTGTTGGCGCATTAAAAGATAGCATAAGACGCCGTGAAGTGATAAGACATACATTTCCATGACTATTTACCGCTTACGCCAGAGTGTTTTTTCTATGCCGGAGACATATCCCATACATCAGCCTACTTACACCTTTGCACAGTTTACGAAAGCGTGTAATGCAACAGAGCTGCAGGGACGTGTGAAGGACATGGCAATTAGCACGCGCTGACAAACATCTGGACCAAGCCAAGGTATACGGGAGGTATACATTACCAGGTATTGATGTTTACCTGCAGCCGAGATGAGCTTAAGTAAATTTGAGTGCTTCCTACAAGACTGCTCAGGATTTGCCACAACAGAGAAAGTGTGGCCCTCGCGAGTAGTATAAGATACATGTACATTGTTGGGCGCAAGAGTAGATTCTCAGAGTCGCGTTCTGTTCGTGATTCATGTTTAGATAAGAAATATCTACTGCAGGATACAACTATCTACAGTGAAAAAAAGATCTTTTCTACAATAGAATACGACAATATAAATTGAACTAAAGGTCTTGACTACAACAGGATACAACAAATTTAAAGTGAAATAAAGATCTTGATTACAGCAAGATATTACAGTATTGAGTAAAATTATCTTGGATACAGCAGAATACGACAATATAAAGTGAGCTAAAGGAGGAACTGAAAGAAAAACTCCACAAAGGATGGACTCTGGCAAATCAAAACTTGAAAAAGGCCAGGAAAAGACATGCGGCTTACTACAACCGTAGGTCTAAAGACAGATCTCTAGAGGTGGGAGACAAAGTTTTGTTGCTACTCCCAACGGGAAACAACAAACTGGAGATAGGTTGGCAAGGACCATTTCCCGTGGAAAGGGTAATATCCAGAACCAACTATCAGATCCGGATCCGGGGAAAGTCGAAGATTTTCCATATCAATCTCTTGCGGAAATACGAAGAGAGACCCGGAGAAAAAGCAGCTCACCTCATGGCAATGGCAGTTGCAGTGGAGACAGAAGTGGGAACCAGCGAGGGCAGGGAATATCCCCTGGTACACCAGGAAACCTACAAGGATGTGCAGGTGAACCCTGATCTGACCTCCCAGGAGAGGGAGAAGATAACCCAGGTTCTCAGGTCTCATAAGGAGATACTGACTGATAAACCAGGACGAACGAGGTTGGTGGAGTTCGAGATGACGTTGACCACACAGGAGCCTGTTCGCCAAAAGGTTTACCCAGTGCCCTTCTCTAAAGAAAAGGCCCTGGAGGAGGAAATACAAAAACTGCTGGAGGATGACGTGATTGCACCATCCACATCCCCATACAATGCGGGGGTAGTTTTGTTACGGAAACCAAGTGGAGAACACCGGTTGTGTATAGACTACCGACTTCTGAACAGTCATACACAATTTCAGGTGGAACCTTTGCCGAATTCAACGCAGTTATTCGCTAGGCTCCATAAGGCTCGGTACTTTTCAAAGGTGGATCTGAGTCGGGGGTACTATCAAATACCAGTCAAACCGGAGATTCGACCACTGCTGGCCTTCAGTACACCCAGTGGACACTACGAATTCAAGGTCATGCCCTTTGGACTCAGCAATGCACCTAGTGTGTTTACCCGTATGATGAGGACTTTACTAGATCCTTTACAGGATCCGGCCATCATCTCCTTCATGGATGATATTCTGATTTCCAGTGACAGCTTGGATGACCATTTGCAATCCTTGGAGAGAGTGTTTAATAGACTCAAGGAAGCAGGGCTTACCGCTCGTCCAAACCAAGTGCATGATTGGTTACCAGACTCTGGAATTTCTAGGTCACACCATCACTCCAGGACACATTGTCCCAGAAGAGAAGAACCTGGAGAAAATCAGAAATGCCCCAAGGCCAAAAACGAAGAAGGACGTGCGATCTTTTCTCTCGTTGTGTGGATTCTATCAGAAATTTATCCCACATTTCACTGAAATGGGAGCTCCATTGACGGAAACCTTGAAAAAGGGATTCCCGGACCAAATCATTTGGACACCAGAATGTGAGACTGCCTATAGTCAGTTAAAGGAGGCCTTGGTCAGCAAACCTGTATTACAGCTCCCGAACCTTTCCAAACCATTTGTGTTGAGAACTGATGCAAGTGGGATTGGGATTGGGGCAGCTTTGTTACAGGAAGGGAAAGACGATGCTTCGGTTTTGAAACCTGTGGCATACGCAAGCAAGAAGCTACTCCAGGCTGAGAGGAATTATTCGACCGTCGAGAGAGAGTGCTTGTCTCTCGTATGGGCCGTGCAAAAATTCCAGCCCTATTTGTATGGAGTTAAGTTTCGGGTCCAGTCAGATCATCAGCCCCTGATGTTCCTGGCTACTTCTCAGAAGCTCAACGCCCGTTTGATGCGGTGGTCGTTGTTACTTCAACCCTACAATTTCACAGTGGAGTATATTCCTGGGAAGGAAAATGTTGGAGCGGACTTCTTATCAAGACACCCAGCTCCTGAAGAAGAGGAATGAATCATCTGGATTGAATTCACAGTGGAGAAGAGTGAGATGGACTACTCTCTTAAGAGGGGGCCTATGTCATGATTTCACTGTGTATCAACCTGATAATAACAATACAGACGATCATAATTATGGCCTGTGTGCAAAGCTACATTTGTTTTTTTTAACCGGGACAGAAAAACAATAAAGTCGGACTGCACAGCTGCAGTTGTTTACCAGTTAGATCAAAGACAGTCTATGTTGGCAGCTACAACGTGTTGGGAGCGGTCGGGAGACCTTGAGAAGTTTCTGACATCAAAAGGAATTGGCGGCTTGTTGTTGAGACAATGCAGCAACGCGGGCTTGTTTGGGTGTCAAACCAAGAAAAGACCACTCGTACATTTGATTAAGTCTTGGATAGACAGAAGATATGTCGGGAAATTGTAGGCATATGTTAAAAAAAGGGGAGGCGACTTGTGCATGGATTGTCCAAAAGGGGAGATAATCTACTATTGTGACATTGATGAAACCCAAGGAAGAGAATTTATTCAGAAATGGATAATCTGCCCTTGAACCACTTTTGTTAACATCAAAAGAACGTCACGTGGCCACTCAAGGCTGTTGGGTAAAAACATGCTTTGTTTACAAGTAGTGTAACTCTGAGGATTGACTTGCACGGACGTGTTTGTCACTGCAGTGGATTTAAAAAATATCTACCGTGTGCGGAAATTAATTAGATTTAATTGTACACGTGCCTGTTATGGCAGAATGTGGATATGATTTCGAAGACACTGCTGTGTTGTGCTTAAGGTATTGTAGAGAGTATATTTAAGCCTAGTTAATATAAGCAGTAGCCTCGGGAAAACTTGCTAGAGTAATGAATAGAATTAGCTGTGCTAGTGAGAATTGTGTAGTGGGGTGATATTGGGGAAAATTGAGGATGGGGAGAATGTACAATGATGGGATCTTCTAGTGATGTCTGCTAGGGGTCTACACTTTACATTTCGCTCTGTCCTGATCTTAACCCACTGCAGACCGGAGTGAAGAACTCCTATGCCCATGACAGAGTGGTTCACTGTCATGTATCTGAGTGAGGCGAACACCCCCCCCCCCCAATGGAGGTCAGGGACAGTTACTATCATCAAATGTGTTGTTCTCTCGTTGACAGGTTCCTTTAGGTCACTCAAGTCACTGAGAATGGAGACCTTGGTGCAGGCAGTTGGTCAACATCTTTTGCACTTAGCCCATGATAAAAAGGGTTTACGGAAACAAGTATAAGAGGGATTATCAAACGTCACACATTAACAGAATACAAGAAATTGTTTTCTCCACACCATTTTGGAGGAAGACCAATCGTCAAATTAATGTTTCAAACATCACTTGGGAACAGAATAGTAGAAAGTGAATTTCTTTTACACCACCTGGGAAAAGACCAGTGGGCAGTATGTTTTACACGACAGGTGAACAAACAAAGAGATACAGTTATTCCCCAACACATGGGAATAAATCAGTATAAACAGATTAGGAAGTTAGTATAACAATGGTCTTGTGAACAGTAGACACTTGAAACAGGAAGTACATTTATTTCAAAGAACAGTATATTCTTGTGCTTAAGACAAGGGTGTTATAAGTATAAGAACAAATTAGACATATATTAACTGTGTGATCCAGACAGGATTTAGGGTCGGACTGTGACTAGTTCTTTTGAGTGATCAAACAGCCACCGGTGGAAATCTACCTCTAGCAGGATGGACACATACCTGGGTGAGGTCCTCGTGGAATGAATGAGGATATGGTGTGATCCTTTCTGTGATGATAGGGCTGGGCTCTTCAGCTACCTGGTCTATGTCCGCACCCAATAGAAATATTCGACACACATTCTACCCTTTACACACACACACACCTCTCACACCTATACTCTTGGTTTAATAAATTTTTTTGTATTTATTTGTTAAAGCTTGAGTTGTGGAATATGTTATGTTGGGGAAAAGTGAGAGGGGGCAGGATAGAAGGGTGAGTGAGAGTAAGAAAGAGGTGTTTGCAGACCGACGGAGTTTTGTGGACGGAGTCTAGTGGTTTCTCTAGGACAATAATATTGGGGTAATAAAAATGTAGTGTTGATTCCCCCCACTCCAGGGACAACACGAAAGTAAGTAAGGAAGACTTACGACACCGACAGCATCTAATTTCTCTACTCAGTTTATGACTTTTTTTTTGGGGGGGGGGGGGGGGGGGGGGCTTCTTGTAGGATTTGGTCATTGGATTTTCTGTCTGTGCATGGCACTCTTCGCATTTTCCTTAGACACCACATCTGCAATGCCATTAGATGTTTTTCAGCCTGTCTACTCGTTCGCGCCTTCACATTCATTAAACATCCGGTGTGCTGATGAGGTAATCGGTTCAACCCCTACACCAGACAGCTGGACTAAAATGTTGACCTGTCGTCCTTGACTTTGGGTCCGTCAACTACAAGTACCTCTGAAGTCGGAGTGGATTTTCCTGATGGCGAGGGACAATGTTAATAGGGAAATCTAATCCACACGCAGAATTTTGTCCACCACTACTACAAATTGTGTATATGGACTATGCTTGAGTTCACAGCGAGAGAGCACAAACAAACAAACAAAATTCCGAGAAAGCCCTAGACCAACGAGCAGGTTGTAGGACAGGTATGTGAGGGTCAGATCCGGGAAAGCCTGGGTGTGTGCCTTCAGGGTGGCGAACAGTGTACAACCCGAGTATCGTGATACGGCTAAGCATTCGACCACGAGAACGCTCTAGACCAGTAGTTCCCAAGCTTTTCAAGCAGAGGGCCATATTTACTATTTTCGGTAGTTAAGCGGGCCACAACGTTATAAAATTATAACTTTCGTCAACAAAATTCTGAAATTTTAAAGGCAGTCAGTGTCTTCATATCGTTTCGTTGCGAACTGAACAGGCGCATTCGATACTATCTGAGCATAACAACCACGAGCAGAGTAAATTATAGCATGCAGACGGGGCGCTCCGATTCCATCCATGTTTTGCATATCCTTTACAGGACATCGCTGTCAACATCAGCATCTTTCAGCTGATTGATTTCTTGGCAAGATTACGTTCAGTAGTTTCCCATTGCTTTCTGAGCGACCGGCTCGGTAAGTTACCGACGCGATTCGAACCACTGATTCTCACCGTCGTCACGTTACCTTCGAGAGTATACGAGATTACGGAGAAAAGTCGCTAACCTAAGGGCTAGGAAGCCGGCGCGCTCCGATTACATTTTTGAAAATATTAAAATATATTATATTAAATAACGAGGCCTCGCGTGCCACTTTCTGACAGCTGGCGGGCCACAAGTGGCCAGCAGGCCGTGGTACCTTTTTCAGACTGTGCGGTTGCGCTAGCGAAGTTGATAGCTGCTGCGCTGGTAATATGAACAAAGTTGAACGCGGTTTCGATGCCTGGGCTCGCCACTTGCGAAATTGAAACGATTGGCCGTCTGATCTTCCGTGCATTCAGACCTACAAAATGTGACGGGGTTATCTCATCTGACCTATAGCATTACACTGCTTCGAGATTGTTAAAATACAAATGTAATTTCCGTGGAGACTTAAAAACAAAAAGTCGCATTGGTGTGGATGGGAACACATGACTACCATGCTAGCCACAGAGCTATGGCGACTCCCTGTACGCGCGGGAATATTTGTCATACAAGTCCTGGTGGATATTTTCCAATGCCAAGAACCAGATCAATAGATCTGACGTCAGTCGGCCTAATTACAAGCGAGACAAACCTATTCCTGGAATGTTAAACAACGTATCCTTCCAGCAATCTCTCCACACACATAACTTGATCGTCAGGCCTGGCATTTATTGTTTCACCAAAGCCACAAATTATATCCATGCCGTCAATCTGCTCAGTCGCATTTTATGGTTCTGAAGCACGACAAATCAATTCGCATGCATTGATCGGCATTCACAGAAGTAGATGTACAAAAAAGATTAAGAATACACATTAAACCAGGCGTCTGCAGCCTACGGCACGAGTGCCAGTGTGGCACGCCGAACGATTTTCAATGACGCGCTGAATGGATTGAAATGCAACAAATAATTTCAGCAACCCCCCCCCCCCCCAATCCCCTTCAACACCCCCTCCTCCCTCCGACACACACACACACGCACGTACGCGCGCGCGCACACACACACACTGCAATCACGGAATTAAAGAACCGAAAAAGACATCCAGCCGTCGATGTGGCTAAGGGGCTATGAAAGCAATCTGTAATCCAGGATACAGCGTTTCAAACAGGTGCTGGAGATTTGGAATCAGACTCTCGTGCTAGTTTTCATACAATGGTACGAGTGTCGGTCACTCGGTAAGCAATGAAAAACCACTGAACGTAAACTTGCCAAGAAATCACAAACACGCTGGGGTTGACTGCGACGTGATGTAAAGGATGTGCAACAAGACATCCATCTATGGAGTGGGATGTATAGACGTTTTCAGACGAGCCCATGAACTAGAACATTTGATGACCAGCCTTGAACACTGTCAACGTCATTTAAGCAACTGAAAAGCTTGGCTCTCGACACCGTCTAAAAACTTTTCAATCATGTTCACTCCCGACACCGTTTAACCACTTGCAACATTTGGCAGTGTGGCATGATGTCTTCAGACGTTCGCATCCCCAGTCCATTTACATTTCTCAATACTTAGAAGTTAACCACAGTAAGCCGTATTGATACCCTAACTAAAAATAGAATCGTAGATTCTAGATCGAGAGAGGGTAGATGAATGGTGGGGTCTCAATTTGATTGGGTAACCCTTGGGCTGGTAACGCTCCTTAATACATAATTAGCCCGCCAGTCGAAGCCTTGATTCCATCCCGTAAGGACATGTTCAAGATGCAGTGGTAAAATGTGCCCAAAAGCATTCTTTAAGATGTGGTCCTCTGCACATCAGGTACCTAAATCATTTAATATGTTATGTGTAAACCTGATGAAGTGAGAGAGAGACGAATGGCCGAGTATTTTCTTGAGAAAATGTGAAAGAAGACAGGACTTCGGTACAGTGACTCTAAAACTGCCGCTCAAAACCTGTCATGTCTACCGCAGTGAAACATTCTTACCATGTCTATTGTCTGTCTGATTTGATGATTTGCATATGCTTATGACTGTAAACCACGCTCAATGCATATGGCAAAACCTTTGTGCGCTCTGAACATTCGTTGAGTGCCTATCATGACCATTCTTAACCAAACTGTACCTTGCTCTTGAGAGTTACCTTTGGCAGCTTTGTTTCAGAATGTGTGATGCTATATACTGCATGTAATTTCTCCCTTATAATGGCTGAGAATGTTTGAATGAATGAGATGGTAATTATATAATTAACTTCTCATATTTGTAAAAGTAAAGACACTTATCAAATCCATGTTTGCAGGACTGCATTGCACTGTAGAAATTAACCTACAGTGTTTGTCAGCTGAATACATGGGAAGGCTCATGCTATTTGTAAGGGAAAATTCATGTTTTCTTTCATTATGTGTATTCCACATGTGAAAGCATTTCTAGTGCATGATTTCTGCCATACAATGCCTACTTCTTGGTGCTTAATCACACTGTCTGTTCTTATGGTACACCGGTCCCTGTGATCTACTTATTGTGAGAATGTACAAGATAATTGTGTGAAGCTGCCTCTGATTAGGAGTATGTGCCTATGACTTCACGGTTTTGGGGATGAACCTGAAGAAAGGATATCACCCCAAACCCCCAAATAAAATTGCACTTCATCATCAGTGAGAGGCGGGTGTTCGAATA
The DNA here is from genome assembly GCA_014155875.1 of Cepaea nemoralis. Classification (NCBI taxonomy): domain Eukaryota; kingdom Metazoa; phylum Mollusca; class Gastropoda; order Stylommatophora; family Helicidae; genus Cepaea; species Cepaea nemoralis. Next base: position 20,155 of record JACEFZ010016067.1, read on the forward strand.
TCACACTCCCCCTGCCCCTCCCATTCCTCTCTGAATCTGTAATAGTACTGTATAACTGTGACAATGGTTCAATAGATGTAAAACACATGTTGTGCCTTTGTTTATTAACAGAGAATGAGGAAGATGGAGGAGGCCCTTTCAATTACCAGGACAACTCCAGGGAAGTCCTGAGCTCTAGCTTCAACTCCAGCTGAAAAGTCAGACTCCAAAAAGACCAAAATGAACAACAGGTTGCAAGGATTGAGCCTGAATCCACTAATTCTGGCCTATACAGATGGCACTGAAGAAAAGTCTTTCTTAAAAGCCTAAGACAGGGATACTCTCCAATTTTGTAAAAGCTTCAGGCTATATCTTCAAGATAAATTCAGGAAGAAACCTTAAGAGGAGAGATCACCTGGTCTTCAGCATGTCACTACTGGCTAAGAGTGGACATTAAAGGTGCACTTGGAGCTGACCCTATCACAGCTTAATATAAATAATGGCTGAAAGCTGAAGGAGCAGAAGTTCATTTATAGAGCAAATTCTCAAAATGGATTGGTGTTAAGTCCATCAGAAATCTTAGGAGTGATAGACTGTGAAGAAAGACAGCTAGGACATATTGTTTCTTTTTAGATCTTCCTCCACTGGAAAAGTAAAAGAACAGTCTTAAGTGTCAACTTCATGAACAGTCAAATTTAGGTGAGATAGACAGAAAGAAGAATGCTGGGACATATTGTTTCTTTTTAGATCTTCCTCTACTGGAAAAGTAAAAGAACAGTCCTAAGTGCCAACTTCATGAACTCACCAGTGAAAAGATAGAGCTTTAAAATTTCTTTCAAGATTGTGACAGCAGGGAATAGCCTGAATTGGAAAACCATCATGGGGAGAACTGTAACCTGAGCTGTCCAACACCATCATAGGTGCTAAAAGGATTAAACAGACCAGTGGAGCAGAACGTCCCTATGCTTGCCCCAATTTATGGCTTATCTTGTGTTTCCATCATTAACAGTCGAAGAAAGGATTTAAGTCTAAAGTGTGGTGTAGGATAACTTATGGAGTAGAGAAGTGAAGGAGGAGGGTTATTTAGATTAATGTCTCGGTGGTATTTGGGTTCATAATTATGTCAATATATTACATATTAACTAAGAATTTGAAGTGTGATGATTGACTATATGAAGCCTGAGTCTTCACCTGGTCCAGAAACATTAATAAATGATTAGTAGTAAGAAAACAGTTTTGAGATATATGTCCCTGTGGTTGTCTTGTCCAACTGGTGTCAAGCATCTTCATGGTGACTGTTACTCTACTGTTGTGGTTGGTTACAGAGATTGTGAAAGTTCTGTGTGGTTGTTGTCAAGTATCTTCCATGATGTAGGACTTGTCTAATCTGTTGGTGTGATCATTCCTTTGTGAATGTTTGTCCAACTGTTGTCAAGATCTTCTCATGTTGTCTGTTCAACCAGTGTAAAATACAGTTGTTGTTGTTATGTTCACTACAATGGTACAATTGTCAATGTGATCATTTGTCCAAGTGTCTTGCGTCACTTGAAATAATATTAAAGAGATCAAACATGAGGTTGGCGACCAGAGCACAGTCAGCTGGAAGATGAGAGAACTGCTTTCATTGGTTACTGTGGCTAACTGCCAAGATCTCTAAATATGGCCTAGAAGAGAAATCATCAATAAATAATTCTGTGTAGAACTTAACTTAGGTCTAATTTCTCACAGTGGGGGTACTCGATGAGCCAAAATTCTGAATGGTTTCTCTACAAGGGTTATGCGAGATTAAATATCAATACCTCTAGACGCTACTTGCTGTTACTAACCTGTATCTTTTATAGAGAGATATACTTTATAGAACTTCACTCATAGGAACTTCTGTAATTCTCTATAAACTCACAAAAAAACCTCACAGGCAGCCATGTTTGCTCTCAACACAATCTAAAAAAAAAATTTGTTGCGTATCCCTTACGGGACGTTGCAGTCAACACTAGCATTTTGTCAGCTGCTGTTGATGTACTGGCAAAGTGTTACGTTCAGTAGTTTGCCATTGCTTTCTCAACGACCGGCTCCCTTACCAGCACGTTATAACACAACGCGACACGGTCTGCAGCACAAATCGGGTCGCAGCTGAGCTTCGAACGCCTGGTACCCGGCTCACGAACAGCGCTCGCATTCCCTTAGTCACGGAGCCGGCTAACCTGTTAAACTTGGCATTAATGTTCGCTCTCAATAATCTAACCAGTTGAAAAACCTGGCATTAATGTTCGCTCTCAATAATCTATCCAGTTGAAAGACCTGGCATTAATGTTCGCTCTCAATAATCTATCCAGTTGAAACACCTGGCATTAATGTTCGCTGTCGACGCCGTCTAATACGTGACAATCATATTCGTTCTCAACACCGTCTAAAACGTGACAATCATATTCGTTCTCAACACCGTCTAAAACGTGACAATCATATTCGTTCTCACCACCGTGTAAAAACGCGACAATCATGTTCACTCTCAACACCATTTAACCAGTTGAAACACCTGGCAATCATTCGCTGCCGACACCATGAAACAAGCTGAAAAACTTGATTATTCGCGTTCGCCGTCAGCACTACCTACCAAATTGACTAGGATCACTTACACTGAACACCGATATCACCAAATGTGCTTCAGTCTCCACCGATAATTGACTCTGCGTTGCCACAAAAGATGTGAATGAAGCAATAATAACAAGGTCCATAAGAAAATATTTGCGCTTTAAAAAAAATAAAAATGACGCGGCATCGTGTTTAAGACTAGATGACAAGACGAAAGCACTGTTACTAGTGTGACGACAGGAGACAGTCGAGCTGGGGAGTCAATGCACGAAAACAAGACAGTCTTTGTTATCGTATCTTGACAGTCAGGCGTTAGCTCTTGTGACAGCCCTGATTTGTATTTATGTATTTCGAAGCTGAATTATGTATCACGTCTTCATAAACCTCACAAGTCGACCTAACGATGTTTCACGAAAGTTTTATAGACACAGTAATTTTCTTTGTTCTGCCACGTTGGTCACTATTGCAGAAATTGTTTCTTCAGTTTACTAATTCCACAGTTACATTCATCAGCATATCTCATTTCTTTAGTTTACTGAACAAGTGGTGTTTCAGTCTGTTATGTCTTGTACGGAATCTGAAGATTGCCACTTGTTCACTTCGGTGTTAGTAATACCATCCTTCTGTTGGCCTGGATGTCTTGATACCCACTTAGTTAAACAAGTGCTCCGTATAAACCTCTTGGCCTCATACGTTGTGTCTTATCCAAGCGTGTACCACTTCAATGTGGCTAATACGTGGCGGAGTGGCTAGATGTACGGAATCCGACTACTTCTAGCACACCAGACAACGAATCGGCTGTGGATTGTTGCACAATAATCAGCTCGGGGATTGTATACACTGATCCTGTGGTAGGGTATCTGACGCATTGACTCCAGGTGGTGAATGAGTCTACATATGTTGACAATCCTTCGGACGTTCCTTATCGAAAAAAAGTAATAGGCTACGTGTTTGTGAATCCTCAAGTATAGGTTACGTGTGTTTGTGAATCCTCAAGTATAGGCTATGTGTGTTTGTGAATCCTCAAGTATAGGCTGTGTGTGTTTGTGAATCCTCAAGTATAGGCTACGTGTGTTTGTGAATCCTCAAATATAGGCTACGTGTGTTTGTGAATCCTCAAGTATAAGCTATGTGTGTTTGTGAATCAAGTATAGGCTACGTGTTTTTGAATCCTCAAGTATAGGCTACGTGTGTTTGTGAATCCTCAAGTATAGGCTACGTGTGTTTGTGAATCCTCAAGTATAGGCTACGTGTGTTTGTGAATCCTCAAGTATAGGCTACGTATGTTTGTGAGTCTTCTAGTAGAGAACTACATGTTTGAATCCTCTTGTAGAAAGCTACATGTGTTTGCGAAACCTCTGGTAGTGGCTACATCTGTCTGTAAATCATCTGGTAGAGAATAATCTGGTAGTGGCTACATGTGTTTGTTAATCCTTGGTAGTAGCTACATGTGTTTGTTAATCCTTGGTAGTAGCTACATGTGTTTGTTAATCCTCTGGTAGGGCTACATGTGTTTGTTGATCCTCCGTTAGTGACTGCGTGTGTTTAGTAGGTATATAATGGGGCTTTTAGATCTAGCGGAGGGGGTAGCACATTCGAGGGGCCGCTGGTAGTGGTGGGGGGCCAAAACAACACCCCCAGGGACCACGACGAACCCCGGGGGCACCCCATATGCATGGGGGGTACGACACGGCCCCGGGGCCCACCCCTTAGCCGTATACATGGGGGGGGGGGGGAGGTACCACACGTCGGTAGCGGCGGGAGAGCCCCAGGGCCCAGAGGCGAACACATGCACGCACACATGCACGCACGCACACATACACATGCACACACACGTGCACATACATCCGCGTGCACATACTTCCACATGCACGCACACACGCACGCACACATACATCCACGTGCACATACATCCACACACGCACACATGCACCCACGCACGCACACACACACACGCACGCATACACATACAGTAGTATGTTGGGAGTCTCGCCAATACCACCCCACACCCCTGCGTTGGGCACCGATACCGACACAACCAGACTGTTTAAACGTGTGCGCCAGTCAACATCACTTCCGGTAAAAATGATCACGCCGGAAGTGCCGTGACCGAAAAAAATAAACGTGATCAATTCGTATTTGCGTTTTTTAATCCTCCGGTAGTGACTACATGTGTTTGTGAAGCCTCCGGTAGTAGCTACATGTGTTTGTGAATCCTCTGGTAGTGGCTACACGTGTTTGTGAATCCTCTGGCAGTGGCTACATGTGTTTGTGAATCCTCTTGTAGTGGCTACATGTGTTTGTGAATCCTCTGGTAGTGGCTACAGGTGTTTGTGGATTCTCTGGTAAACAGTTTTAACTGCTATGTCCGATAGATTAATGATGAGGACGCTGGAGCTTCGAAAATGGTTGGCAGGAATCTGAGTCAGGTTGGTGTACAGTTGAGTTAAGAACCGACATCACTGAACTCGGGACATTCCCATACGCACTCCGTCCCCTCGTTCAACAGCCGGCAAAGGGTTATATTATTAATTTTTCCCACCGCTATCTGACTTAAAGTTCTCCTGGTAGTCCCTCTTAGTTTTGAGATTCTTCCAGAACCCCTGCCGATTCCCCGCAATGTTATTCTTTCCACATACGGGTTCTCAGTCTGTTCCCCCGCCGCCTTCACCTGGTTCCACAGGCGTACGACCACCTCTCCCTTGTCCATAGGCCCTCTCCCTTGTCCATAGGCAATTTACTACCAAGAGGTGTATTTCCTGCCAGCCTATCACCCTGTTCACCCCCCCCCCCCCCACCTTCCCAGCGCCACAGCAAAACATCCATACAATTCTCACAATCTGTGACCTCTAAAGAGTGGATAGCCATTCCACACGAAACATTCCTTTCTCCACCTTACTAAGCATAATTTTTGAGTCCTAATGAATACAATTCGTATGCTGGAAGAAGTCGTCTCATATGCCAGGCTTCTTTTTCAAGAATTATATTCCATTAGCCTTCGCAATGAAACCCCCAACCACTACGTTTGTTTCTCACCACTGATTTGTCACTTCGATGTGTTTACTCTGGATCAGTTATTGCACTTCAAACTTAGTGCGGCCCGCTGCCCATTCTCTGCACTCACGACCCAGTGCTACTATTACAGTATTGTGCCAGTCCGTCATGTCTTCGGTAATTTAACTCCTTTTTCACGATTGATAGTCTAGATCACATCTGTGCCACCCATGACCTGTCTCGTCTTAGTCTATGACTCTTGACCTTGGTGAGACTTCTGCAGACCTGGTGCAGAAGTACCACCTGCGCCCCTCACCATGCACAGAAAACCGCAGCAGGGTGTGCAAAAGAGATACTGGAAGTTCAAATCTGCGGGGAGGCATGTTAAGACCTAACCAGGTCATGGTTCACAACCGCACAAACGTTGATGTGCTGGGTTTAGGCTCAGGCTGGTAATGTCTCCGCCATAGATTGTAAGCATTGCTTTGTCAGACCTCAGCCTGCTGTCGGTTCTTAGTGACTTTTTTGTTGTTGCATATCCTTTACATCAGTGGTTCTCAACCTTTTTTTGGCCCGTGCCCTCCACCATATTTTCAGAACGTCACCCCCCCCCCCCTCCTATCAAAAATTTGGCCCGTGCCCCCCTTCACCGTATTTTCAGAGCGTCATTCCTCCCCCCCCCCTTCATATTTCCTATCTAAACCCCCCCCCCCACCCCTACACAGTATACGTAAAAATGGAAGGTAAATTTAAAAGCATATACTAAAAGTCCCCGCTAATCACTGGTATCATGAAGGCTAATAGACTACAATGGCTGGGGCATATAGAAAGAATGGAAGATAATCGGGAAACAAAACTCGCTTACACTCAGGAAATAAATGACCGTAGACCCCGAGGTAGACCAAGAAGGCGGTGGAGAGATAATACATATACAGACCTACAAGCACTTGGAATCAACGACTGGCAAGAGAAGGTCCACCAGAGAGACGAATGGAGACGGATTGTATCTGCAGCAAAGAACCTCAATGGCTCGGAACGCTGAAGAAGAAGATACTAAAACAAGTCTAGACATCCACATAAAACATGATTTGTGGGTCTACTTACTCTATAAAATGAAGTTTAGAAGGATGAGACGTACATAACTGTAAAGTATGAAGGGAAAAACAATATCAAGTAATTGGTTCTTGTATTAACGCGATCTTGAAATGGTTTTCATTCCCCCCCCCCCCTGGAAACCCTAAAATTCCCCCCTGGGGGGGGGGGGGGGGGAATTCCCCACCGGTTGAGAACCACTGCTTTACGTGACGTAGCAGTCAACCCCAGCATTTTTTGACCGTGATTCCTGGGCAAGTTTACGTTCTGTAGTTTGCCATTGCTTTCAGAACGACTTGCACCCATACCATTTTATAAAAAACCAACGCCTCTGTGTTTCGAATGCGGTATGCGGAATTACGAACTGAGTCCGTAAACCCTTCGCCACGGAAGGTAACTACACATTCCTTTAATGAACGTATTCACAAATAATGTCGCAGAACACGAAAGAATGGTATACCTCAAAGACAAAGTCCACACGGGATAAACAAGAAGTAGTAAAGGATCCTTGTTTTTTTTTTAGTCCACACGGGATAAACAAGAAGGACCCTATTTTGTTAGTCCACACGGGATAAACAAGAAGGACCCTATTTTGTTAGTCCACACGGGATAAACAAGAAGGACCCTATTTATTTTTAGTCCACACGGGATAAACAAGAAGAAGTAAAGGACCCCAATTTCACGCGATTCGGCCGTGTTGGGTATATGGTGCTAACCCCCTATATTTACTGACCAATCGAAAGCCAGTGGTGGATGTAAATATCATCACTGTCGACTTTACTTCTGAGAGCATTTCCTGGTACCGCTTCTAGGCTGCGTGGACCTTAGATTCGAACATATGATCACGGAACCGACAGCAAGAATGCTAGCCATTGCGATACCGCAGCTTCCAAAGTGTATGTAAACTAGGGCTATCTTATATATCGGATGACGTAACATTGTGTTACGAGTCTGGTTAATATAGCGGATCACATTGTGCGTTGCGAGGTACTGATTCACGAATATGTGATCCAACGTGATGGTGCATTGCCATGCACTGCTATGAATCAAGCTGACTAAAAAACGTAACATTTCATCATCGCGGAAGAAATATATACTTTCCGAAGAAAGCTTAATGACTGGGTGACTTCGAAACAAACCAAACATTGGAATCCAATCAAATTTTCACCCTTTTGCAACTCAGCAGCTATTTTCATACCATATTTGCTTGAAGTAAATGTAAATATGGTGATAAAATGCATAAATAATTTATTCCGACACTTTCCAAGTTCGTTAGTTACATATCCTTTACGGGACGTCGGAGTCAACACGAGATTCCCCCCCCCCCCCTTGTTCTGATCTCTTGGAAAGTTTACGTTCAGTAGTTTGCCATTGCTTTCTAAACGACAGACACCCATACCATTTTGTAAAATCCAACGCAAGGCGGTCTACTGCCAAATCGTCCGCAGCTGTGTTTTTGAACGCGGGTATGCGGGATTACGACATGCGTCCGTAACTTCGCACATCCTTACTCAGTATACATAAAAATGGAAGCTAAATTTATTAATACACACTAGAACAAGTCTAGACATCTACAAAAAACATGATTTGCGGGTCTACTTACGTTATGAAACGAATTTCATTAGGTCGAGAAGTACAGAACCGTAAAATTTAGAGGGATAAACAAAATCAAGTAACTGATTCTTGTATTAATGTGATCTTGAAATAATCTTAACCCCCACCCCCGGGAAACCCTAGAATTCCCCCCTGGGGTGGGGGGGGGGGGTGGAATTCCCCACCGGTTGAGAACCACTGCATTAGACTTATCTAAGAGCAAATTTGTATTAGCCGGCTTCGTGGCTTAGAGGTTATGACTTTTCTCCGTAATCTCGTATACTCTCGTCGGTAACGTGATAACGGTTAGAATCAGCAGTGGTTCGAATCGCATCGGTAACTTACGGGGTATGTGAGGCGGCCGCTCAGAAAGCAATGGCAAACTACTGAGCGTAATCTTGCCAAGACATCAACATACAGCTGAAAGATGCTGGTGTTGATAGCGATGTCCTGTAAAGGATATGCAAATAAAATTTGTATTAAGAGTTGGCCCATAGTTTGTTTCTGTAAAAGGGGACATAATCGCTTAAATAAACAGACAAAAAATGAGCATAAACCCATCACCGATTGTGTACCTTGAATTACTATTCCACATAGACATGGCACGCGGGTGTAAGGGATTGAAACGAGAAGATGAGCTTGCGGGCTGGGGTACTATGGGACGCGGCCGAGCAATGGACCAGGCTGACATTCTGAACACCCTCAGGGAGGTTTAAAAAAAATGTTTGCATATCCTTTAAAGGACATCGCTGTCAACATCAGCATCTTTCAGCTGATTGTTGATTTCTTGGCAAGATTACGCTCAGTAGTTTGCCATTGCTTTCTGAGCGGCCGACTCACATACCCCGTAAGTTACCAACGCGATTCGAACCACTGCTGATTCTCACCGTCGTCACGTTACTTACGAGAGTATATGAAATTATGGAGAATGGAGAAAAGTCGCTTAACTTTAGGCCAGGAAGCCGGCCTCATGGAGTTTTTTTTTAAAATTCGCATATCCTTTACAGGACATCGCTATCAACAGCAGCATCTTTCAGCTGTCTGTTGATTTCTTGGCAAGATTACACTCAGTAGTTTGCCATTGCTTTATGAGCGGCCGGCTCAGTATCCCGCAAGTCACCAGCGGGGGTCGAACCGCCTCCAGCTCTCGCCTGCCACGAGACCGTGATAAACGGGATTACGGAGAAAGTGTTGTAACGCATCGGACTTGTCCATTTTAGAAAATGTTTGGGTAACTCACTCACTATCCACTCTCAGTATGTCTCTATTCCCGTACCGCCCCGATGATCCACATCGAGTCCAATAAAACCAAACAAAAAAATGATCTGGACTGCCAGGACGACTCAGCCCAAAATGGGTACCAGGAAATGACCAGGGAAGTAAAAGTGTTAGCAATGGTGGTTATTGGAAGCCGTGGTAGCGTGGCGGCTAGACGCTGGCCTGTGGGTTTGGGTTCGACCCTCATCCGGGTGGTTACGAATTTTAATGGATTTTGTCTGCCAGGTCGACCCAGGTTAAAATCGGTGCCAACAAATGTCATGGAAGTAAAGACGGCTGATGAGATACCGACCACATCAGCCACCGAGTGCCGTTTGGTCTCTAAAATTATGAGTCTATAGCAGTGGTTCTCAACCAGTGGGAAATTCCCCTCAGCGTGGGGGGGGGGGGGAATTTTAGGGTTTCCAAGGGTGGGGGGATTTACGACCACAGATTGGCAGAATCAAAATGGCTTCAGGCACAATATCCTGGTTTTCTATTGAGCGTTTTGTTTGATGAAGCACCATTTTCTGGCATTCTGGTGTCGTGAATTTAGTGACAATTGTTTGAAGTTGTAACTGCCTGTTTATTGTAATATGATTAAGTTGAAGTGTTCATAAAATGTGAATATTAGAGAAAAAAATGAGGCTGACAATTTTGGAAAGGGGGAAGTTCTTTCGTTCGCAGGAAAGGGGGTGAGGGGGGGGGGGTGATATTCTGACATATGGTGAAAGGGTGCATGTGCCAAAAAAGGTTGAGAACCACTGGTCTAGTGCCAAATGCCCGATTTCCCCCTAGGTGTGTGAAAGAGCTTTACTGACTTTTGTCATTGACAAATGATTGTTCAAAGTTATGACCTGTAACGAGAGTACAATAGTAAACTGGGACAGGAAACTAACAGTATAGTATACGATTGACTGAGGGGAGAAGGTGGGGGGGGGGGGGGGGGGGGGGGGGGGGGTCAATATCACGAATGTTTCTGCATCAATATCACTAAAATTTTATGACAATCCTTAACAGTTAAGCACCTTACCCTGGGGCCCGAATCCACATGCAGTTAGGCTTCTCTGCGCCATATTTGTGTCTATTCATGCAAGGTGATGACACCAGACGAGCAATGAGATCTCAACGGTGGCCGGCGATACACACCGATAACCATCAACAAATCGAGTGTTTACTTCCGGCTTAGGTCATGACATTCGCGGCCTGGTGTGAGGGCGTTGTGACATTTATCTGGCTAGCGGTGTATTTCATACAAGAGCACGTCTTCTGCCATCTTAGTCACGCAGAGTGCTGTTTATATTGTCACCGATAAGAATTCCATAACCCGGGTTACCCGCGTTTCATCATAATTATTACCGTGATCATCATCATCGTCGTCATCTTCCTGCCTTAGGAAACATTTTCGGCAAGAGAATCAAATGGGAACGGAGAGAGATTTTATTTAACGATCGCTCGCCTTAAACTCCAACCTTGTCCATACAACCCAGTCCATACATGGGCTACTCATTCTAGTACTCTGGGCTTATTTTTGCGTGTGGATTAGCTTTCCTACAAATGTCCCTCGACACCAGGCGAATCCACTCCGACTTCAGAGATACTTGTAATTAACGTCCCTAAGTCAAGGACATGAATGAATCGCCCAAAAAAAAAAAAAAAAAAAAAACGAGAAGTAAGATTGTGAGCTTTACTGAAACATATTACAATAAACAAACTGGACGTTGCGGCCGAAGCCTCCGTCAGCACAGAACAAACACAAACCGACACAAAACTACATGAAACACTTTTTTTTTTTTTGGACATTTACAGGACATCGCTGTCAACACCAACATCTTTCTTTCAGATGTATGTTGATTTCTTGGCAAGATTACGCTCAATAGTTTGCCATTGCTTTCTGAGCGGCCGGCTCACATACCCCTAAGTTACCGATGCGAATCGAACCACTGCTGATTCTCACCGTCATCACGCTACCCACGAGAGTATACGAGATTACGGAGAGAAGTCATAACCTCTAAGCCACGAAGCCGGCTGAAACACACTACATGACAATATTAAGGGTACTTATATGAATCTTTATCCTAGCTGGGAGCGACTGACGTGCGTTAAACGACTATCAGTGGATTGTATGAACCGAGTGCATGGTCAACGGGTCAAAGGTCAATACCGTAAGAAGTTAGGTATTGGCTAAGCTACACTGGGGGCAGAATAAGCGGGAAGGGGTGGGGGTAGAGAGGCGCCCATGTGAGCGGAAGAGTAAACATTGGGATTGGCGAAGATGTCACGGACGCAGTTCGCAATTAGCGATTTCTCGTTCAGCGCTCGAAACAGAGCTGCGGAAGATTGCATTGCGTTGGTCCTCACAGAGGGTCATGTGGTGTGTTCGCTCAGAAAACGATTGCAAACCACCGAAAGCAAACCTGCCAAGAAATCGCAAACAGCAAAAATAGTGGGGTTGACTGCGACGTCCTGCAAAGGACATGCAACTACATTTTTAGTGGACTATACAACTAGGGGATGGGAAGGGGTTGGGTTTGGAAGTTAAAAGAAACTGTGTTGGACATTGGGGCCCTGAGGGGAGAGTGAACCCAACTGGAAGTTAGGCAGTTTTCCAATGTCTTACGATCCCGTTCGTGGGATGCGCATTTGATGACCTTGACCTGTATGTCAACCTTGCTACAGTAGCCAGGCAGCATCATGTCAAGCGGCATCATGTCAAGCGGCATCATGTCAAGCGGCATAGAATCAAGAGACATGTCAAGCGGCATGACGTCATGTCGAGCGGCATCATGTCAAGGACGAGAAGTCAACACTTAAGCCCAACAGCGGTTGAACCCGCTACCTCGACACCAGCACACCGGATGTTTAAAAACGAGCGTTCTTATCCATTCGGTGATGCTGACCTCAACTGAGACATGAATAGCTAAGGCTTGAAAAGCTTGTGGCCGAATGATAGTCAAGGTCATGACAATAGAGAACATCATGTTGGAGAGTCATGGTCGCGAATGCCTGTTCCAGACCGGCATTTAAAAATAATATAACCTGCCCTATTTGTTAAACTTGATTTTTGCAACCAGCGTGTTTGTTTTTGCACCACGTATCACCAGAGTCTGCAGTAACTTCTCCCAGCGATTTCAGCATGATCTGTACAAGCGATTGTGACTACCATGTACCACGCTCAATCACAAATTTACCTTAATAGAAATGAACGGTTACACGATCCATATACAATTATGAGCTAAAATGGTATACTTTCTTTGTGTTGTATGTCCTTTGCAGGACGTGTTCTACCACTCGTTGCTTGTATAGTCAATTTTACGTTAAGTAGTTTGCCATTTTTTTTCTGAACGAGAATATAAGGTTTAAGTCCAAATGAACGGTGTGTGCAACGAACTCCTACCCCATCATCAGCACACATGAAGTTTAAGCGCAGCGCGTTAAACCTCCCGGCTACGCTTATCCCTTTACAGGTGTCTATAATTACATTAGTTAATGCGCGGGAAAGGCAGCAGTTATCACACCATGCGGCATCATGTCAAGCGGCATAGAATCAAGCAGCATCCTGTCACGCGGCAGGCATGTCACGCGGCAGGCATGTCAAGCGTCATCATGTCAAGCGTCATCATGTCAAGCGTCATCATGTCAAGCGTCATCATATCACGCGGCATGTTAAACGGCTTCATAAACGGCATCATGTTAAGCGGCATCATGTTAAGCGGCATCATGTTAAGCGGCATCATGTTAAGCGGCATCATGTTAAGCGGCATCATGTCAAGCGGCATCATGTCAAGCGGCATCATGTCAAGCGGCATCATGTCAGACAGCAACAAAACTGTCACCTGTGCGATGCCCAATCAAATACATCGTATACATCGCGAGGAGTATAGTGGTTAGTGTGTTTGCCTACCAGTAAAGTGGTCCGGGTGTAATCCTCAGTAGAGGCAGGATTCTGGGGTCGACCCAGCCTCATAGTAAAATGAGGTATCAGATAACTGTCAGAAGGAAACGCGGGCCACATGTCTTTAACGATATTGTCTAATTCAACATTCTCCCAAGTTCATGCTACTATTGCTCGAACAAGAGTCTCAAGGTCACTTCTGAGAAAACCGAATACGCAGCAATAGATATGAATGTCGTCCTGTAAAGCAGATGCAACTGACAATTAAGGTCTGGGGTTTCTGACAATATCGCACAGAAAGCTGGAGAAGGTAGATTGCGTGCATAATAAGGCAATGAGTTATTTTGAGCTGCACAAGAGACACACCCATTGGTGCAGGCAACATATATTTGCTCTGGCTTCTATATATGATCGGTACAAGGTGCTCCATGCAAAATGTTGTTACCTTAGAGGCACCGCAGACAAGGAGCACGCTCTGTATCCGACACTGATCAATCAAATAAGGTACCGTATCCACAATGAAGGTTGGCGGCAATGGATCTCCGACACTCTCCGCCTTTGATAGTACATTATGTCAGACTGCTGTTAGACCACCTCTTGATAATCTTCCCACTTGTATCATTGTCTACCGTTTGCTCGCTTGCCTTCAACCTTATCTCCAGTATGGCTTTTATAAGAGAGTTATGCCTTAAAATGGCCGAAATATTTCACTTTCCTCTGATTTCTTTCAACTATTTTCATTCCCTTTCTAGAACCTCTGTATCTGATCGTTTCTTTCCACGAAACTGATGATGTGAGGGGCAAGGTATGGGCTAGGATGGAAGCTAACAAAGCAGCACATACGATGCTATTCACACGGGACCGATGCAGCAGGGATGGACAGTGTTAAGAATGTGAGTGTTAAGATTAATTTGCCCAATAGATCTCTCTCTCTCTCTCTCCCTCCCCCCTCTCTCATCTACTAACTTAAACAGTTGCTATCTCCTGTAAATAGGATGTGCGGGGGGAAAAAATTGAAAGTAACAAATACCAGGGACCGCCCTTGTTTAAATGCACATGAATTAAAGAGGACACTGAAAGTAACTTAAATTTACACATAATCCAAGACAAGGGAATACTTACGGCCTGAGCGATCAGCGAGTGGACTGTCAGGCGGAGTTTTCTGAAATAAAGTAGAGAAATAGTGGCTTCATTAGTCAAGGTAAGTTACATTAAGATAAGTGTACATTAGTCAAAGATACGGTACATTAAGACAAATTACATTAGTCTAATGTACGTTACATGAAGGCAATTTACATTAGACAAAGAATTTATATTAGCCAATATATCTATATATAGATTGGCACCTTGCCGTCTTGACAGACGATAGTTTGTAAAATGGAGTTATACCTCTCCATAACAAAAACTGGAGGTGAATTTAGAGACCATGTGTTGTCCATGCAGTATGATCCCTCTCTCGGCCTGTTTAGTGTACTCCAGAGGAAAGATAACACCAATACGTCTGGAACAAGACAAGCTGCAGAAGCTGCCGGATCAGCAAAGCAATGCTCTAACTGTCCTGTCGGAGCTTCGATCCTAGACCAGTTGCCAACCAAAGGTTAGGGCCTGGTCTGCCATGCCATGACATGTCTTTAGGTTGCATTTCCTCGCACCAGGATAGGGCTTGTACCCTCCCAGTTGCGCTCCTCTGCCCGAAGCCGTTGGCACAATGTGGGATGTCGGGTTCGGTACACGCCAGCCAACATTCGGCGCTAACAGAAAGCAGGTAGTACCGTCTACTGTTATACGGTAGCTCAGTCATATTTAAGACCTTACTGGATGAAATGAATGGTCATCATCATTCTTGATGGACAAACAACATTATATATATATATATATATATATATATATATATATATATATATATATATATATATATATATATATATATATATATATGCAATTTATATTATCCAATTATCCAAGATAAGTTACATTAAACCAATTTACATTACGTTAATTTATATTAAGCAATTTACACAGAGGCAATTTACATTAAATACAGTTTGTCATGAGGTGGCTGATGGCCTATCCTCTATTGTGGTATAAATGGCAGAAAACAAGAGAAAAAACGGACAGAAAACCAGAGAAGACACTACATTAGGCTAATAAAATTTACATTAGGCTAAGAATTTACATAAGGTGAGATAAATATTCACTATTATCGGTGCAGACAGTGGCCAATGATCAAGCAATTAGAATATAGTGTTTGGTCCTGGATAGATAAACACGCAAACACACGCCCGCAATATGTATAGATCGCATTTTAAGTAAACATATAGCTGGCAACAGACTTAAAGCAATTGGAACGAGTCATGTATAGGCGTCCTTGAAAAAAGGGAACAAAAGAAGGCACGTGTAATGCCCTAAACCCGTACAAATAGACACGGAAAATTTAACAAACAGATTTAGACTAGCAAAACTGGAGCTCATAAAGTACTAGCCCATGAAAAATAAATGGAAGCTAGCAAAGAAGGTAGAAAGAGGGTAAGGGCAGATAAATGGCCCAGCAGGAGAGACATATAGCAGCAACGAATGGAAACCCCAGAGACTTACCTCGCTCCAAAGAAAATGGCAGAAAAAAAAAATGCGAACGCGGACGTAAAGACAATAGGAACATTATCACCACATTAAGGAGTAAATAAATGATCAGATGGGCTGAATAATTTGAGAAATTTCAGAAAAGACCACATTATCAAAAGATCCTTCCCTCAAACTCCCTGCCCCTCTCTTTTCTCTCACACTCTCTCTCACACCCCACACACACAACACACACATGTGTGTATATACACACACACACATGTGTGTATATACACACACACATGTACACACACACACACACACACACACACACACACACACACACACACACACACACACACACACACACACACACACACACACACACACCACCCGGTCCGCCGAAGCTGAGCTTGATATCAAATATAAGAAACCTTCGCTCAAACCCCCTGCCCCCTCTTTTCTCACACCCACACACATACCACACACACACACACACACACACATGTGTATGTATATATACACACACACACACACACACACACACACACACACACACACACACACACATCCGGCCCGCCGAAGCTGAGCTTGATATCAAATATAAGAAACCACCTAAAGAATAAATAAGAAAAGCTATCAAACTTCTGAAGGATGGGAAATCTTCTGGTCCATATTTTATCCCAACAGAAGCTATTAAAAACAATGTAAACACCTAATATATTACTGTATACATTATTTAAAAGTTTGGGCGATTTAAGAAATACCTGACTGGCGAATAACATATTTTATAAAATGGCAGAGTGAAAATTATTGACGAACAATTGTATTGTCAGTTCCTGGGATTTATGGAGAGGTTAAAAATGTCATTGACAAACAATCAATCGATGAATAGGCAGGCATCCTATCAAACAGATCCTGCACCGATCAGATTGCCACATTACGCATGATAGAACAAAGTATCGAAATTAATTCGCCATTTTATGTTGGATTTGTGGACTACGGAAAGGCTTTCTAAAATCTGACTGGGAAATTCTAGAAGCTGATTAGGCACTATGAGATCCCACAAAAGATCATAAAGGCAACACAGCAACATGAAATGAATTCTCGAGGAAAACTTAGCTTGTACGTACAGGAGTTTGACAAGTGCATTGTTGCCACCTTTACTATTCTTACTGACTATAGATTTATGAAGGCAACAGCTGCCACCTGAAGTAAAAGTGAATAGACTCACTTAACCATTTGGTGATGACATTGCCTCCCTGTACCACAAATGAAATCAAATGCACATGAAACATTTGCCAGGATGTCACAGAAAATAGGTTTAATCGTTTAAAGGGTAAAGACACACATTTAGAATACATCAAGAAATTGATAGCCCAATCTCTTGGATTCGACAAGTAATATAATCACACACACATTTATGAAGCAGTGTAGACAGAGACGGGGCAACAAGAGATTGAAATAATACAATAGGTGAGAGAAGCTTCCATACACTAGGACATTTGAGAAGTCTAAAGAAGTAGCTAGCAATCCAGCAATTAGTCGTTCATGTTTCTGATTCATTCAGCGACGCTGATTTGACGCTAATGTTATGTATTCTATATTTGATCAACCAGACAGACATGGGAGGCCGGAATCTGGCCAAGGAGGTCACCTCAGACAGATGCAAGGCCCAGAACACTTCGGAGGAAGACACAGTGACAGTGCAAGAAATCAAGGCTGTGCTTCGACGATCAAAAAACAGTGCTCCAGGTCCTGATGGCATAAGATACGACGACATAAATAGGTATACCGACAATGAGCTAGAGAAACTAGCAGACATGTACAACAACAGAATAGGGAGTGCTAGCATCAAGGAGGAATGGTTACACAGCTACCTGATTCCCTTGCCGAAGCCTGACAAAGACCACAAAAAAATTCAGGGATATCGAATTATAACCATGCAGAATACAATAGGCAAGCTGCTGGAGAAGGTAATTGCCAGGAAAATATCAAGCCAACTAGAGAGGCAAGGTGTTTTCCCACCTACCCTGGGTGGGTACCGTCCAAAGAGAGAAACCTGGACCAATGCAGCAGTCTTTGCCCATGATGTCTATGAAGGTTTCCACTCAGGCACTGAAACCGTCGCTGCAGCGATTGATCTTGAGGACGCATACAGCAGAGTACCACTGGATTTTTTAATGTTTCAGCTTCTTGAACTAAACGTAAGTCCATTCCTCCTTAGTTGGATCGCTGCAGCCCTCTACCAACGGAAAGTAGTTTTTAGATGTGGCAGTTGGACTTCGGAACCAACAACAATATATCCTGGCCTACCACAGGGATCACCATTATCTCCGGTACTGTTCAACGCCTACACAGTGAGAATCACCAGTGAGCAGATCACTGGACCTGGCAGGACATTGTCGTATGCCGATGATGTTTTAGTGTATCGTCAGGTAAGGATAGAGAGGAGGTTGCTGTGGAACTACAAACCGAACTCAATCGCATAAGTACTTGGTGTGATGAAGCTGGGGCAATGGTCAACCCAACAAAGGCAACAGTGACTTGGTTCTCGTTGAATAATCATATTGTCAACAATCCAACACCAACTGTAATGCTGTGTTCAGAGACGGTGGAAAGAACGCAGGCAATGAATTACCTGGGGATACGGTTTGATCGAAGCCTTGCTTATAATGTGCACATAGACCAGGTGATAACAAAGGCCAAGCGGGGTTTGGCAGCGATGCGGGTGATGGCGGCAGCAAACTGTGAGCAGCGCCATCTATGTCTTCTGTACGAGGGGCTGGTCATGTCTGTTTTGGAGTATGCAATGGCAATCCTCACTCTCAGCCATAAGCAAATAGAAAGGATGGAAAGGATACAGAATGAAGCTATGCGCATTATTCTTGGATGTACAAGAGATACAGCATGCAGTGCGATGCGCTACCTTCTTGATTTTCCAACCATTGAAGAGAGAATACAAGTTTGCAGGGCACGCGCCTACCTCAGAATTAACGCAAACACACAACATCCACTGCATAGTGAAATTAGGAAGGTGAAGGGCAGCAGGTTAAAAAGAGGACGCTCGTGGATGGGTCAAGCCGAAGACATTCTTCAACAGGTGTGTTCACTTGAGGACTTAGAACCTGGCGAGGAGTGGGTGCAAGTGCCAACAGATTTCTGCACATCCTTTTCAGTTTGCATCCAACTAGATAGAAAATGCAGACAAGAAAATCCGGCTGCTGTTGAGGCTGAAGTACAAGCGTTGATTTTCGAGAATTCGCTAGACGGTGACGCGGTCATCTACACAGATGGGTCGGTCGTCCGACATGTGAGAAGCTCATGGGCCTTTACAGCTCGGGCCGGAGGGAGAATTGTGAAGGAGGACTCTGGTGCTTTCACTGAAACCACAAGTAGCCTGACCATGGAAGTCATGGCAGTAAGTAAAGCAATAACATGGCTCGAGACACAGACATTCACTAGGGCTTGTTTCCTTAGCGGCTCAATGAACATGATCAAGAGGATAGAGGAGGGGTCGATCCGAAGAGAATGGTTGCTGCCTCTGAAGCGGTCTCGGCTGGCAAAGATTAGTTTCATCTTCGTGCCAGGTCATGCGGGAGTACAAGGAAATGAGCGGGCTGACAAGCTCGCAGGTGAGGCTACTGTGGAGGGCGGACGCGCCATGGACCAGGCTGACATTCTGAATGCTCTACGAGAAGTGAGACTTTTGCGAGAACCAAGTGATGACTGTGAATCTACAACAATGGCCAGACTGCGGGAGCAGCAAATTAAAAGAGGGGTGGCCAAACAAGAACACTACGCAGGAAGCCAAAGAAGATTGATAAACCAACACAGAACTGGCGTCGTTAGCCGCTACACGCTGCGGGATTTGCTGAGGAGGGGATCCGAGCACTTATGGACTGAATGGTTCGATGTGCAACGAGGATGATCTGTCGACTAACTAACTAACTACAGTTTCCTCCCCTTTCGAGGGGAGTGAATTACGCCTTGTTACGAATCTCATCCGGCATTACGTCAGACCACTTTGGATTTGTGTCTATACAAGAATCACCATGGCGAAAGTAGCCTTTAGCAAGATGAAAAACATACCGACCAATAAAAAGATGTCAATTGAAATGATAAAAAGAGTGTTGAGGTGCTACATAGAGCCTGTACTTCTGTATGGAAGTGAAGCTTGTACAATGAGCAGTCAATCTGAAAAAACATCCGATGGCTGTGGAAATGTGGTTTCTGAGGAGAATGCAAAGAATACCATGGACAGACAGAAAAACCAATGACCAAGTACTACAAGAAACAAATGAAAATCTTAAAATTGATTAGAGAAATTAGACGTAGACAGTCAAAATATTTTGGACATTTTATGAGAACAAATAAATTGGAGAACATGGTGACATATGGCTAAATCGAGGGGAGGAGAACAAGGGAAAGACAAGTAAATACCTGGATGGCTTGACCACGTGGCATGGTCGATACATGAACACTGAGCTGATCCACGACTCTGGTGATCGAGTGAAATGGCGAGTCATGACCGCCCACGCTTACCGGCATGGCACATGATGGATGGCCACTTTTAACCAAGCTTCGTTGTTTGTCTACACTTCGTGTGTTTTGTCTAAATTTCGCGTGTAAGCTTCGGGTGTTTTGTCTACACTTCGGGCGTTTTGTCTACACTTCGGGCGTTTTGTCTATACTTCGGGCGTTTTGTCTACACTTCGTGTGTGTTAAGTGTTTACATGTCCACAGTATACAGCGGTTGAAAACATTCCATTTATGTTCATTCAGGTTGGCATCTGTGAGTTTAACCATAAATATCAGTTACTGGCCAACAACTGGGGTCATTGAAACAGCGCCAGGTATACATCACGTGACATTGACAAACAGAACACAGAACATTATGCTGACTACCCCCGCACAAGATGAACATTTTGGGGATATCAAGTTCACATGTACAGCTGCATTCTCTAAATATAATATTCAGATGGGAGTCTGAAGGTTTAAGACTAAGATCCATCGCAGACAAGAGCAAAGATATGAAACGGAGCACGAGAAGATAAACACTGGAACCCAAAAGTACATCGTAGCTCCATCAGAGAAATAAGTAGCAAAGAAATATGCCATTCGGTCTTAAATCAATCGTTTGACTGGCACCTGGCCGTCTGACAGACGATAGTTTGTGAAATGGAGTTACACCTCCCCATAGCACAAAGACTGGAGGTGAATTTAGAGACCATGTGTTGTCCATGCAGTATGATCCCTCTCGGACTGCCTAGTTTACTCCAGAGAAAAGGTAACACCAATACGTCTGGAACAAGACCAGCTGCAGAAGCTGTCGGTTCAGCAAAGCAATACTCTTCTGTCCGCCCGTCGGACCAGTTGCTTAGGACCTGGTCGGCCCTACAACGACAGTTTGTAGGTTGCTTTTCCCAGCACTAGGATATGTGGTTCCATTACGGTGGGTGGTGTGTTGATTTGTACAAAAACATCGGACAGGGTGGTATACTACACCTTTTGTGTGAACCTACAGTAGTAGTTAGGGGGTCTAGCTCTCTCAGACAAGGGCCGAACGAACTTTAGAACTTGTGGACATGTTGCGCACGTTAAAAGTACCTCGCACTTAGAATTAAAAAAAAAAAAACACGAGTAGACCGAATGCACCATGACGAGTATTTTGAAAGAAACCACAATTATACAAGAATATAGCATACATGATCTAGGGAGGTACGAGTGGAATCTGGGGGGGGGGGGGGGGGAGAAGAGGTACGTGTGGAATCTGGGGAGGGGGAGGAAGAGGTACGTGTGAGATCTTGGGGGGGGGGGAGGGGAGAGGTACGTGTGGGATCTGGGGGGCGGAGAGGTACGTGTGGGATCTGGGGGGGGGGCGGAAAGGTACGTGTGGGATCTGGGGGGCGGAAAGGTACGTGTGGGATCTGGGTGGGGAGGTACGTGTGGATCTGGGGGGGGGGGGAGAGGTACGTGTGGTATCTGGGGGGAGCTACGTGTGGGATGTGGGAGGAGCTACGTGTGGGATCTGGGGGGGGGGGGAACGAACGAACGAAAGTCTTTATTGGGATCTAGGGGGGGGGGGGGGTAGGCACATGTGGGATCTAGGGGGAGGCACGTGTGGGATCTAAGGGGGGGAGGCACGTGTGAGATCTAGGGGGGGGGGAGGTACGTACTGTGTTATTCTGGCGGGGGGGGGGAGGTACGTACGTGTGTTATCTGGGGGGGGGGGGGGGTACGCATGTGTGTTATCTGGCGGGGGGGGAGGTACGTACGTGTGTTATCGGGGGGGGGGGGAGGCACGTACGTGTGTATCTGGGGGGGGGGGGGGTACGCATGTGTGTTATCTGGCGGGGGGGGGGGGGGGGGGGGAAGGTACGTACGTGTGTTATCGGGGGGGGGGGGGGAGGAGGCACGTACGTGTGGAATCGGGGTGGGGGAGGAGGTACGCTACGTGTGTAATCGAGGTGGGGAGTTAGTTAGTTAGTCGACAGATCATCCTCGTTGCACATCGAACCATTCAGTCCATAAGTGCTCGGATCCCCTCCTCAGCAAATCCCGCAGCGTGTAGCGGCTAACGACGCCAGTTCTGTGTTGGTTTATCAACCTTCTTTGGCTTCCTGCGTAGTGTTCTTGTTTGGCCACCCCTCTTTTAATTTGCTGCTCCCGCAGTCTGGCCATTGTTGTAGATTCACAGTCATCACTTGGTTCTTGCAAAAGTCTCACTTCTCGTAGAGCATTCAGAATGTCAGCCTGGTCCATGGCGCGTCCGCCCTCCACAGTAGCCTCACCTGCGAGCTTGTCAGCCCGCTCATTTCCTTGTACTCCCGCATGACCTGGCACGAAGATGAAACTAATCTTTGCCAGCCGAGACCGCTTCAGAGGCAGCAACCACTCTCTTCGGATCGACCCCTCCTCTATCCTCTTGATCATGTTCATTGAGTCGCTAAGGAAACAAGCCCTAGTGAATGTCTGTGTCTCGAGCCATGTTATTGCTTTACTTACTGCCATGACTTCCATGGTCAGGCTACTTGTGGTTTCAGTGAAAGCACCAGAGTCCTCCTTCACAATTCTCCCTCCGGCCCGAGCTGTAAAGGCCCATGAGCTTCTCACATGTCGGACGACCGACCCATCTGTGTAGATGACCGCGTCACCGTCTAGCGAATTCTCGAAAATCAACGCTTGTACTTCAGCCTCAACAGCAGCCGGATTTTCTTGTCTGCATTTTCTATCTAGTTGGATGCAAACTGAAAAGGATGTGCAGAAGTCTGTTGGCACTTGCACCCACTCCTCGCCAGGTTCTAAGTCCTCAAGTGAACACACCTGTTGAAGAATGTCTTCGGCTTGACCCATCCACGACCGTCCTCTTTTTAACCTGCTGCCCTTCACCTTCCTAATTTCGCTATGCAGTGGATGTTGTGTGTTTGCGTTAATTTTGAGGTAGGCGCGTGCCCTGCAAACTTGTATTCTCTCTTCAATGGTTGGAAAATCAAGAAGGTAGCGCATCGCCCTGCATGCTGTATCTCTTGTACATCCAAGAATAATGCGCATTGCTTCATTCTGTATCCTTTCCATCCTTTCTATCTGCGTATGGCTGAGAGTCAGGATTGCCATTGCATACTCCAAAACAGACATGACCAGCCCCTCGTACAGAAGACATAGATGGCGCTGCTCACAGTTTGCTGCCGCCATCACCCGCATCGCTGCCAAACCCCGCTTGGCCTTTGTTATCACCTGGTCTATGTGCACATTATAAGCAAGGCTTCGATCAAACCGTATTCCCAGGTAATTCATTGCCTGCGTTCTTTCCACCGTCTCTGAACACAGCATTACAGTTGGTGTTGGATTGTTGACAATATGATTATTCAACGAGAACCAAGTCACTGTTGCCTTTGTTGGGTTGACCATTGCCCCAGCTTCATCACACCAAGTACTTATGCGATTGAGTTCGTTTTGTAGTTCCACAGCAACCTCCTCTCTATCCACACGAGGTGGGGAGGAGGTACGCTACGTGTAGAATCGGGGGGGGGGGGGGGGTGAAGGGAGATGGGGAGGCGCGTGTGGGATCGGGGGTGATCTAGGGGGCGGAGTGATCTAGGGGGCGGAGTGATCTAGGGGACGGGCGGAATCCAGGGTGGAGAGAGGCGGGCGGAATCCAGGATGGAGAGAGGCGGGCGGAATCCAGGATGGAGAGAGGCAGACGGAGTCCAGAGTGGAGAGGAGGCGGGCGGACGGGGGGAGAGGCGGACGGACTCCAGAAGGGGGGAGAGGCGGGCGGACTCCAGGGGGGGGGGGGGGAAGAGGCGAATGGATTCCAGGGGGGAGAGGCGAGTGGATTCCAGGGGGGAGAGGCGGGCGGATTCCAGGGGGGAGAGGCGGGCGGATTCCAGGGGGGAGAGGCGGGCGGATTCTAGGGGGATCTAGACGTGTGGGATCTAGGGGGATCTAGACGTGTGGGATCTAGGGGGAGATACGTGTGGGATTTCGGAGAGATCTACAGGAAGTCTAGAGGGAATAAGCGTGGGATCTAGTGGAGTTACATATAGGGATAACCCAATGTATGTTTTAAAAAAAAGTACTACAAACCAAGCCAGTAAATTGGAACCTGGTCAACTCTTAAGTTCTAGAAACCCGGGTCTGGTTCATTTGCCATCACAGGCCACACACGACCTAAAATAGTTTGCTGTGTTCTGTGCTGTGCTGTTTGTCCTGTGACTCAGCACACAGCAATGCTAACCAGTCGGTGGAGGGTTGCCTTTTGTTATTACAACAACATGTCCAAAACATGGCCTGTCACACAACCTATCCAAAACATGGCCTGTCACACAACCTATCCAAACCACGGCCTGTTACAACAATCTGTTCAAAACATTGCCTGTTATAATAACCTCGCTTTGACCCACCAACACCGAGGTCGTCCTCTGAGATTTCGTATTAAAGTTTGAAGACAAGGGAGACAAGCAGACATCCTAACGTAAAGTAAATCTGAAAACTAATAGGTGTGCAATCGTAAATAGACCCAACATTAGAAGCAGTATTTGTTACTCGATTGGTTTCATTTGCTGAGTTTACTTAGAGAAAATTCGCTATCGAAAATGGATGTTGGCTGCCTCCGAGCCGATACTGGAGTCAATAAAAACAAAATCTGATTAGGAAGCTCGACGAATGGAAAAAAACCAGATCGAAGCGAACCTTTCGATCAACAAAACGAAAGAATACGTATCTTATATTGGCATACAAATCACACAAAAATTAGGAACGGAAAATTGAGGTTTCCATTCCCAGATTTGTGTAATCGAACTAATACTTGGAAGCCCAGAAATTTTTTAAGTTTTTGATTTTATCTTTCTTGTTCATTGAAAGCGGATTCCGTCGAAACGAGCACTTTTATCTGTATGTTTTTTGTTTTTTTTCATTCGTCGGGTTTCCTATGTATATGTTGTGCTTTTATTCGGATTCGAGAAAACACCGAAAGCCAGCCAATTAAAAATCTAACAGCACTGCGAGTTTACAGGACGGTTAAAAAAATAAGGCAGTTCAATAACAACCCAATGTAGACATGGGAGATGATGAAGAAAATAGAAATGAAAAAATGCAAGCACATTGGCCCTATCAAACGATATAATTTACTTCAGCTAAAGTTGGCCAAGGGGATGAGGATGCCCAACAGGAGAAAGACATGCGAGTCACGAACCAAGTGAGACCGCCCCGAACCTATTCCCGAGTGTACCGACAGAGACTAAACATACCTAGAATAGTCTTTGGTGTCTAATCGCTCTGGTGTCTTTTGTTTGCTGCTCTGGTGTCTAAATGCTACGGTGTCTTTTTTCGTTCGCTGCTCTAGTGCCTACGCACACTGGTGTTTTCTTTGGTTGGCTGCTCTGAACAGCCCTGGTTGTTTGGTGTCTAGAACGTTTGGTGTCTAGAAAGTTTGGCGTCGAGAACGTTTGGCGTCGAGAACGTTTGGTGTCGAGAACGTTTGGTGTCGAGAACGTTTGGTGTCTAGAACGTTTGGTGTCTAGAACGTTTGGTGTCTAGAACGTTTGGTACGTTTGGTGTCTAGTACGTTTGGTGTCTAGTACGCTTGGTGTCTAGTACGTTTGGTGTCTAGAACGATTGGTGTCTAGAACATTTGGTACGTTTGGTGTCTAGAACGTTTGGTGTCCAGAACATTTGGTGTTAAAACGTTTGGTGTTAAAACGCTTGGTGCCTGGACACTTGGTTCGTGTCTAGAACGCTTGGTGTCTAGAACGTTTGGTGTCTTATGATAGTCGCAGCCACTGAATAGGTGCATGTACGTATATTTACTGAGACTGTGTGTGCGCGTGTGCGAGGATATATTAACTTTTAATGTACCGAGATGACACGTGTTTTACGTTGATATGTAACCTGCAATTTATTTGACACATAATATGCCACTTTCCAGTATAGATTTTCTAAAGTGAAAACTTACCCTCAACATAAATGTTTAGACGCAGAGATCGCACAGGCACTGGGAAGTAGATCGCTTACACCGCGATAATCTTTCTAATTGTTGCTTTTTAGTCTTAAAGCTGAAAATTAAAGGAATTGACGTAAGGGCCGTTTGCACGAGGCTCTACTCTAGGCTGCCATTTGTATTTGAGAGCCAATATATACAGGGATAACTGGCCGTGGCAGCCTAACGTCCACTGCATCTGTGTTCGTCTCCAGTCGTCTTGCCATGCTCGCCACTGGAACCAGATGGACGCGGACGAGAGAGAGATCGACGGAGTTGCGCAACCACTTCCTCACTATAATCCAAACTAAAGCGCAAGTCATTCGTTCTTCATCAAATCAAAGATGCAATGAATGAATGGTCATCATTCGTGATGGACGAGCATCCAATTATTGCTATGGCAACGATCCATGATTTTATGTCCATTATGTGCACTGCTAATTCAGTCATAAAAGGGAACAGCTGAGACTCACGGGACGGTGTATCCTTAGTTACTACCACATGATTTTTCTTTGTATTTGATCTGTCAAACTGTCTGTGAACAATGTGCTGATTTATCATGCACAATTTATTGAATATGTATTTTATAGTGCATTTATTACAATGATGGTGTCGAGCTCTTGGGGCAGAAAATGAGCAAGTCAAGAAAAGTCACTGGTGCCGGATTGTACACGAATTTGGATAACCTAGTTTTGATAGAGTAAGACATTGACATGAAAATGCTAGCAGACTGATTCGGTCGAAAGGATCTAATATCTCATATTGTTCATCTCATATCTCATCTTGTTCCTCTTGTACCTTGCGGTGTCGGGGTGAAGTATAAACAGTGGGAGAGTGCCCGTTTATGGACTCTGCTATTCCCTCCATCGTTTACGTGGTTGGCCACTTCCTCTGCTTCCATCTGGTATGTATATCATTGCTTGTTGTGGTATAATGTTGGTAACCTAATTACATGGCCAAACCATTTGCCTTGCTGCCTTCTAATAAAATCGAGCGTTGCTATAAACCCCACTATGATCCTATGAGAAGATTGTGTTATAAAGAACATCTAATGGAAACAGAAGCTGCCATAAAAATTGATAAGTGGGTCGATTCCAACCTATCAGGAGAGGTGTGCGACAAGGATGTGTAATGTCTCCAGATAGTTTCTCTTTATAGTGAAAATATTATGTGACATTTTAAAGGATATGAGAGGATTTGCCTTCGGAGGATAAAACATCAATAATATAAGATATGCAGACTATACAGTATTGACAAGTGATAACGAGCAGGATCTACTACATTTGGGGATGTGGTTGTTATACGCAACGAGAAACTAGGTGTGGAATTGAATTGTAAGAAAACAGATCATGGTCGTTTCCAAAAAGAAAGCAAAACCACACTAACATTCAAGTGAATGGAAATATTCTTAAACAGGTGAATTGGCATAACTATCTCGGAACAGTCCTAACATCTGATGGACGATATTGTGCAGATATTAGATCAAGAATTGCCATGGAAAATATGGCCTTCTGCAAAATGGAAAACCTTTGCCAACAAAATGGTCCAATTGCAGTGAGAAAAAAGTGTTGAAGTGCTATATAAAACCCATATTGTTGTATGCGTGTCAAACATGGATAATAAACAGACAAGCTGAGAAACATCTAATCTAATGGCTCTGGAAAAGTGTTTTTTGAGAAACTGCAAAGAATACCATGCACGGACATAAATCAAACGAGACAGTCCTTCGGGTGACAAATGAAACAAAAATTAGATTGAAGAATTCAGACGTACACAGTCCAGTTTCTTTGGACATTATGAGGAGAAATAGACTTGAAAAATTTGTGACATCTAGCAAGTCTGTTGGGAAGAGAGCAAGAAGAAGACTAAGGGATACATACTATGATGGTTTAACAGCTAGACATTGTCGGGACAAGAAGAGACCCGATACGAGACTCTGGTGACAGTTTGAGATGGTGAAAAGCTACCAATAACGCCTTTCGGCATGGCACTTTAATATTGTAACTGAAAAGTCGTTGCCACGGAACACATACGGTACCATATATGGTGACCTAATCTCTCTCTCTCTCTCCTCTTTTCTCTTCTCTCCCCCTCTCTATCTCTCATATGGCTGGGGGATGTGTGGTTAAGGGAAGTGTGATTAGGGGGTGGGTGATTGGGGGGGGGGGGGTGGAGGATGTGTGGGTGGGTGAGTGTAGGTTGGGGGATGGGGGATTGCGTGTGTATGAGCTCGGGATGTGTAGGATGGAGATGGTTGGGGGAGATTGTGTGGGTGGGGGACGTGTGAAAATGGGGTGTGTGTGGGTGGGTGGATGCTAGTTTTGTGTGTGGGTAAGTGCGCGATGTGTGGGTTGGCTGGGGTGAGTGGAAGATGTGTGTGTGGGTGGGGAGATGTGTGTGGGTGTGGAGATGTGTAGGTGGGGGATGTGTAGGTGGGGGATGTGTGGGTGTGTGATGAATGGGTGGGTGTATGATGAATGGGTGGGTGTGTGATGAATGGGTGGGTGTGTGATGAATGGGCGGGTGCATGTATGTGTGCCTGGGGTTTCGTGTGTGTGGGTGGATGGGAGATATGTGTTTGGAGAGATGTGTGTAGGTGGGGGTGTGAGGAAGATGTGGGGGATGGGTGGGTTATGTATGTGACTGGGTGTGTGTGTGTAGTTGGGTGGGGGATGTGTGGGTGGATGGGGGATGTGGGTGGAGGGGGATGTGGATGGGGATGTGTGGGTGGATGGGGGAGGGGTGGGTGTTTGGGGTATGTGTCTCATCAAATGGTAATATGCATTGTTTTATGGTTACAAAATTCATTTGACAATGTTTTCTTTTCCTATATGAGTGTATTATGCATTATTGATGAACGAAAGAAAAGTGATTGGAGGGGCCGAATGTAAGACGGACCTGCGTGCCCATGCATCAAAGACACACATGGATGAGCTGAAGGTACAACACAGGAAGGAAGAGTGATTGCAGGGATTTTGTTGAAAGTATATGCTCTATGCTCCATTTGGAGACAAGCAGAAGTTAAAACGAAAGTTCGCGTTATACAGTTTGGTTAACTAACGGCTGTGTGTGTGCATACAAATACAGTCTATTGCAGTACCTCTCCACCCAGTAAATCCCGTTAACAAGCTATTTGATAGAAGAAAGAGAACTGGTACACTACCTCTAAAATAAACTGCCCCGACATCGTACTTGTGAAAACAAGGCAAATTAGCGACTGTTACGTAAATCAAAGGCTGAACATGTTTGCGTAAAAAGAAAGACAAGATCGGGAAGAAAATACACAGGTGGAAATACATAACGGGGAGAAACGAATTGTCAGAGATGCTATGCTATGAGAAGGGAGGGAGGGAAGGGGGAGGGAGGATGATGGAGGAATGGTAAACAGACATTGTTGGGCTGTGAGATCTAGCTGAAACCGGATTGAACAAGTGGATATGGCGAGCGAGTTTCAAGATGGTTGGAGCTAAGTACAGAAAAACTAGAGTACTGAGAGAAACGTGGGTGTATTCCAAACCCCGGAGCCATTGATCTACACTTAATGAGTTCTCTTCTGAGGAACGACGGTGCTGAGGTTTCTCCAACCGCACTGTTTTGTAACGGCACAAGCAGATATAGGTCACAGGGATGTTGCTTACATGGTTGAAAATATTACTGAACACTGTGTTGAGATGTCGGGCAAGGGCAGTCACTCCATACTTATTTGTTTATGGTTCATGCGAATTGTTGCCCCTTGCTATGATGCGCTTGTTTAGTTGACAGATCAACATCACGGCACACGGGTGTACCCCATAAGTGCTCCATTCTAATCTAACTCAAGCCCGAGTCCGAAGAATCTCAGCTGAGTGCACGAACTCCGTAGCACCGGCGAGGATCCTGAAATACATTGAGTAGATTTTTAACCTGGCATTTAGCCCGTTTACGTTTACGTGCGCAACAATACACACGGGCATCCCATCTCACTATCCAGAGCCCAGGGGAAATTGTGTTACAAGGTGCCATTCAAAATGAAACAAGTGCACCTTCGTGGGAGAAACTGCTCAACAGAATACAGAACTGATCTGGTTATTACGTTTTTGCTTTTTAAACACACCTAAGTACAGAAAGGAGACAGACAAGCTCACAAAGTACAGAAAGATACAACAGAGAAGCTCACAAAGTACAGAAAGGAGACAATAGACAAGCTCACAAAGTACAGAAGGATACAACAGACAAGCTCACAAAGTACAGAAAGGAGACAATAGACTAGCTCACAAAGTACAGAAAGGAGACAAGCTCACAAAGTACAGACAGGAGACAACAGAGAAGCTCACAAAGTACAGAAAGGAGACAATAGACTAGCTCACAAATTACAGAAAGGAGACAGACAAGCTCACAAAGTACAGAAAGGAGACAGACAAGCTCACAAAGTACAGAAAGGGGACAATAGACTTGCTTACAAAGTACAGAAAGGAGACATACAAGCTCACAAAGTACAGAAAGGAGACAATAGACTAGCTCACAAAGTACAGAAAGGAGACAGACAAGCTCACAAAGTACAGAAAGGAGACAATAGACTAGCTCACAAAGTACAGAAAGGACACAGACAAGCTCACAAAGTACAGAAAGAAGACATACAAGCTCACAAAGTACAGAAAGGAGACAATAGACTAGCTCACAAAGTACAGAAAGGAGACATACAAGCTCACAAAGTACAGAAAGGAGACAATAGACTAGCTCACAAAGTACAGAAAAGGAGACAGACAAGCTCACAAAGTACAGAAAGGAGACAATAGACTAGCTCACAAAGTACAGAAAGGACAGACAAGCTCACAAAGTACAGAAAGAAGACATACAAGCTCACAAAGTACAGAAAGGAGACAATAGACTAGCTCACAAAGTACAGAAAGGACACAGACAAGCTCACAAAGTACAGAAAGGAGACATACAAGCTCACAA
Organism: Cepaea nemoralis; assembly: GCA_014155875.1. Classification (NCBI taxonomy): domain Eukaryota; kingdom Metazoa; phylum Mollusca; class Gastropoda; order Stylommatophora; family Helicidae; genus Cepaea; species Cepaea nemoralis. Next base: position 51,531 of record JACEFZ010016067.1, read on the forward strand.
AGTACAGAAAGGACACAGACAAGCTCACAAAGTACAGAAAGGAGACATACAAGCTCACAAAGTACATAAAGGAGACAGACCACCTCACAAAGTACAGAAAGGAGACAATAGATTACCTCACAAAGTACAGAAAAGAGACTAGACATGCTCACAAAGTACAGAAAAGAGACCAGACAAGCTCACAAAGTACAGAAAAGAGACTAGAACATCTCACAAAGTACAAAAATAACGAACTAGACATGTTCCCTGTTTTCCGAAAGAACGAACTATAAATGTCCCCTATGTAGACAACAAACAAAGCATGCTCACTATGTGGATAGAATGGACTAGACGTGTTTCTTATATATTAAAAATGAACTAGAAATGTTCCCTATATATTAAAAATGAACTAGACATGTTCCCTATTTGCAGAAAGAACATGTTCCCTATTGCAGAAAGAACAAAGCATGTTCACTATGTGGATAGAATGAACTAGACATGTTCCCTATATATTAAGAATGAACTAGACATGTTCCATAAGTACAGATATACCAGACAGCCATATTCCATATGTACAGATGTAAGAAACTAGATGTTCCCTGTGCACATATATAATGAAGTAGACATGTTCCCTGTGCACAGAGACTGGACTAGATATGTTCCCAGTGCACAGAAAGAATGAAGTAGACATTTTCCCTGTGAAAATACAGAATGAATAAGACGTTCCCTGTGTACAGGACACTTGGTTCGTGTCTAGAACGCTTGGTGTCTAGAACGTTTGGTGTCTTATGATAGTCGCAGCCACTGAATAGGTGCATGTACGTATATTTACTGAGACTGTGTGTGCGCGTGTGCGAGGATATATTAACTTTTAATGTACCGAGATGACACGTGTTTTACGTTGATATGTAACCTGCAATTTATTTGACACATAATATGCCACTTTCCAGTATAGATTTTCTAAAGTGAAAACTTACCCTCAACATAAATGTTTAGACGCAGAGATCGCACAGGCACTGGGAAGTAGATCGCTTACACCGCGATAATCTTTCTAATTGTTGCTTTTTAGTCTTAAAGCTGAAAATTAAAGGAATTGACGTAAGGGCCGTTTGCACGAGGCTCTACTCTAGGCTGCCATTTGTATTTGAGAGCCAATATATACAGGGATAACTGGCCGTGGCAGCCTAACGTCCACTGCATCTGTGTTCGTCTCCAGTCGTCTTGCCATGCTCGCCACTGGAACCAGATGGACGCGGACGAGAGAGAGATCGACGGAGTTGCGCAACCACTTCCTCACTATAATCCAAACTAAAGCGCAAGTCATTCGTTCTTCATCAAATCAAAGATGCAATGAATGAATGGTCATCATTCGTGATGGACGAGCATCCAATTATTGCTATGGCAACGATCCATGATTTTATGTCCATTATGTGCACTGCTAATTCAGTCATAAAAGGGAACAGCTGAGACTCACGGGACGGTGTATCCTTAGTTACTTACCACATGATTTTTCTTTGTATTTGATCTGTCAAACTGTCTGTGAACAATGTGCTGATTTATCATGCACAATTTATTGAATATGTATTTTATAGTGCATTTATTACAATGATGGTGTCGAGCTCTTGGGGCAGAAAATGAGCAAGTCAAGAAAAGTCACTGGTGCCGGATTGTACACGAATTTGGATAACCTAGTTTTGATAGAGTAAGACATTGACATGAAAATGCTAGCAGACTGATTCGGTCGAAAGGATCTAATATCTCATATTGTTCATCTCATATCTCATCTTGTTCCTCTTGTACCTTGCGGTGTCGGGGTGAAGTATAAACAGTGGGAGAGTGCCCGTTTATGGACTCTGCTATTCCCTCCATCGTTTACGTGGTTGGCCACTTCCTCTGCTTCCATCTGGTATGTATATCATTGCTTGTTGTGGTATAATGTTGGTAACCTAATTACATGGCCAAACCATTTGCCTTGCTGCCTTCTAATAAAATCGAGCGTTGCTATAAACCCCACTATGATCCTATGAGAAGATTGTGTTATAAAGAACATCTAATGGAAACAGAAGCTGCCATAAAAATTGATAAGTGGGTCGATTCCAACCTATCAGGAGAGGTGTGCGACAAGGATGTGTAATGTCTCCAGATAGTTTCTCTTTATAGTGAAAATATTATGTGACATTTTAAAGGATATGAGAGGATTTGCCTTCGGAGGATAAAACATCAATAATATAAGATATGCAGACTATACAGTATTGACAAGTGATAACGAGCAGGATCTACTACATTTGGGGATGTGGTTGTTATACGCAACGAGAAACTAGGTGTGGAATTGAATTGTAAGAAAACAGATCATGGTCGTTTCCAAAAAGAAAGCAAAACCACACTAACATTCAAGTGAATGGAAATATTCTTAAACAGGTGAATTGGCATAACTATCTCGGAACAGTCCTAACATCTGATGGACGATATTGTGCAGATATTAGATCAAGAATTGCCATGGAAAATATGGCCTTCTGCAAAATGGAAAACCTTTGCCAACAAAATGGTCCAATTGCAGTGAGAAAAAAGTGTTGAAGTGCTATATAAAACCCATATTGTTGTATGCGTGTCAAACATGGATAATAAACAGACAAGCTGAGAAACATCTAATCTAATGGCTCTGGAAAAGTGTTTTTTGAGAAACTGCAAAGAATACCATGCACGGACATAAAATCAAACGAGACAGTCCTTCGGGTGACAAATGAAACAAAAATTAGATTGAAGAATTCAGACGTACACAGTCCAGTTTCTTTGGACATTATGAGGAGAAATAGACTTGAAAAATTTGTGACATCTAGCAAGTCTGTTGGGAAGAGAGCAAGAAGAAGACTAAGGGATACATACTATGATGGTTTAACAGCTAGACATTGTCGGGACAAGAAGAGACCCGATACGAGACTCTGGTGACAGTTTGAGATGGTGAAAAGCTACCAATAACGCCTTTCGGCATGGCACTTTAATATTGTAACTGAAAAGTCGTTGCCACGGAACACATACGGTACCATATATGGTGACCTAATCTCTCTCTCTCTCTCCTCTTTTCTCTTCTCTCCCCCTCTCTATCTCTCATATGGCTGGGGGATGTGTGGTTAAGGGAAGTGTGATTAGGGGGTGGGTGATTGGGGGGGGGGGGTGGAGGATGTGTGGGTGGGTGAGTGTAGGTTGGGGGATGGGGGATTGCGTGTGTATGAGCTCGGGATGTGTAGGATGGAGATGGTTGGGGGAGATTGTGTGGGTGGGGGACGTGTGAAAATGGGGTGTGTGTGGGTGGGTGGATGCTAGTTTTGTGTGTGGGTAAGTGCGCGATGTGTGGGTTGGCTGGGGTGAGTGGAAGATGTGTGTGTGGGTGGGGAGATGTGTGTGGGTGTGGAGATGTGTAGGTGGGGGATGTGTAGGTGGGGGATGTGTGGGTGTGTGATGAATGGGTTGGTGTATGATGAATGGGTGGGTGTGTGATGAATGGGTGGGTGTGTGATGAATGGGCGGGTGCATGTATGTGTGCCTGGGGTTTCGTGTGTGTGGGTGGATGGGAGATATGTGTTTGGAGAGATGTGTGTAGGTGGGGGTGTGAGGAAGATGTGGGGGATGGGTGGGTTATGTATGTGACTGGGTGTGTGTGTGTAGTTGGGTGGGGGATGTGTGGGTGGATGGGGGATGTGTGGGTGGATGGGGGATGTGTGGGTGGATGGGGGATGGGTGGGTGTTTGGGGTATGTGTCTCATCAAATGGTAATATGCATTGTTTTATGGTTACAAAATTCATTTGACAATGTTTTCTTTTCCTATATGAGTGTATTATGCATTATTGATGAACGAAAGAAAAGTGATTGGAGGGGCCGAATGTAAGACGGACCTGCGTGCCCATGCATCAAAGACACACATGGATGAGCTGAAGGTACAACACAGGAAGGAAGAGTGATTGCAGGGATTTTGTTGAAAGTATATGCTCTATGCTCCATTTGGAGACAAGCAGAAGTTAAAACGAAAGTTCGCGTTATACAGTTTGGTTAACTAACGGCTGTGTGTGTGCATACAAATACAGTCTATTGCAGTACCTCTCCACCCAGTAAATCCCGTTAACAAGCTATTTGATAGAAGAAAGAGAACTGGTACACTACCTCTAAAATAAACTGCCCCGACATCGTACTTGTGAAAACAAGGCAAATTAGCGACTGTTACGTAAATCAAAGGCTGAACATGTTTGCGTAAAAAGAAAGACAAGATCGGGAAGAAAATACACAGGTGGAAATACATAACGGGGAGAAACGAATTGTCAGAGATGCTATGCTATGAGAAGGGAGGGAGGGAAGGGGGAGGGAGGATGATGGAGGAATGGTAAACAGACATTGTTGGGCTGTGAGATCTAGCTGAAACCGGATTGAACAAGTGGATATGGCGAGCGAGTTTCAAGATGGTTGGAGCTAAGTACAGAAAAACTAGAGTACTGAGAGAAACGTGGGTGTATTCCAAACCCCGGAGCCATTGATCTACACTTAATGAGTTCTCTTCTGAGGAACGACGGTGCTGAGGTTTCTCCAACCGCACTGTTTTGTAACGGCACAAGCAGATATAGGTCACAGGGATGTTGCTTACATGGTTGAAAATATTACTGAACACTGTGTTGAGATGTCGGGCAAGGGCAGTCACTCCATACTTATTTGTTTATGGTTCATGCGAATTGTTGCCCTTGCTATGATGCGCTTGTTTAGTTGACAGATCAACATCACGGCACACGGGTGTACCCCATAAGTGCTCCATTCTAATCCTAACTCAAGCCCGAGTCCGAAGAATCTCAGCTGAGTGCACGAACTCCGTAGCACCGGCGAGGATCCTGAAATACATTGAGTAGATTTTTAACCTGGCATTTAGCCCGTTTACGTTTACGTGCGCAACAATACACACGGGCATCCCATCTCACTATCCAGAGCCCAGGGGAAATTGTGTTACAAGGTGCCATTCAAAATGAAACAAGTGCACCTTCGTGGGAGAAACTGCTCAACAGAATACAGAACTGATCTGGTTATTACGTTTTTGCTTTTTAAACACACCTTAAGTACAGAAAGGAGACAGACAAGCTCACAAAGTACAGAAAGGATACAACAGAGAAGCTCACAAAGTACAGAAAGGAGACAATAGACAAGCTCACAAAGTACAGAAAGGATACAACAGACAAGCTCACAAAGTACAGAAAGGAGACAATAGACTAGCTCACAAAGTACAGAAAGGAGACAAGCTCACAAAGTACAGACAGGAGACAACAGAGAAGCTCACAAAGTACAGAAAGGAGACAATAGACTAGCTCACAAATTACAGAAAGGAGACAGACAAGCTCACAAAGTACAGAAAGGAGACAGACAAGCTCACAAAGTACAGAAAGGGGACAATAGACTTGCTTACAAAGTACAGAAAGGAGACATACAAGCTCACAAAGTACAGAAAGGAGACAATAGACTAGCTCACAAAGTACAGAAAGGAGACAGACAAGCTCACAAAGTACAGAAAGGAGACAATAGACTAGCTCACAAAGTACAGAAAGGACACAGACAAGCTCACAAAGTACAGAAAGAAGACATACAAGCTCACAAAGTACAGAAAGGAGACAATAGACTAGCTCACAAAGTACAGAAAGGAGACATACAAGCTCACAAAGTACAGAAAGGAGACAATAGACTAGCTCACAAAGTACAGAAAGGAGACAGACAAGCTCACAAAGTACAGAAAGGAGACAATAGACTAGCTCACAAAGTACAGAAAGGACAGACAAGCTCACAAAGTACAGAAAGAAGACATACAAGCTCACAAAGTACAGAAAGGAGACAATAGACTAGCTCACAAAGTACAGAAAGGACACAGACAAGCTCACAAAGTACAGAAAGGAGACATACAAGCTCACAAAGTACAGAAAGGACACAGACAAGCTCACAAAGTACAGAAAGGAGACATACAAGCTCACAAAGTACATAAAGGAGACAGACCACCTCACAAAGTACAGAAAGGAGACAATAGATTACCTCACAAAGTACAGAAAAGAGACTAGACATGCTCACAAAGTACAGAAAAGAGACCAGACAAGCTCACAAAGTACAGAAAAGAGACTAGACAATCTCACAAAGTACAAAAATAACGAACTAGACATGTTCCCTGTTTTCCGAAAGAACGAACTATAAATGTCCCCTATGTAGACAACAAACAAAGCATGCTCACTATGTGGATAGAATGGACTAGACGTGTTTCTTATATATTAAAAATGAACTAGAAATGTTCCCTATATATTAAAAATGAACTAGACATGTTCCCTATTTGCAGAAAGAACATGTTCCCTATTTGCAGAAAGAACAAAGCATGTTCACTATGTGGATAGAATGAACTAGACATGTTCCCTATATATTAAGAATGAACTAGACATGTTCCATAAGTACAGATATACCAGACAGCCATATTCCATATGTACAGATGTAAGAAACTAGATGTTCCCTGTGCACATATATAATGAAGTAGACATGTTCCCTGTGCACAGAGACTGGACTAGATATGTTCCCAGTGCACAGAAAGAATGAAGTAGACATTTTCCCTGTGAAAATACAGAATGAATAAGACGTTCCCTGTGTACAGATCTAAGGACTATACATGTTCCCTGTGGACAGACTTAAGGACTATACATGTCCCTTGTTAACAGACTTAAGGACTATACATGTTTTATGTGTACAGATAAAACAAACTATACATCTTCCCTGTGTACAAATGAAACAGACAAGACAGGTTCCTGTGCAAAGAACAAATTAGACATGTTCCCAGTGTACAGATATAACCACTAGACTATTACCTGTGTACAGATATAACAAACTAGACCTAGACATGTTCCCTGTGTACACAGAATGAACTAGACATGCTCCCTATTTACAGGCATAATGAATCAGACCTATGTAAAAAGGAACAAAATAGACATGTTCCCTGTCTACAAACAAACTAGACATTCCCTGTGTACAGATAGTGCAGTGCGGATCATACATTCTCCCTAAATACACCATCATACAGTGCCACACCATCATACAGTGCCTTGCCGATAGTCGTGGGCCAGCATGCTTCACATTTTGCGAGCATGCTTCATATTTTTGCAATCTCAAACATTGTACCCATCCGTGCGCTGGCACCTTTTCGTGCCGAGACAAGACTGCCAAGAATCTTATCTGTCTGTCTTTATCTCTTTCTATAAATCTTTCCAGCTGTCACATGCCTATTTGTCACTTCTGATAATGTTGCCAAAATATGACTGCCTCCTCCTGATGTTTGTGATCAGCTGTCTGTCTCTTAGCAACTTTCAAAACATTTAAATTCCTCCTTTTGTCTGCGCACACAATTTTCAGCATTCCGCAAAACCACATATGAGGCCCCAATGGATTGTTTGTTAACGAATGACACGCAAGAACTTGTTCTATCCTCCAATGACAGGGATCTATTGCACGAGATGTTCGTTTCATCAAATACCACGTTGATTATAGTATTGTTTTTTTAATCTCTTGGATACATATTCCATCTGGCATTTTCTGTGTGCTTGGAGGATTCATTTCTGTACTTGCCCCACACTGATACCATTGACTTTTAACTGTGGACTTCGACAGTGTCCGTTCCTTTGATATAACCATTATTTCTGTGTTCCCCATTGTTCGAGTTGAGGTTCATTATTTCCTCCAATTTTTACAACCAGTATAATTTCCTGTAGTTCCTTTCGACTTCGTTACCATGAAGACGGTGTCAGTCATATCAGGTATTTAAATGTTTAACTGATGGCCACTAACCGCGAATCCTGGCAATTTAAAATATATTTCACTATACGTTTACTGTAGAATGAAATATCAGGCGACAGGACACGCATACTGGAATATTCTTAAATGCGTGATGGCTCTTAGAAGATCTTTGTTTTCTACATACGACGTACTAGACACCGTTCCCTATGTGAAGATAGGAGAATTAGGCACGCAGCATAAGAGACGTCCAAGATAAGACGAATTAGACACGTTCTGTGTACACAGTAAAAGGACGAACTAGACACCTCTGCGTACACATGTGACGAACATGTATATATGGGATGAACTAGACACGTTCTGTGTATAGTTAGGAAGAATTTGACCCGCCTTTGATGTAGGCCTTGGATGTACAGATAGGATGAACTAGACACGCTCTGTGTGTACATACAGGGAAAAAACTAAACGCTCTTTATGTACATATAGGGAAAATCTAAACGCTGTCTATGTACAGATAGGGAAAAACTAGACTCTGCACATACAGGACAAACCAGACAGACACACTCTACGTAAAGATAAGATGCACTAAACACGCTCTTTGTACAAATAGGAATTGCACCTCAATCAAAATGAGAAAATAGACATCGGTATATCTAGAGATATACCTGGATGGATCTTGGCCACATGGCATGGACGAGACAAACAAACAAACGAACAAACGAACGAACGAACGAACGAACGAACGAACGAACGAACGAACGAACGAACGAACGAACGAACGAACGAACGAACGAACGAACGAACGAACGAACGAACGAACGAACGAACGAACGAACCAACGAACGAACGAACGAACGAACGAACGAACGAACTTTATTTTAAAAGGGTAACAAATTGGGCACGCAGGCCCGTCTTACATTCGGCCCTTTCAATCACTCATCTTTCATTCATCAAATGTGCATGTTACATTAACATAGGGGAAAAAACATTGTCAAATGGATTTTGTAAGCATAAACAATGCATATTACGCATGATACATGCACATGCGTTTATCAAATGAAAGTTGTAAACATAAACAGTGCATATTGCAATGTTGTGAGACACATCCCCCATCCACCCTCATATCCCGCAGCCACGAACACATCCCCCACCCATCAAACCTCCCCCACCCACCCACACATACCTCCACGCACTCACACAGAACCAGGCGAACATACATGCCGCCACACACCCACTGATCCGCCACACACCCACTGATCCCCCACCCACACATTTCCCCATGAAGAAGAAGAAGAGAAGAAGAAGAGGAAGAGGAATAGGAAGATGAAGACGAAGACGGAGGAAGAGGAGGAGGAAGAGGAGGAGGAAGAGGAGGAGGAAGAGGAGGAGGAGGAAGAGGAGGAGGAGGAAGAGGAGGAGGAGGAAGAGGAGGAGGAGGAAGAGGAGGAGGAGGAAGAGGAAAAGAAAGAAGAAGAAGAAGAAGAAGAAGAAGAAGAAGAAGAAGAAGAAGAAGAAGAAGAAGAAGAAGAAGAAGAAGAAGAAGAAGAAGAAGAAGAAGAAGAAGAAGAAGAAGAAGAAGAAGAAGAAGAAGAAGAAGAAGAAGAAGAAAGGAACACTGAGCTGATCCGCTTCTCTGGTGATCGAGAGAAATGGCGAGTCATGACCGCCCACGCTTTCCGGCATGGCACATGATTAATTGATAGATTGATATCTAGAGATTACACCTAAATTAGTTTCAACCGGCATATTTAAACATTACACCAATATTAGTTCCACGGTAACAAAATAATTTGAACACAGAAGCCGTAGAATATATAGAAATGAAACAGCCATGGTAGAAACAAAGCTGACTGACATGTGCCTACACCGAACGATATGTCACTAATACAAGACATAGTGGGAGATAGGAGGAAAACGGCAAACAAGAAGTAGATTATAGATGTTGGCAGATATCAAGTGAGAGATAGACAGCAGTTTCTCAGTCAATCACTTGCGCGATTGAAACAAAGTGGAGATTAATTGCAGCCAACCTTCACTGCAGAGACGCCACTTTGTTGGTTATATGGTCCCTGTTTAACTCCGTATAGTCAAGTCTTAGACATGACTGAGCTACCGTATAAACAGTGGATGGTACTACCTACTTTCTCTTTGAGCCGAATGTTGGACTGCGCTCACCAAACCTTACACACCATCTTGTGCCAACTGAGGAGAGCAATTGGGAGGGCACACGACTTACCCTCATGCGAGGAAATGCAACCTAAAGAAATGTCATGGCAGGACTGATCAGGTACTAAATCTTGGTCGGCAACTGGTGTTATGATCGAAGCTACTGCTTTGCTTATGTTGTTATTGGTGTTACCTTTCCTCTCTGTACGGGCAACACACGGTCTCTAAATCAGCCCAGGCTTTGTGCTATGGTGAGGTCCATCTCTATTTTATAAACTATCATCTATCAAGACAAGGTGCCGGTCATTTAAATCGTGAGTTGTGGACTAAAATGACTTCTCGTCCTTGACTTGGGGACGTACAATACAAGTACCTGAGCAGGAATGGATTCGCATGATGGCGATATAAACTGATTATAGGAACAGCTAATCCACACGCAGAAATCAGTCCAGTGCACTGGAAATAGTCACACGTTTAAGTAAATGATAAAATAGGTCAGATGTACTCACCTGTGACTGTGCAGGCCGTTTTGGAGACTTTGGTGGTTTGGCTTCGGAAGAAGAAAAGGTCCTAATTTTGCTCATGAAGCTCCCATCACGGGCTCCTGAGGGCATAGATTTGTGTCTACTCCTGTCTTCATCTGGGACATTCAACATCTGTCCTTCCAGAATTTGACCCATTGGCGTAATAGCTTCCTGCGAGCCTACCAGCGGCTTAAAGTTTGATTGAGCACCCAGCGCTGACTCATCCATGGAGCGATCTGTTGGAAGCGATGACTTCTTTGCTGGTCGTTTTAATCCTGAGACATCAGATTTTGAACGAGGACGGAACTGCTCGAAGAATCCCCTCTTCTTATCCTTATCTTTCTCTTTCTTGTCCTCGCGGTCTACAGACTTGTTCCTGCTTTTTGATTTGCTGGTGAGAAGGCCCTTTAAGGCGGTGGAGCCGGAGGACGAGCGAGGCCGTTCAAAATCTGTTTCTGCCATACTCTCCGGTATATTCGCGCTAATTAGGGGCATATCAAAGGCACTGAGGTCCTGCAAACGATTAAATAAATCAATGTTGTTTGTGCTCTACAAAAGTTAAATTGTGGTATACTTAACCCTTATGGGTTATAGCAAACATACACATAACTGAAATATTAAGTTGAGTTCTTTATTAACTATTGAGCAGTGCGTAAAAATATGAGAAGAAACTAGAGGCGATATACAATGGGACAGTTGAATAAGAACATAAGAACATAATAACATCATAACATAATAAGAAAGTTGAGAACGGATGCAGTATAGAATAGGAAAGTTTAGAATGTGGGTTGTATAGAATAGGAAAGTTGAGAATAGAGACATGCAGAATGGGAATGTTGCGATTAGATTTGTAAAAAAAAAAGTATAGAAGGGACAGTTGAGAAAATATATACAATGGGACAGTTGAGAATTAGACAGTATAGAAAGGGAAAGTTGAAAACAGTATAGAAAAAGAACGTTGAGAATAGTGACAGTATAGAAGGGAAAAATTGAGAACAGCCGATAGAAAGGGAATGTTGAGAATCGAGACTATAGAATGGAACAGGTGAGAATGGAGCCAGTATACAATGGGAATGTTGAGAATAGAGACAATATACAATGGGTATGTTGAGAACAGATATACAATGGGAATGTTGAAAATAGACAGTATACAATGGGAATATTGAAAATAGACAGTATACAATGGGTATGTTGAGAACAGAGACAGTATACAATGAGAATGTTGAGAATAGAGACAGTATACAATGGGAATGTTGAGAATAGAGACAGTATACAATGGGTATGCTGAGAACAGAGACAGTATACAATGAGAATGTTGAAAATAGACAGTATACAATGGGAATATTGAAAATAGACAGTATACAATGGGTATGTTGAGAACAGAGACAGTATACAATGAGAATGTTGAGAATAGAGACAGTATACAATGGGAATGTTGAGAATAGAGACAGTATACAATGGGTATGTTGAGAATAGAGACAGTATACAATGGGAATGTTGAAAATAGACAGTATACAATGGGAATATTGAAAATAGACAGTATACAATGGGCATGTTGAGAACAGAGACAGTATACAATGGGTATGTTGAGAATAAAGACAGTATACAATGGGAATGTTGAGAATAGGGACAGTATACAATGGGTATGTTGAGAATAGAGATAGTATACAATGAGAATGTTGAGAATAGAGACAGTATACAATGGGAATGTTGAGAATAGGGACAGTATACAATGGGTATGTTGAGAACAGAGACAGTATACAATGGGAATGTTGAAAATAGACAGTATACAATGGGAATATTGAAAATAGACAGTATACAATGGGTATGTTGAGAACAGAGACAGTATACAATGGGTATGTTGAGAATAGAGACAGTATACAATGGGAATGTTGAGAATAGAGACAGTATACAATGGGTATGTTGAGAATAGAGACAATATACAATGGGTATGTTGAGAATAGAGACAGTATACAATGGGAATGTTGAGAATAGAGACAGTATACAATGGTTATGTTGAGAATAGAGACAGTATACAATGGGTATGTTGAGAATAGAGACAATATACAATGGGTATGTTGAGAACAGAGACCTATGCAATGGGAATTTTGAGAATAGAGACAGTATACAATGGGTATGCTGTGTATACAATGGGAATGTTGAAAACAGACAGTATTCAATGGGAATGTTGAGAATAGAGACAGTATTCAATGGGAATGTTGAGAATAGGGACAGTCAACAATGGGAATGTTGTGAATAGAGACAGTATTCAATGGGAATGTTGAGAATAGAGACAGTATTCAATGGGAATGTTGAGAATAGAGACAGTATACAATGAGAATGTTGAGAATAGAGACACAGTAGAATGGGAAAGTTGAACATATGGTGGACAGACAAGCATATTAACTCCAAGGTACTGGTAATGGCAGGTATTACTAGATCACACTCCTGGTCCCCCACCTGAAACAACAGCAATAGTGGTGGTGGCGGTAGTCAATAGTGGTAGGTGTAAACTGTATATGAAGAATGTTGATTGCAGTTGTAATCGCAGCAACAATAGTTGTAGTAACAGAGTAACAGTAGTAGTGTAACAGTAATAGTGTAGTAGTAGTAGCAGCAGCAGAAGCAGCAGTAGTAGTAGTAGTAGTAGTAGTAGTAGTAGTAGTAGTAGTAGTAGTAGTAGTAGTAGCAGCAGCAGCAGCAGCAGCAGCAGTAGGAGTAGCAGCAGCAGTAGTAGCACTAGTAGTAGTAGTAGTAGTAGTAGTAGTAGTAGTAGTAGTAGTAGTAGTAGTAGTAGTAGTACGTAGTAGTACGTAGTAGCAGCAGTAGTAGTAGTAGTAGTAGTAGCAGTAATAGTAGCAGAAGTAGTAGCAGCAGCAGTAGTAGTAGCAGCAGCAGTAGTAGCAGCAGCAGTAGCAGCAGCAGCAGTAACAGCAGCAGTAGTAACAGCAGCAGTAGTAACAGCAGCAGTAGTAGTAGTACCAGCAGTAGTGGTAGTAGTAGCAGCAATGGTAGTAGTAGCAGTAGTGGTATTAGCAGCAGTAGTGATAGTAGTAGCAATAGCGGTAGTAGCAGCAGTAGTGGTAGTGCGACATGAAGTCGTGATTGGGATAAAGGCATATAAGTTATGGTGGTTCTGATGATAGTGTATGTATTATCAATGAGTCTTGATGTTAGTAGTAGTGGTGGTGCTATCAGGAGCCTATAAGGCGTGATGGTGGTGGCTTCGGTGGCATTGTGGTGGTGGTGGTGAGAGTTGTAATTGTAGCACTAGTAGTAGTAGTAGTAGTAGTAGTAGTAGTAGTAGTAGTAGTAGTAGTAGTAGTAGTAGTAGCAGCAGTAGTAGCAGCAGGAGCAGCACTAGTAGTAGTAGTAGTAGTAGTAGTAGTAGTAGTAGTAGTAGTAGTAGTAGTAGTAGTAGGAGCAGCACTAGTTGTAGTAGTAGTAGTAGTAGTAGTAGTAGTAATAGTAGTAGTAGCAGCAGTAGTAGCAGCAGGAGCAGCACTAGTAGTAGTAGTAGTAGTAGTAGTAGTAGTAGTAGTAGTAGGAGCAGCACTAGTTGTGTTAGTAGTAGTAGTAGTAGTAGTAGTAGTAGTAGTAGTAGTAGTAGTAGTAGTAGTAGTAGTAGTAGTAATTTTAAAATTCTTATACGACCGTAACTATAGTATGTCCACATTTGTTTGACTTCATTCACGATCAATTATTTTGAAAACTGTCTGTTGCATCGTTATGAAATTTTTCCAGCCGTCTTATATTTACCCCCACCCAAGGAATATGTCTTTGATAGGTCCAAAAACAACTTAAATCATTGAAAGCGGCGACATTCCTTTGATGTGCTGAACAACTAGTGATTTCTCGTTAACAAAGTTATTTTTACGGTAATGGGAGACCTGTCAATTCTGATGACACACAGAGGCGTATTCGGTTTCGTATGGGAGTGGGTGCAATGAAAGAACTAGCTTAAAATCGACAGGGTCGGATGCATTGCACTGGTTTTTATCCTATATGGCTCAGTTTCTTTCCGCAGCGCGGAAAGCGTCGCACAAAGCACGAACTCCGTAGTTCCAGCGACGACCTCGGGAGTCTCCGAAAAAATGCACTCGTGAAATGAAGGACGCGGCCCGGAATCGAACATACAACCTTCGGAGCCCGAGTCAGACGGCTTGACCACTTCACCACGGAGAATCCCGAGAGGGGTGCAATGTGTAATAATAGTAAAGACAGAGAATTTATAGAGGCACGGGGTAAATAATTTGTAAATTAACAGAAAAGTAGAAGGAATATATTTCTTACCTTATTTTTCATTTCCTTCTTGTTTCTTCAGCTGATGCTGATGCTGTAATGTTTAGGGCCTGCAATTCGTCTGAATAGTTGGAGCAAAATATCCCAGTAAGTGTGTACGTAGATTAAGGTCTGCGATCTGCTCAGACCTTAATCTGTGTCGGACGATTCCAGTAGGTTGATGATTGCTCTCGGTTGCATAAAATTCAATCCATCCTTTCTCCAATAGTCCTCTTCCTCATTCAACACATGGTCCTGACGTTTTTTCCAGTAACTTTTATCAATATTTAATAGAGCGGATAGACAGACAGAGAGACAGACAGAGAGACAGACAGACAGACAGAGAGACAGAAAGGTAGGTAAGTAGGTAGGTAGGAAGAAAGGTAGGTGGGTGGGTGGCTGGCTGGCTGGCTGGGTCGGTCGGTCGGTCGGTCGGTCGGTGGGTGGGCCGGCCGACCGACAGACAGACAGACAGACAGACAGACAGACAGACAGACAGACAGACAGACAGACAGACAGACAGATCCCCGCCAGGAGCCGGGCCGAGCCAGCTAGTTTATTTATATAATCACGTTTCATGAAAGAACCCACAGTTTGACGACACCTCTGAACTACCCCATATAAATTCCCTCAGTCTGCCAAAAGCGAAACCGCGCAGACAAATTTCAAAAAACAGCGGGGGTGTGTCTTGTTAAAGCGGTAATACTCTTAAAATGATGGAATGAATGCGGGGGCAATAAAATATATACCGCATATAATCAAACATTGAAATCTGCTGTACAATCTCCAGAACAAAATTTTTTTTGTTGGGTGGACATAATTATAAATTTATATTCTAAATCTCATCATTTTCCCTCAGTTGGTTACTGAGATATTGAATTTTATATTGAGGCAACAACAAAACATAACAGCACTCCTTGGTTATGCGATGAGAAGAGGCATTGCAGATCATGGAGACAATTGGAAAGATTAGTAGGAAAAGAGACAGAGGCAGGCAAAGAGAAATTATACTGTATATTGTTAGGATAGACTGCTGGTGGCATGGATGAATAGCCGCAGAATTGATCCTAAGGGCCGGGGATCGAGATCTGTGGAGAGACATGAACGCCTGCCGCATCCGACAAGGCACATGATGATGGCTGCAACTAGAAAGGTCTTTATAAGAGGCTCTTGCAACAACAAAACCTGTGGTGGTGGTGATGGTGGTGGTGGTGGTGGTGGTGGTCGGGAGAGGAGGCTCCATCACTGTCATGGCGTGTATGGCAGCAGGCAAGAGGAAACAACTTACCTGCAGCAAACAATCTTTCTGGCGGGATAATTTGCAGTGGAGGGGGGAAAATGCCTAACCTGAAGAGAAACGTGGGAGGAAGGTCGAACAAACCTTCACAACAAAACCAGTGGAAGAAAGATCTGGAGAACTGGTTAACAGTTCAAGTACATAATGAGTAGGCAGAGAAAATCTTGCGAAGACTTCAACATGAAGTAGTCTTGGCTCTCATAAAAGGAGTACAGTTATTTGGCGATCAATATCTAGTGTGTTTGTTTTTGCACAAGATGAAAGGAAAGCACAAAGCAGGTTGTCGGTTGTTTGTGTGTGTCTTCTTCGAATGAGAACTGTTTACCGCATGTGATGGCAGTAAATTAGATATTAAATAAACATTTTTGCCACGTTAAAAGACAAGTCATAAAAACCATACAAGAGGGTAAGGTTGAAGGTAAGCGATCAAAAGGTAGACAACGATAGAAGTGGGAAGATAGTATCAAGAGAGGGATTAACAGCAGTCTTACAGTATAATCAAGGCGAGAGACAGTATGTTAGATCCATTGCAAGCACCTAATTGATTAATACGATTAAAGACAAATTTGCTGAAAGGAATGAATTTGAAATTGGGGTGTCAGTCAGCATGGTCCAATGGATAAGAGCTTATTCCTAAACATCCAGTGTGCTGATGCCGAGGTAGCGGGTTCAACCCTGGTCAGTTGGACAAAAATGTTTACTTCTCGTCCTTGACTTGGGGAAGTAAATTACAATACCTATGAGGTCGGAGTGAGCTCGCCTGATGACGAGGGGCACTGGTAATAGGGAAAGCTAATCCACACGCAAATACCAGTCCAGTGCACTAAAAGTAGTAGCGTATGTCTGGACTACACTTGAGTTCCCAACAAGCTAGTACCGTTCTTTGATATAGGGATACAATAGTTTTGGTTTAAGTCTGTGCACAGGGTATCCCCCAATTTGGCTAGTAAAGTGAGCGAGGTATATGATTATGGCACACAAATAAGCACTATAGCGTGGTCACAAATATATAGAAAATATAAGACGGCAGCAAAAGTTTCATAACGTTGCAACAGAAACTATAAAAATAAAATTGAAGGTGAATGAGAGCAAACATTTGTGAACGCACTATAATACTTAGACGACGGAAACATGATGTCGCTTGTGTTAAACGTTCATCTTAGGCTGTGAATACCACCATGAATGAAGCACACACCATGTATCTAATCTCAACGTATTGTCATGTAAGTTGTATGTCCTTTAAACGATGCTGCAATCGACCACCAACATTTATTAGCAGTTTGATTTACAAGGCAATGTTAATTCGGTAGTGCATCGTTTTCTGAACGACCGACGCCTCATACCATGTTAATCAACGCAAAGAGGTCTGCTATCAAATCGACTATGGCCGCTTTCGAACTCTATACTCTAGGTAGGGGAATTGTGATAAGTAGTTGCACTATCTATTGGGAAACATCACCGGCCAATCTTAATGTAATACTAAAAGGCAGGACGAATAGCTCCATGTCCGTTACAGGACGTAGCAATAAACCCCAGCATGTATTTTGTGATTTACGACCGCACATACATGTACACTGTAGAACATGGATTTAAAAAAAAGTTATTTTACGCAGGCATTTGATGACCAGATTTAGAAATGCGTTAATTAATGTTCAGACAGTGCCTAGTTTTGAGAGTGATAGTAATCATGTACCACTTTTTGGTCATATAAAAGTTAGATTGAAGAGGGGAAGAAGTGGTTAAGAACATGCGACAATAAAGATATTCTGAAAGCAGATATTTTTTTTTCCGCATATCCTTTACAGGACATCGCTGTCAACACCAGCATTTTACCGTTGTTGATTTCTTGGCAAGGTTACGCTCAGTAGTTTGCCATTGCTTTCTGAGCGGCCGGCTCACTTATCCCGTAAGTCACCAACGCGACGAGAACCGCTACCAATTCTCGCGCGTTTTGAGACCCTACGTGGATAAACGGGATTACGGAGAAAGTCGTTTAACCCCTCGGCCAGAGAGACCGGCGAAAGCAGATATAGAGATTAAAAAATAATACAGTGAATTGGGGGGGGGGGGGGATAATACGTACTAGGCAGTAGCTAAAATACAGAGAACAAATGAGCATAGAGACATGTTAAGGGTCTCCGTTACTAGGCAAGTTCAGTAGTCTGGAACTACTTTCTGAACAACCGATGCTCTAACTGTTAAAAATAAACGCAAGACGATTTGCTTCCAAATCGACTACAGCTGATGGTACTTCAATTTTAATTCACCGCAACAAAGAAGAATCCCTTCGAGGCTCATTTGCATCGGTCCGGCAATCATTTTCCGGTTAAGTGTTTGGTGGACTGCTGGACCGATCGATGGATGTTTTTAAGTTTTTGGGCCCAAAACTTAAAAAAAACATCCATCGATCGGTCCAGCAGTCCACCAAACACTTAACCGGAAAATGATTGCCGGACCGATGCAAATGAGGCTCGAAGGGATTTTTCTTTGTTTGCGGTGTTTGCGGTGAATTAAAATTGAAGTACCCAGCTGATTTTGAACATGGTAGAGAAATGACAAATCTGATAAGTAATCCAGGAAGAAAAAACTCGCCAGGAGCAGCAAAACCACTTACTCACCTGAGAATCGCTGGACCTGGCTTCATCGGGGACAAGGCATGTCCTGACCAGGTCACGGAGGCAGGAGCACATGGCGACTACCAAGGTCGAGGTAGCGTTGCATGGGGTCAGAGAGGCCACAGGCCTACCCCCCACTTGGGAGCCATGCGGCACATGTAATACATTGTTTCTGTGGGGTATGGTGTCACACGAGCGCGAGAAATTATAATGCATTGTCAGTCACCTGGGTAGAGCACTGACACATACTACTGCACGACATAGCGACGATGATATTGAACAGTATAGTATTTACAGTTAAATACGCCACACGGAATTTGTTCGGTTCCTAACACGACCTGCTCGACTGCACAATGTGAATTCCAGGAATCACAGAATCAGCACAAATGACGGATGGCTATTTCACAATCCAATTAAGCTACAGTAATGGCAGTTCGCAATCAGCCGATCTCTCTGCCTGTGTCTGTATGTCTCTTGGCTCGCGCTCTCTCCCTCTCTTCTCTCTCTCACACACACACGCACACACAAAACGTATGAACACGTACGTACACACACCAACCACACATACGCCAAACACACAAGTACAAACACACACGTACAAACACAAACGTACACGTACAAACATACATACAAACACACATACACATGCCCATACGTTTAATCGCGGGGAGATACTAGCAGCAGAACTCGTAGAATCAAGGAAGACAGAAATTGGCAACCAAAAAGATGGACATCAGCAGGTAGATATGACAGGAAAATGCTACCCACAAATGACCCTGGTTCCTCGCTAAAATCAAAGAAAATGTTCCTAACACGAAGCTGCTGGGGTGACATTGATCACATCTTCTTAAGAGTGCCCATTGGTCCAGTAAATAAATGGCAATTGCATCGTATACCCCTGGCGGTGTGGACAGATTTACTTACACCCGAATGTCTCTCTGGCATAGCTTAGTTCCAGTACCGGTTGTACAAAACACGCAGGTTTCTCAACTTCTAGAGGGAGAGGAGTCCCCGGCAGCAGTCCAGAGGGATGGTACTTTTGGTATCGGGCTCGGGCAAGTCTACACCAACCTGACTCCGATATATCACTATCATCTGAAGTCATGTCTTGACTGGTATGAGGTGGACCATTCTTCTCCACATCCAGCAATCTCAAACGTATGCAACAACTCGTGAGCTGACACATCCAATAGATGCAAGCCCTTTTATGGCCCCGAAGGCTTCACGGCCAATGCATAGAGTTAACATTCGGTCTTTCGAAGGATGCATACCCAACCAACCATCAGTCCAACCAACCAACGGTTCAACAAATCAACCAAACAACCAACCAACCAACCAACCGTCCAACGAAACAACCAACCGTTCAACCAATCAACCAATCAACCAATCAACCAACCAATTAACCAACCGTTTAACCAACCAACCATCTAATCAACCGTCCAACATAACGAAACAACCAAAATCGCTTAGGTCGCCTAAAGTCGACAGGGTCGACTTCATTGCACCGGGTGTTTTTCCATATGGCTCAGTCTCTTTCCACAGCGAACTGCCGAAAGCGTCACACAAAGCACGAACTCCGTAGCTCCAGCGACGACCCACGAATATCCACACACACACAAAAAAAAATCACTTCTAAGCCGAAGGTCGCGGCCCGGAATCGAACCCACAACCTTCCGAGCCCGAGTCAGATGGCTTGACCACTTCGCCATAGAGACTCCCAAACAATCAATAAACCGACCAACCAACCATCCATCCAACCAACTAACACACCAACCATATTGAAGATAATCTATAGTGGTCAGTTTTACATTATTCGTTCATGTTATTACTTAAATATTGATACTCTTACATAATCGCGATGTGTTGTAACGTAACCACTTTCAACTGGACCAGTTTGACCTTAGCCATTGCCTGTTTTAAGACAATGACAAGCCCAGTCTAGGAAAGCGGGATCACTTATTCATCTCTCTCCATCCCTTCCTGTTATGTCCCGATTTCTGAATCAGAGTGAATACATTATTTTAATTATTATTTATCATAATTTAGACCCTATGAGCTATGCAAATCAAAAAAACTATGAATCGTATGAATGGAGTTGTAAATCACTGAGACGAATTATAGTATTTTGAACAGCTGTCAATATTTCCCCACAGTCCTTAATTGAATCAATTTCACAAGAACACCACAAATACAAACTGACGGTCCCAGAAACAAAGACAATGACAGAAACAAAGACAATGCCAGAAAACAAAAATCTGGACAGAAAAACTGCTTTATCTGTTCAATAATTTAAAGACATCAGCCTGACTTAGTGGTGTGCTGTGTGGAACACGTATTCGTGTTTTCTAAAGCAACTAACTCATAATGCAATGCTTTATCTCGCGCTTTCTCGAACCACTGTGCGTCTCATCGAACACCAAGGAGCTTTTCAAGCCATGATGTTTCGCAATCTATGTCACACAAATATCTGGCATCAATTTGATTGTACCCCATGCAGCTAATCGTATCTGGATGGTTTTCTCATTACACATAAAATCTCATATCAGGTTGCTTAAGAAATTATGCATCAAGAAACAAATACCAGGAGGTTTATATAATTATATTCCAAGAAACTAATGCCAGTAACAGATATAATTCTATACCAAGAAACTAATGCCAGCAGGTTTATGTAATTCTTTATCAAGTAACACTAGGAGGCTATATAATTCTTTACCAAGAAACGAATACCGGTAGATTTATTAATTCCATACCAAGGAAATAATACCAGGTGATTTTTATAATTCTACACCAAGAAACAATTATATATCAAGAAACGAATACCCGTGTGTTATTCTTTACCAGGAATATAATAGTAAGAGGATTAAATAAAGCTGTATCGAGAAACCAATTCCATGAGGCTTATATCATGCTATAGCAAGACGCTAATATAAGGAGGCTTTACTTCTATACCAAGAAACGAATACCCGTAGGTTTATTCATTCTTTACCAAAACACTAATACTAAAAGGTTTATCTAAAGCTATATCAAGAAACCAATACCAGAACGCTTATGCAATTGGATGGTAAGAAACTAATACAATAAATTAATACAAGTAATTATCACGAACCATTCAATTTCATACAGTCAATTCAGCCTATACCACAACCTTTATCGCATTCTATATCATACCAAGGCGTTTCTCTTATTGTATAGAAATCAACTTATCACGTCGCAGCAATTATCTATTCTATTTTGGGAACTCTTTATACTATGAATTATCTCTACGACCAAACACTGATTAATGCTCGACGTTTACACCAACCAACTTCTATTTCCGTCTATCACTCGATAATACAACTTTGCATTCAAGAAATCTAGTCACGGCGATACAGAACGCAAAGTGTTATTAGATAAACAGTTAACTTTGTCAAACATTACTAAATACACGCTAACGTTTTCTCCACGAACAAGCTACAAGGTATTCCGTCTATCACTCCGCTAATCCGACTCTGTATTTAAGAAATCTAGTCCAGATTTCTAGTCACAGTCGAAAGTGTTAGACGATAAACAAGTGAACTTTGTCAGACACTTTACTAAGTACAAACTGAAGTTTTCACCACCAACAAGCCACAACGTAGACTCTTTGGTGAAATAATTGTTATCTATAATGTACCACTGTATTCTGTAGTATTTTGGTCTAATTGTATGACATGGGCATAACATTAAAGAAGTCACTAAATGTTGGACAAACAGAGCAAATATAACAACTCAACTAGTTTGGCCAGAGTTTCTATATTTGTTACCTCAATAGAATAAATGCGGCCTAATAATGGTCACGTGAAATACCTTAGTGATCTTTGTCCTTCACTTCAGACGTAAATATGGTTAAAACCTTAAGTTTAAGACCTAATGATCTTAATTTAATCTTATAACATGATTCATCATACACTGCCTTGTGTTTAGGACCCAGTGACCTCGTGTTTAGGTCCCAGTGACCTCGTGTTTAGTTCCCAGTGACCTTGTGTGTTTAGTACCTTGCAATCTTGTGATTAAGACTTAGCTGCCTTGTGATTAAGACTTAGCGGTCTTGTGATTAAAACCTAATGATCTTGCTCATACCATCTAATGGTCCTGTATAAATGACCTAATGGTAATGCGGCACATACGCGGTGGTAGGAGAATCTACACCCGGCTACCACTTAAAGGAGAAACAAGATGTAAACAATTCATGTATATCGATGGAGACTAGCAGACAGGGGGCTTGGAACAAATCAACACCCTAACGAATTATTTTCGAAAGGTTAAGAATTAGGCACGCAGGCCCGTCAGACATTCTGCCATTCTATTACTCTTTCATACATTCTTTCACCCATACATCACTTATGAGGCTAGACTAGAGCAACAACACCAAAATATGCATTATGCAAGCATGGGAAATGTGCAAACATCAGCACCGCATGACTCACTCATAATTATTCATGTGGCAGTTATTAGCTATGGGGGGCCGGCCATACTGTACAACCAATAGGGAACTGACTGTTACATTATTATTATTATTATTATTATTATTATTATTATTATTATTATTATTAAGGGGAAAGGTATTCTGTACTGTTCGAATACTTTGCAATTAAATTTATTGGTGATGTCTGATTTCATGTGGAAGGTTGTTCCACATTTGAGCTGTGGAGAAATAATTAGCTATACAACTAACATAAGATAATACAAAACTGTCTAGCTTGTTTCTTTATTCTGTTGTCTGCACGCTGTCTTAAAGCAACTTACACTTAACTGTGATGGTCGGTAACTCACGAATATTTACGTTAGCGTGTACTTAACCAGTTTGCAATGTCATCCGTAAAATATGGTTAAATACATCGCGATAACTGTTACAAATAATGACGAAACCCTTCTATACCCTTACAAGAAGCATGACGACAGAAATGTGACACTACCTTCTCAAAAATAAAATAAATATACACCGTCTCTCATAAGTTATGTTAATCTTTGAACGGAATATCTGATGAATTAAAAGATATACGTTAATATTACATGTTTCCTCGTACCCTAAATGCTGCACGTTAATCTCAAAACAGAAGTCATCCCCTAAAAGTTAATCTTACAACAGGATTAATCATACATTAAAAGTCAGTCAATTTTATAGTAGGATATCCCTCAAAAGTTACACGCTAACTATTTCAGGCGGCAGTTTTTTTTTATTTTTTACCTCGTGCTATCTTATGTAGTGAATACTGCTGTGTCTTGAAAGAGTTAAGTAACACTCAACAGACGGACCCACAGTAACATTTATCACAGTGTGGGTTCAACCTGCTGGATACGACACGAGTTTTAACATAGGGGTACCCAATAAATGCACGGTGGTACACCATGTGTTAAACTAACCATGGTGGTTCAACATGGGTTATACTAAACTGAACGGGCTTAAAATAAGATACATTTGGAAAAGCAATACCCTTCCCTACACTTGGAAACGTAACATCCTTCCATCTTCCCAAAGTTGTATGTTGAGCAAACGCTTGAAAACATGCAAGCGTCTACTTTCTCAAAATTACAGGCTTAACTGGACATTCTAAAAGTCACAATGGAAAGTATCGTATCCTGACCCCCACAAAGTTACAGTTCAACTGTAAACACACACAAAGTTACATTGCAATCAGCCTGGGAAAAGTGATTCTTTCCCCCCCCCCCCCCACTCCCACCCTCACTTCAAAGTTGTAGGTTAAGCTGAAAATAAGTAACATTAAGGAACATCATATCCTGACCCATCCTGAAGTTACGTCAAACTGAAAATACCCAAAGTTACACTGCAAACACCCTTGGAATCGTGATAGCCTCTCACCCACCTCAAAGTTACAGGTTTGACTAATACTTATAAAGTTACATTACGACCCTGAACCCCCCCCCCCTCTCAAAGTTACACGTCCAAAAATAAACACACACATGGTTACACTACTCGTATATTTGATAACACCTTCACCACCTAAAAGTTGCAGGTTAGACTTAACATACCCATACATTTACATTAGGCAACACCATACCATGACCTCCTCAAAGTTACAAGCCCAACTGTAAACACACCCAAAGTTACCATGAACAAATTTTTAACGTGACTGCCTCTTCTTCCACCTCACCCTCCCCCCCCCCCCCCCCCCCCCCCCCCCCCCCCCCCAATCTCAACGTTGCAGGTTAAACTGAACATACTTTTAAAATTACATTTTTAAAATCACGCACCATCAAAGTTACAGCTGAAACTAAACACCCAAAGTCACCAGTTACATTTTATATTGTAAACGTCAACAAAGTGACATAACATACAAAACTGAAAATAAACGGCAATGTCAAAGTTACACGGTGAACTGTTAACTAGACACGCCCCAAAGTTGAAACACAATAGCCTCAAAAGTTAGCAAAGTTACAAAAGACCGCGCGAGCACACGCAAATGAACCTAAACAACACATTACTTTGCCGTAAACTGACACCGGAAATTAATAGCCTGCGATTGGAAGGCCGCGGGCTGTCGACGACGAAGACCAACAAACAAAAGTTAAAGTGACACTAGGATAAGCGACCTTGCCGTATTCCTCCGAACCCGATCTCACCACATTCCAGATTGCTATCTAGTCCACTTCGATGTTACACTAGCGCGAGGTATTACGATAACGCTGAAAGCAAAAAAAAAGCCAGAGAGACTCTTCAATCAATACGATCATACAAATGCACCGTTGTACTCGCAGACGGCACGGCAGAATTAAGTGTGAGGCAGTGGAATCGAAGATGGCGGTATAGTATTAAATTCGCGAAGAATGCTCGACCTGTTGGGTGGGAACTGGTGAAGGCAACACACGTAATACAGCACATATGCACAGGCGTGGGGGAAAACAGCGAAGGCCAAGGTAGCTGGGGTCGTTTTCGGGTCTACAGCCATCACACAGGGAGAGTACTACACGGCAAGGTGGTTGGAAGGCACATCGAATAGTGGCATCGCAACGATAAGCACTGCTCCATGAAGCCGTCTCGGTTTACATTTCTGCTTTCAAGAGCTATCAGTTCTAAGTCAATCAATACATCGGTGAAATGGGAATCTTTTGTTATGTCCATACGGGGTTAAGGTGTCATGAAGTGTTTCGTATTGGAAAATTAAAGTTAAGATGTTATGGGGTGTTTTCTACTTGAAAATTAGTTTTAAATATTTTGAAAAGTAAATTAACAGATTCTGTGCCACACACAATGTAGGTTTAGACCAAATAGAAAATGGGAAGTAGATGTGTGTCAGTTATTTTTTAAAGTTGTTAATATGGTAGCCTGACCAAGTGGTTAACGACGTTGTCCGTAATCCCGTATATACATGCGGGGAAAACAGCTGCGCGAGATTCAGCAGCAGATCGCGCCGCGCTGGTAACTTATTTGGGGGGGGGGGGGGGAGGTATGTGAGCCGGTCGTTTAGATAGCAAACGGCAATCTACTGAAAGTAAAACTTGCCTAGTACATCAACAGCAGCTAAAAAAATGGTGCTGACTACAACGTCCTGTAAAACATATGGTAGCAGACATGTATCATATGTCAAATTAATGGGAGTTGCATAGGGGAAAACTATAGTTTTTATAAGCCCACAGCAGTTACGGGAAGGTTCGAATAAGACGATTTATTCTCTTATGGCACTTAAGTATGACACAAACAATAGATTGAACGATGTGTTGCCTGGCATATTTCGCTGCATCTCGTCAGGTACATACTTTAGAATTCACACAAAATAAAGTTGAAATGTAGGTGTTTCGGTGCTTTATACAGTTCTATCAGTGTGTTTCTGTGTGCCAAAGACGGGTCTAGAACTCTAGATGCAACTTCCATTGTGTTTCTGTTCTAGTAAACCTGACCAAGTTTACTTCTCGTCTTTGTTGATTTACTCATTGTAAATCTTCGTAATCTCATATACTCTCGTAAGTAACGTGACGTTGCACGAGAATTGGTAGCGGTTCTCTCGCGTCGGTAACTTACGGGGTATGTGAGCCGGTCGCTCAGAAAGCAATGGCAAACTACTGAGCTGTAATCTTGCCAAGAAATCAACAATCAGCAGAAAGACGCTGATATTGACAGCGATGTCCTGTAAAGGATATGCGAACCAAATCTAACCCACAGTGCTATTTCAACTCCCTTAGTGTCATAACTCCCTTAGTGTCATAACTCAGTCATGCCAAAGAATAAGTTTAAGATAAACATGATTTAGGAAATAAGTTTATTGCTTGGGAGACGGGAGGGGGGGGGGGGGAGAGAGAGAGAGAGAGAGAGAGAGGGGGGGGGGGGGTGGCACGATGAGTTTTTGTGAGTATGTTTACCATTCTTTAACTGGAAACTGGAGGTAGCTGGCGACCCACCCGAATTCAACGCCCCTGACTGCTCGCTATTCAACAACGTATGGAAACAGCCTGGGTCCCGACTATTGATTGATCAAATGTATTGATCTGAATACGCCCCATGCTCCGTGTGTTACTGTATCGATGGAAGTCTGACGCGGTGTCATTGTGTGTCTAGGGTAGATTTCTATGATCAAGAGCCTGGGTAACTGCTCTGTACAATAAGAAAACGTGAACTTTGTAAAGATATCTGGTTATCTTAAGAGGCTCTTTGTGAATCATGAACGTTATCACACACGTCTGTGACCGTCGAAAGTCCGGGTTGTATCCTCGTTGCAGTGTCTCGCTAGCCTTGTTTCGTCACACCAAGTCTAATTTATCGCATCAAGATATAAATCTTGAGTTGACTTGTGCGCCGATTTATAAATGCGGGGTCATGGAATGTGCACTGAGATATAAGTGCAGAGTCATGGAATGTGCACTGAGATATAAGTGCAGAGTCATGGAATGTGCACTGAGATATAAGTGCAGAGTCATGGACTATGCACTTAGGTTTAAGTGCAGAGTCATAGACTACACGTCGATGTACAAATGCAGAGTCATGTAATATGTGCCTAGGTACAAGTGCGGAGTCAAGTCTATGCGACTAGATCTAAGTGCGGATCATAGGCCATGGACTAATCACCGCGTTAGGGTTGCAGCCGTAGGGGGTAGATTAACAAGAATCAGATTGGAGTGACTTGACATATCGGTACCAATTACTGTCTTCCGTCATGGGTGATTATAAATATCTGCCTTAAATACTTTTCCACCATGAAAAACTGTCAATAACAACCATAAATAATGATCTTCAGTGAAGAATGATTGAACATATCACTCCTAAATATTGATCTCGCGTGATGAATTATTGGACATATAACTCCGTTGATCGTGTGTGAAATATAGTCTACGTTGATCGTGTGATAAATATAATATGAGTGCCCACGTTAACCGACATACTCATGTTGGTAAAAGAATTACATGCAGTGTTGACAAGTTAACTCTTGTCGAGAACAGTAAACGTTAATCTGAAGAAGTAAGAATCTGAAGATGACAAACAGATGAGAACCTGACGAAGCAGATTGTCATAACACAACACCAATGATATCGGAACAGCAGGCAGGTTTATCAGCTACAACTACGTGATAACCTTGTGGATCACCTATATTCACCTCATATCACAATCAAGTGTCCGTATCAGGTGTGGGGCGTCTCTTGTGGGGCTTCGTGGTGGAGCTGTGGGGCTTCGTGGTGGAGCCGTGGCGCGTCTTAGAGGTGGACCGTGACGCGACTCCGTGTGGACCGTGGGGCGACTCCTTGGAGGAGCCGCAGGGCGTCTCCATGGTGGAGCCGTGGGGCGTCTCCATGGTGGAGCCGTGGGGCGCCTCCATGGTGGAGCCATGGTGCAGCAGTGATGGAGGAGTGGGGTGTCTCCGTGGTGGATCCGTGGTGGAGGTGTTGTGGAGCCGTAGGGCGTCTCCGTGGTGGAGCCGAACAGCATTTTCAGTTGATGTCTTGGCAACTTTTACATTCAGTAGTTTGCCATTGCTTTCTGAACGATAGACTCGCATACTTTTCCGCAAGAAACCAACGCGACTCGATCTGCTGCCGAATCTCGCGCAGCTGTGTTTCATACGTGGGTATACAGGATTATGAACAGCGTCCTTAACCCCTTCGCCAGGGAGACTGGCATGTCATGTGTACATTGTGACACATTGAATCCACCGTTCTTGCGTCTTCCCCTTCGCTTCCCTGAAAACCTCCCCTTAATAGTTTTCTTTCCACATTATCTTTACATGCCCAAAGGATGCAACGCTCCTCAATTTCATTCGTTTTAAAAGCGCATCTTCTTTCTGTTAATAATATAACTATTAACACCCCCCCCCCCCCCGGAACAAAAGGCAAATAAAATGGTTGGGGTATCGGTGAATTATAAGGCCGATGTGGTCGGGTCTTTGGAATCGTTTACTTGGTGCAGAACAGACTGATCTTGGAGTGAATGGTGATGCAAGGAGTGACCAGAGGACCAGGCCAATACTCAGGAAAAACCAGACAGATACATAGACTGTTCTGGTACTATTAGTATAGGGACTCATCGCTGGCCGTTCAAGATGAGGGCGAAGCACGTATGGGGATGTCTGGAGTTGTATGTCAGTTCTTGACTCAACTCAATTATAGACATGAATAGTACGGGGAGGGCATTGGGGGGGGGGGGAAGGGCATTGGGGGGTGGGGAGGGGAGGGGGGAGTTGCGTGAAACAGCTAAGGGTAGCAGGTCTTGGAGTGAGTTAGTTTATAGGTTATTCATTAGAAGATAAGGTATTGGGGTGAATTAGTTTATAGCTTATGCTCGACTGGAAGATAAGAGGTACTGAGGTGAGTTAGTTTATAATCTATGTTCCACTGGGAGATAAGAGATATTGAGGCTAGTTTGTTTATAGTGTATGCTCCACTGGGAGGTAAGAGATGAGTTAGTTTGTAGTGTATGCTCCACTGGGAGGTAAGAGATGAGTTAGTTTATAGTGTATGCTTCACTGGGAGGTAAGAGGTGAGTTAGTTTATAGTCTTTGCTCCACTGGGAGGTAAGAGGTACTGAGGTGAGTTTATAGTGTATGCTCCACTGGGACGTAAGAGGAATTGAGGTGAGTTAGTTTATAGTATATGCTCCACTGGGAGGTAAGAGGTGAGTTAGTTTATAGTCTTTGCTCCACTGGGAGGTAAGAGGTACTGACGTGAGTTAGTTTATAGTGTATGCTCCACTGGGAGGTAAGAGGTGAGTTTGTTTATAGTGTATGCTCCACTGGGAGGTAAGAGGTGAGTTAGTTTATAGTGTATGCTCCACTGGGAGGTAAGAGATGAGTTAGTTTATAGTCTTTGCTCCATTGGGAGATAAGAGGCCTTGGGCTGAGTTATTTATAGTCCATGCTCCACTGGATGATAAAAGACGAAAGAAAACGTGTCTATCCTTGTGTATCCGCGTTTCCCTTGAGTATGTACGAATATTTCCTGAACCGTTTTCAATGATTGTGTTGGAGAAAACCCAACAGAAAGATGCAAACACATCATGAAATCAAGGAAAAAACCCAACAGAAAGATGCAAACACATCATGAAATCAAGGACAGATGAATACAGCTCTGTAGGCGGGAAGTAGTTGCTCTATTTCAAATGAATATCGATGGCTAAGCAGACAACTCCAGTTTTGCCGACGGTAGCACATTTGTTGTTTTCACGTGACATTGGTTGCTTAGTAACGACTGCAACTGACTGGCTTCACATAATTTACGATGGTGGCTATTTTTTTTTTTTTCTAACGCTGGATGTTTTTAATGCAGCTGGCGGTATTGCTGTTTGAATACATGACACTATCGGGAGACCAGCGTTCGAATCCCCGTGAAGACAAATGATGTTTATTTAACAGATGCCTCTTCTGCTCGAGTCAGTTAACAGCTAAAACCCGTGGAGGAAACTACCAACTGATGCTAATCTCAACATGCTGGTGCTGTACGGTGCTCAATCATGGCCTGGTTACATTCTAATGTCTCCACAATTGTGAAGTTCCAGTACTGGCCGTATACCGAACTCATGTCCCATCTCGTCACACTGTTATAACCATAAACGCGATATTCAACAACACGTGTCCAGTCCATAAGAAGGAAATAGATGTTTGCTGTTTATGTATGCACGCACGCACGCACGTACTCACGCACATACATATTTTCATGTTGAGCTTTTCATTTGGTTATATTGGTATGTGTTTGTGTGCTCACGGAGGCTTTGGCTGCAGAGTCAATTTTCTTACTTGTGATCGTGTTCTAGTAAAGCTTACAGGTGGGTGGGTAGATATAGGTAGGTGTAGACAGGTAGAGGTAGGTGTAGACAGGCGGAGGAAGGTGTAGGCAGGTAGAGGAAGGTGTAGGCAGGTAGATGAAGGTGTAGGCAGGCAGAGGAAGATGTTAACAGGCAGAGGAAGATGTAGACAGGCAGAGGAAGATGTAGACAGGCAGAGGTAGGTGTAGACAGGCGGAGGTAGGTGCAGGCAGGCAGAGGTAGGTGCAGACAGGCAGAGGTAGGTGCAGACAGGTAGAGGGAGGTGACAGGCTGAGGGGGGTGACAGGCAGAGGGAGATGACAGGCAGAGGAAGGTGTAGATAGGCAGAGGAAGATGTAGACAGGCAGAGGAAGATGTAGACAGATAGAGGAAGATGTAGACAGATAGAGGAAGATGACAGGTAGAGGAAAATGTAGCCAGGTAGAGGTAGGTGTAGGAAGGTATAAGTAGGTGTAGGTAGGTAAAGGTAGGTGTACTTAGGTAAAGGTAGGTAAAGGTAGGTGTAGGAAGTTAAAGGTACGTGTAGGTAGGTAAAGGTAGGTGTAGGAAGGTAGAGTTAGGTGTAGGAAGGTAGAGGTAGGTGTAGGCAGATAGGCAGGCAGGCAGGCAGGCAGGTAGGTAGGCATGTAGGTAGAGATAGCTAGAGGTAGATAGGTAGGTAGAGGTAGGTGTAGGCAGGTAGGCAGGCAGGTAGGTAGAGAGGTAGGTAGAGAGGTAGGTAGAGAGGTAGGTAGAGAGGTATGCAGAGAGGTAGGTAGAGAGGTAGGTAGAGAGGTAGATAGAGAGGTAGGTAGAGAGGTAGGTAGAGATAGCTAGAGGTAGATAGGTAGGTAGAGAGGTAGGTAGGGTGTGTGTGTGTGTGTGTGCGCGCGCGCGCGTGCTTATTGCTTCATTCCGTACCGGCACACCCTGTTGGTCTCTGAGCATGGAGATGGGTAAGAAGAACTCAGCAAGACAGTTCTCGTGGAGATCGAGCTTCTGTACCACTCGGGAATGTGAGTCTACACACCAGCCTCACTTTGATTGATGCCAGTCATCTTTTATATGTCTGAAAGGATCTAAATATCGGAACACCAGACATACACAGAATTAAATGTAAGTCTCCCGGGAAGGTTAACCCGGTCAACAAATGCCCGCAGAAGTCGGATGTGTCGGCCTAACGGCGCAAGAACGCAGCTCTGCTGTAAACAGGCACAACGCAATCACATCCGAAAAAAAAAACTCCGGATGAACGAAGAAGAAGAAATGTAAGTCTTTTAGATAATTAAGGAACAAACCAATCAACCACACCCACTCAATCAACCACCCAACCAACTGCCTAAACGCCCAACCAATTAACTTCCCAACCAACCGCCTAAACGCCCAACAAATCAACCTTCCAACCAACCGCCTAACAGCCCAACCAATCAACCCCCCAAACGCCTAACCAACCGCCCAAACAACCAACCGCCCAAACAACCAAACGCCCAAACAAATAACCAACTGGCTAACCAAAATAACCAACCACCCAAACACCAACCAGTCATCCAGGTAACCAACCGATGGCACAAACAACCCATCAAGCCTCTCACAACCAACCATCCAACCGACTAACCAACCACCCACCCAGCAAATCATACTACCTCCCAAACAAGCGCCCCACCACACAGCCCACCAAACCAATCTAAGAGGTCCAGTAATCTAGACATGCACCGAGCTTTCCGACAGCCCTAGTACAAGTGACCACAAACCCTCATCCCTCCAAGAAGCCGCCGGACACCACCAGTAACTCCATAACCACCATAATGATTGTCAAGGTTTATAAAGGGCAACTGTCGTTGCAAACGGACATCATAATAAGTGTTTAGTCTCTATTACACTGGTTCTCAACCAGTATGGAATTATCTCCCCCCCCCCCCCCCCCCCACAAGAGGGAGAATTTTCGGGTTGGGGGGAGAATTAAGTTTATTTTAAGATCACGTTAATATAAGAACCGATTATTTGATGTTTTTCTCTCCATACTTTACGGTTCTGTACTTCTCACCCTTATGAAATTAAATTTATAACGTAAGTAGACCACAAATCACGTTTTATGTAGACGTCTAGACTTTCTAGTATATATTGTTAAATTTAGCTTCCATTTTTACGTGTACTGTGTAGAAGCGGGGGGGGGGGGGGGGGAAGAGAAATAGGGCGAAAATGCGAAAAGGGGGGGGGGGGGTGAAATTCTGAACATATGGTGAAGGGGTGCATAGGCCAACATAGGTTGAGAACCGCTGCTCTATTATATCACATAAGAACCCCATCACGTGCAAACTGTGCTTTGGTGACAATCCAAAACGATAGCTGCCCTTGTCTCTTCAAAACAAGTCATTTTTATTTTCAGTATTTTCAGGCACCATACTTCTATTGCGAACAACCATGCCATCCCAAAGCCTGCATGCTTGTTGTAAACACGCCAAAATGTGATACCGTGTCATAATATTTGGATCCACCTTCAATTGTCACATTGTTAAGCATTTGAAACCATGGCAAGGTATGTTGAAGAGAAAGATGGGGCAAATGGGTGTTACGAATGAGACAAGGTAATTAGATGGAAAGAATGAGAGATAAGGAACGATAGATTGAACGAATAGTCACAAGCATACTCTTAACAGAACACACGAAGTGTAGGCTAGCTTTACAGAATTACAATTATAAAAAGGAACAGAACTTTGCGGCGACGAACCATCAGCAATCAACAAGAAGCAAACCACGCCACCAGACAATAATATGGAAAATAATACTAAAGTAATTACACAAAGATATATTACGGAATCATGTGAAATTTTAAAAAAAAAATAAAAAAATAAAAATGAAGTGAAATATTTAGTAATTAACTCACATGCTCCAAGAAAAGTCAATATTTAACTCTTATCTTAAACAGTTGTGACGATAAAGTAATAAACGTGTCGACTAAGTAAATAATATAGCGCAATAAGTTAAATATCAGCAGTAAACCTTATAGTATATAACATGACAAAAGAAGCAGTGGAACGCATGTGTTTGATTGGATGGCAAGTCTGGTGAGGTTACCCGCTGAACTGAATCAAAATATTATGCCTGTGGTACGTCAGTCCGAGAGTGTAACATTGTGGAGAAGTAAGACATGGTGGTGGAAGCAAGACGTGGTAGTGGAAGCAAGACATGGTGGTGGAAGCAAGGCATGGTGGTGGAAGCAAGACATGGTGTGGAAGCAAGACATGGTGGAGAAGCAAGACATGGTGGTGGAAGCAAGACGTGATGGTGGAAGCAAATACAAAAGGGTTAAGTAGGCAAGGAATCTATGGCAGACCCGGCAAACCGGTAGGGAATTTACGTGACTCGATTCAATATTAAGCAATGTCAAACTACTGAACGTAAACTTGCCAAGAGATCACAACAGCGAAAAATGCTGGTGTTGACTGCAACCTCCTGTAAAGATTATGAAACTAACTTTTTTTTTTTTTCAATACTAACAATTGGAGTATTTGGTGACAACTGGCAAGACTGAAAGGAAGAGGACAAGGGGAACGCAAAGAAGTAATACCTGGATGGCTTGGTTACATGGTTTGGTTGAGACAAGAACACCGCTGATCCATCCGATTGGCGATAACATGAGATGGGGGAACATGACGACCCACGCTTATCGGCACGGCACATAAGTCAAAACTCCTCACCATAATTTGGAGGAAATTGAAGGAAAAGCGCTGGTCAATGTCGCTAGAACACCAATGACCCCTCCCCACGATGTTTAACGGCAGAAGTGGAAGACAACAAATGAACGTATAACACGTTGCTTCGTGTGTGATGAAAACGTTTGGTTGTCTGGATTGCATACACATTGCAACACGTTTATAACGTTGTGTTATGTGTTGTGAGCGGGTCTCCTTCTTCCAGATATGCGTGCTTTGGCGCGCGCGTCCGTGTGTGAATGTATCTGCATGTCGGAGTATGTGTCTACGAGTACATATCTCCGTGTCTATGTCTCAGTGTCTATGTCTCCGCGCTTGTCTGTTCCGTGCATTTCTGTAAATCGTTATGTTCATTTTTATGCCTTTCTCTCTGCTTTGGCGTGTATCTGAGCCTCTTGACTTCTTGTTGCCTGTAAATGTTGCGTATCTCACTCTCCCCCACCCCCTCTAACATTCTCTCTTTCTTCTATCTCTTTTCCTTCTATTAGTCGCGGTTCCAACTTCACGTCAACGGGTCGTATCCATTATGCTCCGTTCCTGTGCCAGTGAATATCACACAAAATGCTCAACACTGCCCAGTGTGAACAGTTGAAATGACAGGTGTGTCGGCAAGCCAACAGCCCGCACAGGTACACTGTGCATAATGCCGCCGCCAGAATGGCAACACAAAAGTCCCCCAGGAAAAATAGTCACCAGAAAGACTTCATGACCCGGGTTTTATCCCATATGGCTTGATCTCTTTCCGCAGTGCGGCGCCGAAAGCGCCGCACAAAGCACGAATCATTCCCCTGTGTATCTCCCCTATCTCTTCTGTCTCTCCATTTGTAAAGACGCAATTTGATCATATAATGTTATAGCCTAAGTAAGGCGAACAGGCAAATGGGTAGAAAATAAACATGGTTTATAAATTGCAGACAAAATATATTCTGGTATGTGGACAGAAAAAGCAACAGCCGCGGTACTTCTACCACAATAGTGCTCCATGATGTCGTAAATTCGTAGATGTTGCTTCTTTAACATGTGGGGGTAGCGGGATGGAGCAAGACGAGAGAGAGAGAGAGAGAGAGAGAGAGAGAGAGAGAGAGAGAGAGAGAGAGAGAGAGAGAGAGAGAGAGAGAGAGAGAGAGAGAGAGAGAGAGAGACGAAGAGAAAACATTATTAGTGCTTTTACTAATACAAAAGAGCGTATATGCGGGCGGGCGGGACGGACATGGACATGGACACGGGTGGGGGGGGGGGGAACGGACGGACGGACGCGCGCGCGCGCACACACACACACACGTATTCACAATCATGCATGCACACACGTCACACCCACGCACACCTGATCCCTAATGTGCGAACAAAACTACAGACAAATCGAACCCCTGAGAGAAAAGTCAGTTACATGTCCTTTATAGGCGTTGCAATCAACCCCAGTATATTCATCTTTATTATTTCCTAGTCAATTTTTCATTAAGTAGTTTGCAATTCCCTTCTCAAGAACCGTTTTAATACAATTGTCACAGTCAACCCAACACTAACAAGAGCAGAAGAAATAGATAGGACACACAAAACAAAATACAATTGAAAGCTTAGCGACTACATCGGGATTCGATCTTTTCGCTTCCAAATGACGACTGCGGTAGAGGTACGTAATAGCCAAAAGAGCAATCCAATTGTTCTGGTAAAAAGTGTCTACTAGGGGAGATAATATAATTAAAGACAAAACTGATGTCCGTAGCATACTTATCTCCCTTTACATACTGGAGATCTGGTTAAGAATGACAAACTAGTAGACACATGTCCAGATATAACGGTGGGATTGATATAAAGTTGCACCAGTCTACTGCAGAAGTTCATCATCATCATGGGCCCTGAACATCGGTGTAGGCGTTCGTGTCTCTTCACATGCCCCATGGCGTTCTGGATCAACTCTGCTGATGATATTCCTCCATGACTCGGTCTTAGTCCATCCAGTATCATTTTTCTCTGCCTCTTTTCCTAACTGATCTTTCCAGTCGTCACCATGTTTTCCAATGTCTTCTCATGACATTAAAACATGCCGTTTGTCTTATAGTTATATCTATAAGGAGCGACATCAACCCAGGTATATTTTAGCTGTTGTGATGTTTATAGCAGTTTTAGCTTCAGTAGTTTGCCATTGGTTTCTGAACAGCCAATGCTCATACAATTATGACAACACATAGCTATTCTACCCCACATTGTCTACGACTGACCTTAAACCCGGCATGTCGGCCACAACCGCCGAATTGAGAGTAGCTAGAAAAGGTCACATCAAGGTCAGAGCGGAGCTCATACGGCAATTTGCATTCTAAAGTTAAAGTCAGTTGCATATCCTTTACAGAACGTAGCAGTCAACGTCGGGTATTTTTGTTGTTGTTGCTGTTAGTGATCTCTTTGAAAGTTGACGTTCAGTACTTTGCCATTGCTTTCTGAACGCCGAACACTCATACCATTTCGTAAAATGCCAAAGCAATGCAAGGAGGTCTGCTGCCAAATCGCCAATATCTGGGTCTCGAATGCGGTATGCGGGATTACGATCTGCGTACGCAACACCTTCGCCACGGAGCCGGTTGCATCCGGCGACGAATAAAAGAGAAAAAGAAAACTGACAAAACTAAAAAAACATGCTTTCCGCAGCGAATTTGATAATGAATGCACAAGCAACAAACTGCACGTTTTATTGTCTGGCATGTTTCGCTGTTTCTCGTGCTGCCAATCAATAATAAAACTGTCAATGTAACATAACTACTGTTTCCCTTTTTCTTACAGTCCACGTCGTGTGGCGCTGGTGATCAAGTTTGTCCACAACCTTCTGTGTCGTATACTGCCTGTTTACCCTTGTAATTGGACTAATTTACTAAAATGCTAAAATGGTAATCAAGGGGATGTTACTCTTGGCATCCAATGGAGGAAAGGTATTACAAGTGCCTAGTTGACGTACATAGAAGAGCACTGGGTTCTTCAGCTAAACACTGCAGTCATTTAAACAAGTGTGTTCTCAGATCTCCACTTCTTACCTATTGAATGCCGGCACTGTGGCCAAGGCGTTACAAACGCAATTTATAATTCCTCACACTGCTTTCGAAACACGGCTGCGGGAAATTTGGATGTAGCTCGCAATGCGCTGGTTTTTATATAATGGCATGAGTTCCGGTAGTTCAGAAAGCTTGGTAAATTACTGAACGTAAACTTGTAAGGAAATCACAAAAAGTTAAACAATGATTTACTGTAAAGGATATGGATTGATTGACTGAACTTTATTTTGGAATAATTTTGTGGGGAATAATTATAATTTGGATATATATATATATATATATATATATATATATATATATATATATATATATATATATATATATATATATATATATATATATATATATGGATATACAATGTGGAATTATTATGGAACTAACCTATGCATACGAATACACGATCTCCCCCCCCCCCCTCCCCCATTATTTCAGAGACGTAACAGATTTCCCAGAGATTAAATAGACTACAATATAGGTTTGTATATAATTATATAGATAAAATATAACATGTCAGTGGATAGAATATACATAAGGGTAAAATGTAACATATAAAATGTATACATATGGCTAACATGTCTGGATAAAATATAATTATGGATAAAATATAATGCGTCTATGGATACAATATGACATATGGATAGAATATCACGATTCTATGGATACAATTCTTCAGAGATTAAATTGACTATACAGACTATGCTTGCATACAATGAATAAAGTACGTGGATAAAAGGTCTATGGATAAAATATACAGAGTATATGGATAAAATATCACGCGTCTATGGATAAAATATAGATAAATTATACAGGGTGTCGTAGGGGCACATTGATGACGACACTGAAGCCTGCGGGGCAGATAAATTCCCCGGAAATGGCCGGGTTCTGTTATCCGATCCTACTGTGGAGCAGCGCCTGGCCGACTGGCTAGTATGCCAGGCTCAAATTTGGGAAAACCGCGTTCGAATAATCGGTTAAGATGATGGATATTTGTCTTCAGTGGGGGGAGACCCTAACTTGCAAATTTCGCAGCGGCTGCCCACGTCAGAATGCCTTAATTCCCCAGGCTCAAGCAGCCCCCCCCCCCCCCCCCCCCCCCCGGTAAGGTACTATAGCCAGTAATCAGTTGTTACCATGGGCTGGGCATAGCCTCCTAGAAATGAGCGCCCAAACATGGCGCGGCATATGTTGACAGTAGTCACGGCTAACGCCCCATATCTCACCGACAGCATCTAACACGGATCTACCTTCACCTTCCAACTGACTTAGTGACATGGGATGATTAATCTTCTCTCCTTTTCGTTCATCCGGAGTAGTGTTTTTTCAGATGTGATTGCGGTGTGTCTGTTATGCGCCCTTGGGCCGAAACCCGTAGGCCAACACATCGACTTTAGCGTGCTTTTTTGACCAGGTAGCATTCCTGGGAGACTCACTTTTGCTGTGCCATCTGCTACACCGCTGGCCAAGTTGGAGCGGTCGAAGACAACGGTCATCCCTCAAAGGAAGGCAGGGACAGTCCATAGCATTTTCCGCCATCCAAGGTTGCTTCCATGGTTGCAGGGCCGACACATAGCGCCCTGATGCTGGGCTTACCGAGGGAATCGTCACGTCCTGCTCATGGCTGCTTTGATTCCTCACTTCAATATATTGGGCATTTCGTTCGCCCCGGGCCATTCCTGCACAAACCAGACTAGTCTGCAGATGGTATCCACTCAGCGAGTTTTCGGACATGTGCTTGTCCTTGCGCCCTTCAGAGCTGTTCCAGGCACGGCGGACATTCGGAAAACTACCTAGTCAGAGCTGTTCCGAACAAGAGCGGCATTCGGAAACTAGGTAGTCAGAGCTGTTCCTAGCACGAGAGACATTCGGACGAGACATTTCACTCGGACGTAATTGCGTAGTGTCAATTTTTAGTTTGCCACCCGTAGGACGACACTTCCGGCTTCCGGCGGGCATTTTTTAATGAGGTTAGCCTTCCTCGGGTTTCGAGACTCTTGTTTCGGCTTCCACACAGCAAGCTTTCGCTTCGGGCTGCCACGTAATGGATTCGCAAGACAGGCGTTCCATTTCGTGTCAACGAGACAATTTTCCACCTTTGACTACACTCACTCCATGAGTGTGGTTACAGACTATCGGACGTCTGCGAGACGTGCGACCGAGGTGTTTTTCCACCTTTTGTACTCGCTCACGAGGTAGGCTACATGTGCTGCCTGCTCAGCACCTTACCTCCGTGCGTCTGTGGGCGAGTAACGGTCAGGCCCTTTCATCCGGGGATACCTCATATCCCCCAGCTAAGAGCCATCGAACGAATCTGCGCCGAGCATGTAGCGTTCTCAGCACATCATCACAATTTTGATGTAGGTTTGTGTCGGCCAGGCTCTCACTTCCGAGAGTTTATGGCTTAGAGACGTTCAGCCATGCACCTCGGATGGGAGCTGGTTATGTCCGGACTGAGATTTTAGGGATCGTTTGCCTGATTTTGACTGCTATCCTCAGTCTTACCTGCAGAGAAGCAGGTTGTGTCTCTCTTAGTCTGGTCCCTATCCCACGAGCCGTCCGATATGTAGTTTTCACCCATCGGCAAGCACATGGGGTCGATGGGACACGCAAGCTCCCCCACCACGGCAAGGTGGAGACACATCGGGGGAGCCATCGATATTTGATAGGGCAGATATTTGAAAGATGCGTCGCCGGCACGTAAGGCCATGCGATCAGCACAAAGTTATCCAGAGTCACCAGTGGGAACGCCGCGCCCCGCGAAGGGCAACGACGATTGGTTTTGAACTAATAAAAGCGCTCTTTCCGCGAGGGTCGGAGCTTGGTAAGCATGTATTAGCTCTAGAATTGCCACAGTTATCCAAGTAGGATCGTGTCATCTAAGGAACCTCGACTGATTTAATGAGCCATTCGCGGTTTCACCGTGAGACAGTGTGAACTTAGACATGCATGGCTTAATCTTTGAGACAGGCATATGACTACTGGCAGGATCAACCAGATATCTATCGGACAGACGGACTATTCACGCACACGCAAGCCAAGAGTAGCATCGCTAAAGCGCGCCCTCCCGGTACAAGGTGATACATGCAAAACCACTGGACGCCTATCGACGAGCTTTCAAGCTACGCCGGCAGGACTAACCGAAAAAAAGCTATACCAGCTTACTGACTGCAGGCCCACTACTCATCGAGAGAGAGTGGGCGCTTATCGAGACTTTGTCGAACGGTCGTACAAAATTTTGCTCTTTTGCCCGCTCAAACCACGACCCTGGCTGCACGATGCGGTTACATTCTTGAAACGCCTGCCTCGCTAACTCACGTTGGCTGGGAAGATCCCATTTTGGTGCACCTCACACAGCCATCCGAGACAACGAACGCTAGACGCGGAACTGATCTAGCGAACCAGACCAGCCCCACGGATGATTAATCGTCTTGAGTGACTTCCCATATCTGCCATGACCTATGTGCAGTATTTCCCTAAGTAACTCTCTTTAATTTTATATATAATGTAACATGTCTGCTACTATATTAACAACTTTTAAGTCATAACTGTGGGACCAATACTTCCTCGTTTCCGCCATCCATGTTCAGTCGAAACCTACTGTTGTGTTTGCCGCTTTTGTTCCGGCAGTGGAAGGACAATAAAACATGGCTAAACATATTTAAGGGATCAAAGACTTTCTGCTCACAGCCAGAAGAAAACATGCCAAAATCGGTCAAGATAAAGAAGAACAATGACAATGTCAAGTTCAAGGTGCGATGTAGCACATTGATTCCCAAGCTTTTCAAGCAGAGGTCCATATCTACACTTTTCGGTAGTTAAGCGGGCCATAACGTTATAAAATTATAAAAGTCGGCAATATCATTCTTACCTTTCTTAACTTTCGTCAACAAACTTCTAAAACTTTCTAAAACTTCTAAAGGCAGTCAGTACTACACTGCGGTCATTGTTTGGTGTAAAATCAAAAGTTCATTTAACAATAAATTGTAAATCAGTTTCGAAAATCGCTATTAATGTAATTAATTTACAATAGTAACTGTTCTTCATAACCAGTTCAGATGCCAGTTTATCAACGTCTGGGCACAATTATGTCGTGCTCAAAGTCATAAGCACAGCTATGTTACTGTCGGTGAGTCTGGAGGAAAAAGACAGTCGAACCTAAACGACAAATCTATATCCGGACGAATGAACGCAAATGTTCAAATTGTCCGACAGGCAATAGTCCCCAGACTGAAATCATATGATCAGCTGAAGGTGAAGGAGGTAGCTCCAGAAATTTGCATCTCAGTGCAGAATTGCATTTCAAATCAATTACTTCGTGCTGAAGGTTTTGAGCACTCTGACTGGTCGACAAGGCTGGGATATGGGATCTTCATAACGTTTCGTTGCGAACTGAACAGGCGCAAATTATCGCACGCTGACGGGGCTCGTTGAGTGCATTTTTGAAATTATTAAAATATATTATAATAAATAAAGAGGCCTCGCGTGCCACTCTCTGACAGCTGGCGGGCCACAACTGGCCCGCGGGCCGTGGTTTGGGAATCTCTGATGTAGAGTACTTGTAGTATTGGTGATCCAGGACAGAGACAAGGCATAAGCTGTGGCAGTCATTGTCACCTGGTCTGACAGTCAAAGAACTTAAGTGAAATTAATAAATGCAATTATGGGGGAAAAGAAAACATAACGTGTGTGGAACAAGATGTGGAGAAGTCTGACCTTAACTTGCACCAATCACCGCTTAGGACGGCGCCAGAAGAATATATAGCCACTTATGCCAGGATGGTAAAGTGGGCTTATCTGCCCTTGCGATATCCTGCTGTTGACATGAAAGGATGGTACAAGCTGGTAAACAATATGAGATGACCTTACGCCGCTGTCGGGAAGGTCTTATGGTGAACAAGGTTATAACTTAACATACCACATGCCATACAGTATAACTCAGTAAGTCCCAGAGTCTATTTACACCACTGTCTTTACACCGCTGTCTTTAATAGTTACACATTGAGGCAGTAGCGGATTGGGTCTAAAATGATTGATTGCCAGGATACAGAGCTACAAAGAGGACATTAACATTTTGACACTTTACACACTGTCCAATGTTTATGGGGGGGGGGGGGGCGACTTCAGGAACCAGAGGATCCACTTGCTATCGGGCAAGCTGACACCCTGACCAGTCCGCCACTGCTGTGACTGACATGGATCATGAACTTAACTGTTGGTTTTGGTCCCTACAGCTCCTAGAAACACACAGGTGTACAATCACATTACGTGTGATGAGATGCACAAGAAACTCAGCTGGAAAACAAGAGATAGACAAATTAGAAACTGAGAACAAGCGTGGGAATATCAGACTACTGACATACAAAAACAATCAGTTAGCGGTGGGTACGATTAGTAGTATGACTCTTCGCTGGCTGTTGAACGAGGGGCGGAGCACGTATGGGAATGTCCTGAGTGCAGTGATGTCGGTTCTTGACTCAACTCAACGAAAAAACAAATGGTTCAAACATTTAGCCACAATTCAACAAAATATATCAACATTGCGGCGTTCTCCATGAGAACAATGGGCTAAAAGGCGCGAGGATGACCCGGGAAGAGATGACTAGATGGAGTAACGAACAGTAGAAGAAAGCAAATTTGACATTACCAAGCGAACACAGGACAGTTCC
The DNA here is from genome assembly GCA_014155875.1 of Cepaea nemoralis. Lineage (NCBI taxonomy): Eukaryota > Metazoa > Mollusca > Gastropoda > Stylommatophora > Helicidae > Cepaea > Cepaea nemoralis. The sequence continues at coordinate 94,789 of JACEFZ010016067.1, forward strand.
CTCCTCCACAGGAGCTCCTCCACGACGTTTCACGGCAGAATACAGGTGTGACACGGATCTGGCGACTGTGTACGATGGCTAAAGATGAACTCCGATTGTAGCCGGCATGACGCATGATGGTACATTGAGAAAGGGAGTTGAGACATCTGACATAGCAAGTTTAAAGCTAGGTTTAACCCCGTTGCCACGGATTAGGTTGAGTAAGGAAAAAGTCGATCACTTTTTTTATTGATCAGGTTAACACTACCAGATTTTTCAATAGTTAAAAATAACGGCAAACCATTTGGTGCATATAGCACGGATGGCAAACGTTGGATGGATGTTTGCAAACTAATGCACTTAAAGCAGTTAAAGGAGAATAGTGGTTTGCTATGTAATTTGATAGGAGACAAATGGACCATGTGTTATTTGAAAGACCGTTACACTTTTAGATGTTTCCTTTATTCTAATGTACACAGACGTGTCCTCGCAAGAGCTGTAACTGCATCAAACAAGGGACTGTCATCGTGAAATACCGGCTCCGTTATATATTTTGTTATACAGTAATACGTTTGACAATTGTCAGAGGTTTGTCGCCGCTGATTTCACACTAAAGCATAAATGTTGTCCGAGTGTAGGATTGTGGGGGAAACGTTTTTCTTCAGATTTCACATAGTATAGGTCACGTCAATATACTGGGGTGACCAATTTCGTTAATCGCTGCCGTTTCTTCCAAGAGTTCCTGAATATTCTGAAATATATCCTGTACTCATGTATCAGACTGGCTGAGCCTGTTTTTAGAAAATTCTAACCAGTAGTCTGATTCCGAGATCTAGCTGTCATTGCCTCCGAGAAACTGTCGGAACGCGAAAGAGACCATACTCCAGCCACATGATTTTATGGGCTGGCAAACACCACTATTTCGTTAACGACCGGGTTAACAACCTGAGTCACGGCATGCCTACCATGCTCAGCAGACAGTATGCATGAAGCCTCTTGTGGTTCAATGGACAAGAAGGCGGTCTACCAGCACATTGTGCAGTCTTGAGCACGGCAGGCCACTTAAGACGCCTTGGTCATCCACTGCACCCGGATCCATGTTCAGCTGCCTTGACCCTGGCCTGCTTTTGGATTAAGATGGATTGTGACAAGAAATTGAGGTAGATGCATTGCGTTATTTTTGCACAAATCTAAGTCACAGAGCAAGTCATTATCATACTGCCATGCTACAGCAAGTAGATGGATTTACAGACGGATAGAAAAAACATTAAGGACCTCCATAAGCCCATAAACATAGATGACACTACCACTGTAAGCCTAACCTCAATCAGTTCAAATCTGCTGTGATGATGATGCTCTGGTTATATACCTCTACTGTGCTGAATGATGCCCTGGTTAAATGCCTCTACTGTGCTGAATGATGCCCTCGTCATATGCCTCTCCGCAAATGTGAAGTTCCAATAGTGGTCATGGGATTTGCACAAATGACCAACGGATCGGCAAGCAAGCGTTCTAACCACTTCGCTAACTCCTCTCCGCAGAGCATGATTTGTCTTCAGTTTCCCACCTCCTAATACAGTATAGGTCCTCAAACTCACGCCAAACTTTTAAAAAAAAATGTGTTTGGTTAGATTTTGCATCTAACATTTTATTAAGAATGAGACAGCCAGCCTCAGGTCAACCCTCCTTAGCCACTCACATACGACATGCATGGTAGGTTGCTATATTTGTTTCATTTATGGGCCTAGGTGAAACGGGGACATTTTCATACCTAACTACATGGATATACCAGGACACCTTACCCACGGTAACTGCATGGGTATAACACCACACCTAAAATACAGATTAACTACATGGGTTTAATACCAGCACATCTTAAACACGGATAACTGCATGGGTGTACCACCACACCTTAAATACAGATAATTGTATGGGTGTATCACCACACCTTAAATACGGATAACTGTATGGGTGTACCACCACACCTTAAATAGGGATAACTGCATGGGCACTGTGACGGGACAGCCCCGGCAGCATCCGAATTACACAAGTTTGAAAGGAATTAAAGAGCCCACAAGAATTATTCTATCATTCTCTAAGTAAAAGAATAATTGTCCACCAGAAAATAATCTAGTCCCCAACCAAGAAATAAGGAAAAACTAACAGAGATTGAAAACAAGAGAAAATTACATTTTGACCACGCACGCCCCATCATTTCTGTAATGCTAGGTCTGAGAAAGCTTTGATGTCAAGATCAAACGTAACACACAGACACCACGGCATCAGGCGGCGGCGGCGGCGCTATCAAAGGTTGAAAACTCATCTATCAAAGGTTGAAAACTCATTGTTTTCAGTAGAAGGGAAGAGAAAGAGGGAAAAGTGTGAAATCTGGGCTGGGGACGACATGGATACATGGCGGTTCTACTCAGGGGAAAACACAGCAATTTAATGCAGGCCTAACACCTATCTAAAAGTCCAGACTTTGTGGAGCCGGGACGTCTGTAATTGCCACCACAAAGGAGCAATTAGGACCAGATGCTTAACACCTCACTGCAATACGGGCGGCAAAGTAGGAACACATGGCTGACATATTTTGCCAGCAACCCAGACAGACAGACAGACAGACAGACAGACAGACAGACAGACAGACAGACAGACAGACAGACAGACAGACAGACAGACAGACAGACAGAGAGGGAGGGACGGACAGACAGACAGACAGACAGACAGACAGTCGGGAACGGGAACTTATATGACTACTTATATGAATTAAATGAGATGCTCGCCATCAGGGGATGGGCGAAGCCGGGCCGGGTCAGCTAGTCTTATATATAAAAGGCAATCTCCGTATTTATGTATGTCCTTTATGCGTTCGCGAACGGTCCATCCGATTGAGATGAAATTTTCTACACGCCTTCCTTTCATTCCAGAGCTGCCAACTGTGATATTTTTTTACTGTGAAATCGCCTGCTTACTCAGTATTATTTCATTTTTCATTTTTCATTATAATTTCATATATCTCAGGGGACCTAACTCTGTAAAAGTTATTTCAAGGAGCATAACTTTTCTGTATAACTTAGTCATATTGTGGCATCGTTTTCAAAGATTTATAAACTCTTTGTCCATAGTTATGTACCGGCATATGAGTTATAATAAATAATGATACAATCTGTAAGGCATTTTAAAAGTTTTCATAAAAATAATGCACAATGCATAACATTGTAACTCATCTTTTTTTGCTTAAGAAGTTACTGTAGTCATGCAGGTGATTAGAAAGAGTTTTCATTAAAAATAATGGATGGTGTGTGGAAGGACATTCTTTTAAGTTACTTTTTTTGTTGTATGAATTTAATGAGACGCTACCCGCCAGGAGCTGGGCGAAGCCACGCCGGGTCAGATAGATAGACAGACCCACCTTTTCGCCGCAGTTGTCTACTCCTCCTTTCCTCCTTCTGCTGATGCTGCTGCCGCCGCTCCATTTACCCAAGTTAATTGTTGGGGGAAGATGTAAAGATCTTTCAAGTGCTCTTTCTGATGCTTTTTGTAAGTTGGTCTTCGTTTATCTAAGGTTGTTCTAACTGCAACCAATAAATGATTAGACAGACAGGCAGACAGACAGACAGACAGACAGACAGACAGAGAGGGAGGGACGGACAGACAGACAGACAGACAGACAGACAGACAGACAGACAGTCGGGAACTTATATGACTACTTATATGAATTAAATGAGATGCTCGCCATCAGGGGATGGGCGAAGCCGGGCCGGATCAGACAGACAGGCAGGCAGACAGACAGACAGACAGACAGACAGACAGACAGACAGACAGACAGACAGGCAGGCAGGCAGGCAGGCAGGCAGGCAGGCAGACAGGCAGGCAGGCAGACAGACAGACAGACAGACAGACAGACAAGACAGACAGACAGACAGTCGGTAACGGGAACGAGAACTTATATGACTACTTATATGAAATAAATGAGATGCTCCCCACCAGGGATTGGGCGAAGCCGGGCCGGGTCAGCTAGTAAAATTATAAAAGTCGGCAATATCATTCTTACCTTTCTTAACTTTCGTCAACAAACTTCTAAAACTTTAAAGGCAGTCAGTACTACACTGCGGTCATTGTTTGGTTTAAAATCAAAAGTTCATTTAACAATAAATTTTAAATCAGTTTCGAAAATCGCTATTAATGTAATTAATTTACAATAGTAACTGTTCTTCATAACCAGTTCAGATGCCAGTTTATCAACGTCTGGGCACAATTATGTCGTGCTCAAAGTCATAAGCACAGCTAGGTTACTGTCGGTGAGTCTGGAGGAAAAAGACTAAGTCGAACCAAAACGACAAATCTATATCCGGACGAATGAACGCAAGTGTTCAAATTGTCCGACAGGCAATAGTCCCTAGACTGAAATCATATGATCAGCTGAAGGTGAAGGAGGTAGCTCCAGAAATTTACATCTCAGTGCAGAATTGCATTTCAAATCAATTACTTCGTGCTGAAGGTTTTGAGCACTCTGACTGGTCGACAAGGCTGGGATATGGGATCTTCATAACGTTTCGTTGCGAACTGAACAGGCACAAATTATCGCACGCTGACGGGGCTCGTTGAGTGCATTTTTGAAATTATTAAAATATATTATAATAAATAAAGAGGCCTCGCGTGCCACTCTCTGACAGCTGGCGGGCCACAACTGGCCCGCGGGCCGTGGTTTGGGAATCTCTGATGTAGAGTACTTGTAGTATTGGTGATCCAGGACAGACAAGGCATAAGCTGGGGCAGTTATTGTCACCTGGTCTGACAGTCAAAGAACTTAAGTGAAATTAATAAATGAAATTATGGGGGAAAAGAAAACAACGTGTGTGGAACAAGATGTGGAGAAGTCTGACCTTAACTTGCACCAATCACCGCTTAGGACGGCGCCAGACGAATATATAGCCACTTATGCCAGGATGGTAAAGTTGGCTTATCTGCCCTTGCGATATCCTGCTGTTGACATGAAAGGATGGTACAAGCTGGTAAACAATATGAGATGACCTTACGCCGCTGTCGGGAAGGTCTTATGGTGAACAAGGTTATAACTTAACATACCACATGCCATACAGTATAACTCAGTTGTCCCAGAGTCTATTTACACCACTGTCTTTACAGCACTGTCTTTAATAGTTACACATTGAGGCAGTAGCGGATTGGGTCTAAAATGATTGATTGCCAGGATACAGAGCTACCAAGAGGACATTAACATTTTGACACTTTACACACTGTCCAATGTTTATGGGGGGGGGGGCGACTTCAGGAACCAGAGGATCCACTTGCTATCGGGCAAGCTGACACCCTGACCAGTCCGCCACTGCTGTGACTGACATGGATCATGAACTTAACTGTTGGTTTTGGTCCCTACAGCTCCTAGAAACACACAGGTGTACAATCACATTACGTGTGATGAGATGCACAAGAAACTCAGCTGGAAAACAAGAGATAGACAAATTAGAAACTGAGAACAAGCGTGGGAATATCAGACTACTGACATACAAAAACAATCAGTTAGCGGTGGGTAAGATTAGTAGTATGACTCTTCGCTGGCTGTTGAACGAGGGGCGGAGCACGTATGGGAATGTCCTGAGTGCAGTGATGTCGGTTCTTGACTCAACTCAACTCAACGAAAAAACAAATGGTTCAAACATTTAGCCACAATTCAACAAAATATATCAACATTGCGGCGTTCTCCGTGAGAACAATGGGCTAAAAGGCGCGAGGATGACCCGGGAAAAGATGACTAGATGGAGTAAGGAACAGTAGAAGAAAGCAAATTTGACATTACCAAGCGAACACAGGACAGTTCCCTTCTCCACAGGAGCTCCTCCACGACGCTTCACGGCAGAATACAGGTGTGACACGGATCTGGCGACTGTGTACGATGGCTAAAGATGAACTCCGATTGTAGCCGGCATGACGCATGATGGTACATTGAGCAAGGGAGTTGAGACATCTGACATAGCAAGTTTAAAGCTAGGTTTAACCCCGTTGCCACGGATTAGGTTGAGTGAGGAAAAAGTCGATCACTTTTTTATTGATCAGGTTAACACTACCAGATTTTTCAATAGTTAAAAATAACGGCAAACCATTTGGTGCATATAGCACGGATGGCAAACGTTGGATGGATGTTTGCAAACTAATGCACTTAAAGCAGTTAAAGGAGAATAGTGGTTTGCTATGTAATTTGATAGGAGACAAATGGACCATGTGTTATTTGAAAGACCGTTACACTTTTAGATGTTTCCTTTATTCTAATGTACACAGACGTGTCCTCGCAAGAGCTGTAACTGCATCAAACAAGGGACTGTCATCGTGAAATACCGGCTCCGTTATATATTTTGTTATACAGTAATACGTTTGACAATTGTCAGAGGTTTGTCGCCGCTGATTTCACACTAAAGCATAAATGTTGTCCGAGTGTAGGATTGTGGGGGAAACATTTTTTTCTTCAGATTTCACATAGTATAGGTCACGTCAATATACTGGGGTGACCAATTTCGTTAATCGCTGCCGTTTCTTCCAAGAGTTCCTGAATATTCTGAAATATATCCTGTACTCATGTATCAGACTGGCTGAGCCTGTTTTTAGAAAATTCTAACCAGTAGTCTGATTCCGAGATCTAGCTGTCATTGGCTCCGAGAAACTGTCGGAACGCGAAAGAGACCATACTCCAGCCACATGATTTTATGGGCTGGCAAACACCACTATTTCGTTAACGACCGGGTTAACAACCTGAGTCACGGCATGCCTACCATGCTCAGCAGACAGTATGCATGAAGCCTCTTGTGGTTCAATGGACAAGAAGGCGGTCTACCAGCACATTGTGCAGTCTTGAGCACGGCAGGCCACTTAAGACGCCTTGGTCATCCACTGCACCCGGATCCATGTTCAGCTGCCTTGACCCTGGCCTGCTTTTGGATTAAGATGGATTGTGACAAGAAATTGAGGTAGAGGCATTGCGTTATTTTTGCACAAATCTAAGTCACAGAGCAAGTCACTATCATACTGCCATGCTACAGCAAGTAGATGGATTTACAGACGGATAGAAAAAACATTAAGGACCTCCATAAGCCCATAAACATAGATGACACTACCACTTTAAGCCTAACCTCAATCAGTTCAAATCTGCTGTGATGATGATGCTCTGGTTATATACCTCTACTGTGCTGAATGATGCCCTGGTTAAATGCCTCTACTGTGCTGAATGATGCCCTCGTCATATGCCTCTCCGCAAATGTGAAGTTCCAATAGTGGTCATGGGATTTGCACAAATGACCAACGGATCGGCAAGCAAGCGTTCTAACCACTTCGCTAACTCCTCTCCGCAGAGCATGATTTGTCTTCAGTTTCCCATCTCCTAATACAGTATAGGTCCTCAAACTCACGCCAAACTTTAAAAAAAAATGTGTTTGGTTGGATTTTGCATCTAACATTTTATTAAGAATGAGACAGCCAGCCTCAGGTCTACCCTCCTTAGCCACTCCCATACGACATGCATGGTAGGTTGCTATATTTGTTTCATTTATGGGCCTAGGTGAAACGGGGACACTTTCATACCTAACTACATGGATATACCAGGACACCTTACCCACGGTAACTGCATGGGTATACCACCACACCTAAAATACAGATTAACTGCATGGGTTTAATACCAGCACATCTTAAACACGGATAACTGCATGGGTGTACCACCACACCTTAAATACAGATAATTGTATGGGTGTACCACCACACCTTAAATACGGATAACTGTATGGGTGTACCACCACACCTTAAATAGGGATAACTGCATGGGCACACCACACCTTAAATACGGATATACGGATAACATGCAACATTGGTCAATTTAGTTAGCTTATAGGCAATGGTAACGTTGAAACGATATACATTTAGATGCTAAAGCACATCGTCAAACCCATTACTGCCTATAGTGTCTTGCGGTGTAGGACAGAGCGCTCTTGAACCTGAGGAATTGGAGTCCTCCTCCTGGTGCAGTCGCCACGAACTGTGGTTTAGGGTTTTATTTTTACCCCTGACAGAAATAACCCACCACCTCACCAAGGATTCGAACCCAGGTTTCCCGATGCGAGCCCGGCATTTCAGCTATTTGGCCAGGTGCCCATCATCCAAGGCCCGCTCTAAAGGTCATCATCATCGTCATATAGTAGACGCTTAGCTTGCCTCATGAACCCTCATGCCCAAGATGTCTGCACCCTCATGCCCAAGCTGTCTGCACCCTCATGCCCAAGCTGTCTGCACCCTCATGCCCAAGCTGTCTACACCCTCATGCCCAAGATGTCTGCACCCTCATGCCCAAGATGTCTACACCCTCATGCCCTGCACCCTAATGCCCTGCACCATCATGCCCGGCACCCTCATGCCCGGCACCCTCATGCCCGGCACCCTCATGCCCGGCACCCTCATGCCCTGCACCCTCATGCCCAAGCTGTCTACACCCTCATGCCCTGCACCCTAATGCCCAAGCTGTCTACACCCTCATGCCCTGCACCCTAATGCCCAAGGTGTCTGCACCCTCATGCCCTGCACCCTCATGCCCAAGGTGTCTGCACCCTCACGCCCAATGTGTCTCTACCCTCATGCCCAAGGTGTCTGCAATGTCCTATGTCCATCTTAGTGCTGATCGACCCCTGCTTCTTCTATGAACTTTACCTTTAATCACTTCTTTCTAAACCCCTCTCGTGTAATATGGCCAAAGTATTTCCGCCTCCAAGACATGTTTATGAGCCAGGTTCTTTCTATGTGAAGATCTTGTACAATGTCAGTATTTTCTTGTTCTCCTTGGCCCACGTTGTTCTAAGAACTTGCCTGTAACAGTGGAGCCCCCCCCTCCCCCCCCCCCCCAAAAAAAAAGCCCGTTTTCGTGTGTAGTGATTGTAAAATGGCTCGTGCCTATTTCTAAAGGTATTCAAATAAATTCCGAAAGAAGAATGCATTCAAGAAAGAATTCCGGAACATCTGAAAATAGACTTGCCAAATTATGACTTCCGGGCATGATTACATAAATAGCGGAAGCTAAGGGGGGCTAAACAAGAAATATACTCCGCAATACCAAGACAAGGACGATAATAGCATGGTTTCTGCATCTTGTTCGCTCTGGAAAACGTGCTGTCTTCACTCCTCCGCACTATTTCTCTCTCTCTCCCCTTCTCTTTCTCTCTCTCTCTCTCTCTCTCTCTCTCTCTCTCTCTCTCTCTCTCTCTCTCTCTCTCTCTCTCTCTCTCTCTCTCTCTCTCTCTCTTCCCCCACCTATCCCACCCATCCCCCACCACCCCCAATCTCTCTCCAGCCCGCGTCTTTGGCTCAGTAATAATGAACGAGTGTCCATCTCCCCACAAACCTGGCTCAGTAATAATGAACGAGTGTCCATCTCCCCACAAACCTGGCTCAGTAATAATGAACGAGTGTCCATCTCCCCACAAACCGGGCTCAGTAATAATGAACGAGTGTCCATCTCCCCACAAACATGGCTCAGTAATAATGAACGAGTGTCCATCTCCCCACAAACCGGGTTCCAAAGCACACACAGCCGATTTGGTAGCAGACCGCTTTGCCTTGGTTTGAACGTTGGCCGGTCGAAATGCAATGGCAAACCACTGAAGGTAAAATTGCCTAGAACATCACGAACAGCCAATATATGCTGGGTCGTACAATGTCTTGTATGGTGTGAGGAACTAGCTCAATCTATAAACAGAGGCCTGATGATGTAGGTACGTAACGGCACTAGATAGACTGAACCACTATACTTTAAATGCATACTAACATTTATCAGCATACACGGAGATGTGTCGCAGTTGTTTGGTTACTTGCCAACACAGTGTCCGGTGCTATGTCACCAAGAATATATTCCACAACTAGAATGGGCGAGGGTCGACCAACCTACTAAAACTGGCGCCAGACGACGTTCAGTTTGATAGAAAGGAAAGGCGGCAAGGAAGAGATACGATCACCGAAAGGTTGCATGCAGTAACCTAATATATTTGCGCCACGGCTTTAACCAAATTATCCATACGGATGTACTCATTTACGGATGTGGTTCTTTTCTCGCCTCGTGTAGCGCGTGGCCGAGAGGTGAAACTATCCCCAAGCAGTATCATGCCTCATGCCCATGGTCCTCCAACGCTCTGCGATCAGATTTTATTTGGCAAACAGCATAATCTTCCCCAAGATGATTCCTCGTTGGATCATTTACGTTTTGAGTGTATGGTGCTGACCCAATATTTTAATTAATTAATCAATACTAGATAGATCAGGTGGTGCCGACAAGATTTCCTTCCTAGGAATGTCCACATTGTATTTGGTATGGTTAATCCTAAAGTAGATCTGACTGAAATAAGGAAACAATCACCACTGAAAATTGAAGATGAAGCTGAAGATTGCACACCAAACTGAAGATTGAACATCAAACTGGGGATTGAATAAACTGAAGGTTGAACACCAAATTATGGCTTGAAAATAGAACTGGGGATTGAACATCAATCCCAGGATTGAACAAACTGGGGATTGAAAATCAAATCAGGATTGAACATTAAACTGGGGATTTACAATCAAACCCAGGACTGAACATCAAAGTGGAGATTGAAAATGAAACCCAGGATTGAACATTAAACTGGGGATTTACAATCAAACCCAGGATTGAACATCAAACTGAAGATTGAAAATCAAACCCAGAGTTGAATATCACACCCAGGACTGAATATCAAACTGGGAATTGAACATCAAATTGAGTACTGAAGATCAAACTATATTAGTCAGTGAGCATGCCACTAGGTATCCACATTCATATCCAGTTTTCCAACAAGACATTTCATCATCATCATGTGGGCCTTAGCAGAACGTCTCCCTCATCGCGGCCCACAGACAAGCTTCTCGATCCGTTGCCAGTTCTACCTCATGCATGTTTATGCACTGGTAGAGTCCTGGCTCTTCCAGGACCATGTCTTCCATCACTGCACTTTCCAAGCTACTGTCAGGCTTAATACCGTTAAAGTATGACGGTTTCAAAGACGATGTCTGTTTATGAACCGGATTTCCGTGACTTTCATATATCGTGAAATTTCAGTATATTTTATTTTTAGGCACCGATAATGTAAGAACTTTTCTGTAAAATTAAATTCCAAAATGTAAGTTCCAAAACACAGATTTTCTTCTGTCGTGGTTGCAATATGACTCATGACTGACATTCGTATGTTGTCGCAAGAAAGATAACATGTTCCAAAAATAATTTGGAAAGCGTTTGCTTCCAAATCGCCCGCAGCTGTGTTTCGAACGTGGTATGCGGGATTATGAATTGCATTTTGAATTCCTTCGCGACATAGCTAGTACTTATCTGGGTGCATACTTATAACTTGTCTGGCAAAATTAACCAAGTAATCCCCTGCCCTATATTCTCAAAGCCGTACAAGACAACTCGGATGGAAGGGGTTCAAAGACAAAACACACAACTACTGTACCTGAGCCCATCAATCCACAGACATCCTGCCATTAACCGACAAGATTGCTTGAGAAATATCCCATCTCTTGTGTTTCTCAACTGTCCTATCAACAATCCTCTTGATTACAATCACATTACAGAAAGACATCAATGGTGTTGTGTCTGACCTCTCGATCCAAAATTGACATTACACAAGCTGTTGCCATTGTTAATATGTAATCGATACAAATAGTAAGCTGCTGTTGTCCCCACGTACAACATACATATTGTTCATATTTACTGTGCTGAGGCGATCAATACTTTTCAATGTAAGGTCAAGGAAACACGTTTCGATAGATATTCTGACATTCTTAACTACAGTTTGTAGGAGGTTGGAGTTAATCTGTCTGTCTCCATCCATGTCTCGTGCTTAGAAAAGACCAGATTTGACACTGGATATTAGACTAAGTATGTCTTTATCTTACGCCTATCACTATGTCTTGTCTCCATACCTACGTCTCTCTCTCTCTCTCTCTCTCTCTCCCTCTCCCCTCCCCCTCGCTGTCCCTCTCTCTCTCCTCCTCCTCTCCCGCTTTAATCGTGAAACCGCATCCAAGTTCTCAACATTAACGATATTAAAATGTCCAGTCGCGAGTACTTTCTCTGGGTCTAATGTGAGAGGTCACACATTTTATAGTAGAAGGAATAGGTGGCCAGTCTTTCTATCAACATGTGAGACGGCGAACTGAGGCGCCAAACCCGCTATCTTATACATATAATCATCGCTTGCTCGTTTTCAAAAACGTCATGTCGAATAGAAACTAAACAGCAGTGTCACGTGGAACAGAAACAAAATATAGCAGTGTCACGTGAACAGAAACTATACATAGTGTCATTTGGAACATCAACTAAACATAACCGCATCATGTGGAACAAGCAACATAACCGTGTCATGTGGAAGACAAACTAAACAACTACGTAATGTATGAACATAACCGCGTCAGGTGGAACAAACAACATAACAGTATCATGCGGAAGAAAATTTAATAACCGCGTCATGTATTAACATAATGGTGTCAGGTGGAACAGAAACTAAACATAGCAGTGACATGAGGAAAAAACTAAACATAACCGCGTCAGATGGAACAAACTAAACAGCCGTGTCATGCGAAAAAAAAACAAAAAAACTAATAACCGCGTCATGTATAAACAACCGCGTCAGGTGGAACAGAAACTAAACGTAGCAGTGACATGTGGAACAGAAACTGAACATAACCGCGCCATGTGGAACAACAACTAAAAAGCCACGTCGTTTTCTTCAGAGCAAATACACGTCATATTCTTAAGACAGCCAAGATGAAAGGAGCTTTAAAAAGCAACAAATTGCTTTAAGAAACATTGCGGAAACTGGGATTATACTGGCTAACTGGTTTCGTTAGAAGTAGTGTAACAACAGAGAAAGGATGCATTGTCATCCTAACAAACGGAAAACCTCTCTTTCCCTGTTTCAGATAAATGTTATCGTCAAACTCATCTACTGCCTATGGGACCTTGCGGTGTAGGACAGGGGTTGGGGAAAGGGGGTAGGGTTGGGGAAAGGGGGTAGGGTTGGGGAAAGGGGGTAGGGGTGTCGAGCCTGAGGAATTAAGGCCGCATGGCTAGTGCATTCGCTGCGAACTGTGCAGGTTAGGATTGTCTTTTTCCCCATTACAGAAAACCATACCGAGGATTCGAATCGGGGTCTTCCTAATGAGAACCAGGCATTCTAGCCACTGTCAACCATTCCTGTCATAAATGTTACACTATAGGTAATGTTTCTGTTCACTGTTCCAATTTTTGAGTTGTCCCGTATTCTAGGTTAATTTCAATGCGGAAGTGGGTAATTTTCTCTTATTGTGGTTTTACTGGGTTACCATAATCTCCTTTTAATAGTATGTCTAATGCTGCAAACAATTTCACATGGGCACTGGGTTATTCTTGACAATGAAATACCCGAAACCCACGGAGACATGACCAAACTAGACATAATCCCATCCAGTCTGAATATGCTGTGTTGAATCACGGGGATTATGTTATGGATTATAGTAGGGATTATGTTACGCGATTATGGTAGGGGTTATGGTTATCTTCTATTTTGCCTCTCTGTAAAATAAGAAGTTCCAATACTGGCCTTGCTAGTCTAGCCATTATGTACATACAGGTTTCTGAGATTGCAGAGGGTGAGGAAAACTACAACAGTCACCCTTTAGATGGCTCTTTGACCTCAAGACGGCAGACATGTATCTACATCAACCCCACTTCGATAAGTGCAATCTCTTGCCAGGACTAAACGACCTGGACGCCAAGGCATCGGATTTGAAGTCACAACCAAAGTTCTCCAGAGGATTCACAAATGAAAACAGTTGTCTGCACAATGTGATTATATTTGGTTTAATTTCAGTCAGTGTTTAAAATAGGTGTTTTGCAAAATACATTCTGTGGTGCAGTGACTAGACACTCGATTAAACCCATGGTCATGGGTTAAATCCGCACCTAACTTGACTTGGGATTCTAATCGACATATTCTAAAATAAGTACCAAGAATGTATTGGGAAGCTAAAGGCTTCTGGCGTATATACTGATGGGTCAAGCACAATATGTCCGATGTCCTTTACTTTTAATCCTAGTCCTACAGGGTAATCCCGTAATGATATACGTAATTCCGCATATCGCGTCCGAAACAGCTGTGTGATTTGGAAGCAGACCACCGTGCTCTGGTCAATAGTATGAGTGCCGGTCGTTCAGAAAGCAATGGCAAACTACTCAACGTAAACTTGCCAAGAAATCAAACAAAAAAATTCTGAGGATGACTGCAAAGAAAAAGCAACTAACGTTTATAGAATAATTAGACTTTTGCCCTAATTGTTTGGTAACTTGACAGAAACAATTGTCACATGAGTATAAATTGTCACGTATTTAGAAAATATAGTAGAGGAAAGAAGAGTTAAAACTAAGCGTAAGAATGCCAAAACAATATGAACAGGGGCGCCGACAGCCATATATGAAGTGCAAATTTCAAGTGATAGGATCTCAAATACAATGGAAGAAAAGTAGCTTCCTGGATAGTCAATTTGAGGACAAACTGGAGATTAGCTTTAGAAACCAGAGGCTCCAGGCTACCAGAAAGATGATCCATATTACCACCTCAGCCGGGGAGAAGACTAACATTCTTCAGACTCAGCACAGGACATAACAGGCTGAAATACCACACATTGAACTAAATATGGGAGATATTGATGAAATTATCTGTGGAACCAGTAACATGACAACTAAAAATTTGTTGCAGGAGTGCCAAAAACATAAGAACCGAAACAAAAGTATTTTGGCTTACACCTACGCCGATTAGAGGACAAGCTATAGAGATATCAGTATGCTTAAGTTCATTGTTACTTTCGTTATATTGAACGAAGAATAATAGGTCCTTACTTCCATGATGTTAACACGACCAGAGAAGTGATATCTTAAGCTATTAGTAGTAAATAATCAAAAGTTCAGACTATAAGGACGTATAAACTCGTTTTGTAGAGAAGCTTAACTGCCAGTCTGAACCGCCTAGCTGAACACTTACTCCTGTAAACATTGACAAAGGGGTTTTTTCGTTCTGCATCGTTATTCTACTTTATAAAGATAATTCTTGGCATTTATTATCAGCAGTTATCACAGCATAAAGGTGATATTCTAAATTATTCAGGCATGCGTAATCTTATTGTTGAATATTTACTGCCCCACTTGGTAAATTCTTCCACGATAGTAAAGAGATGAAAGTAAAGGAGATCAGATTGAAGTGTTTGCTGAATTGCTTGTTTGATATTCCCCCATCAATCCCCGATAGCGTGAAAGACTGGTATGACAAAAGACAGCCAAGGCCGTGAAGTGTACACTGACATAATCCGAAGTCCCAGATAAGATGTGTACATGACGTCAACACATCAAAGCAGATCTAGCTGACAGTCTCCTACAGCGGGGAGGCTGAGCCACACACTTTCCTTCTGCAAACCACAGGTAGTTAGTCCTCAGTCAGAGGTAGGGTAGGGTGTGCAGTGAGACATCCCGTTGGAGAAAGGTGCTTGTGTTCTTAAAACTGCGAAACAAAAATACTTTAAAAAGTCAAATTGGAAGGAAAATCCAGACAATGGGAAGATCTAGACAAATATTGACAAAAATAGGCTAAGAAAAGACGCTGGATAGCACATACATTGTGAAAACTTGAGAATTGTAAAACTATAAAGGCCTTTGTCTCAGGGCAAAAGAAATAGAACTCCCCCCCCCCCCCCAACAGAGAAATGAAGTAGTGACATGTTTATATTATAGAGGAGTTAAGGGACGGAAAGGGGGGGGGGCAAGGACTGTCGCGAGATTGCCATGAGTTAAACAGATAAATATTCCCGACGTTTGCTTGGCGTGTATTTTCAGCACCATTATTTTACTAACTGGAAAAACACCGCGGATGTCAAAATCTCAGGACAATATTTGTAGCTGCACGTGTACATCTATAACGGATTTGGAACGGTCGGTGTTGATGGTGACAGGTCCTGGCATCGCCTTGATTAGTTTGTCTACATTTGAATGTAAATGGAAGCAGTGGGGTCAGCCCATCTACACATTGGGTGTTGAGTGAGAAGGAAGGGATACACCGAGTTGGCAGTTCATTACCAGTTAGAATCACATATATTGTCACCACGGAACAGAAGATTGACAAGTTTGTCAACATTTGAATGCAGATGGAAGCCGTGAGATCACAATGGCAGATGTAAAACGGAAGTACTTAGTAGGGAGAAAACAGTACATATGTCAATTCTTGGTTTCCGGAACATGAAGAGTTTGACGGGGTTATTTGCAACTGTTTGTTGGAAGTCGTCATAAAATTCGCTGGCTTGTTTTGAGAATCTTAACAATTACTGACAACTTTGACAGGATTTAAGCCCGGAGAAATAGATCCTTGCAAATGGTTGATATGTCCAAATAACACCTGTGTGGGGGCGAAGAGGATAAAGTCACGTGGACAACTTTGGTAGTTTGCCATATAAACTCTAGTTGTGATCAACTGGGGTGGACTTGATTAATGCTCTAGTTAGAGTGAGGGCACTGCAGTGCTTAGTGGAAATAATATCTACCGTGTGTTAATTAGTGACTTAATTTTACACGGGCCTATAATGGCAGATGTAGATATGATTGATAGGACTGCAGTGGTGCCATTTAAGGTTCCCTACCAGATCCAAGGAAGCTCAATAAAGTTTTGGGAAGGAAGAAAATCCCAGTCTGAAGAACACCAGTTCGGCAATCAATAAAGATTGCTTACAGACGTGACTAAAAGCTAGAGGGAGGTTGATTCACCCAACATAGTGAAGATTACAGTTGCACCATACATCATTAAACAGTGGTAACGAACCGAGAACCGGTTAAGAGTAACTAGTGTTAGTACAGTAACAATTAACATTAGTAATTAGCACTTGCGGACGGAATGGTTCGATGTGCAACGAGGATGATCTGTCGACTAACACTTAACTTTACTAACTGTGTAAACACTAGAAAAGAACTTGTGCAGTTGGTTAGAGAACATTAGGAACGGACATTGTGTAGAGTGAATCCGGTCCATAAGTAACTGTTCATACCACCGGTGTCTATTTCTCATGTTCATGAAATGGGATTACCAGAGGTCTACAGAAGCAAAGCAGTATCCGGCAGGATGGTTCCGGCAACGGGTGAGACGTACTTGTTCTGACGTAACGTGCTGTGGTCTATCTTTGCTGTGATCAGCGGACTGAGCTGATGTCTGAGAGTCAGATTCTCTACACTTTATAGAACACGTCACACATTTTCTTCGCATACACGTCTCATACACGTTACACTTTTATTTTAATAAATTAATCTTTATTAATTTCTAGAAGTAAGAGTTGTTGAGTATGTTGCGTTGGGGAAGTATGAGAAGGGGGCATAGTACGTAAGTGTGAGAGTGAAAGGAAAAGGTGTCCATAGGCTGATGGAGTGTGTTGGACGGAAGCTGGTGGATTCTCCAGAATATTGAGAGGGAAAAGAAATATTATAATGTGGGTGTCGGATCTCCTCACTCCAGGGACGACACTTTAAAGGAGGACACGACATAATTGGGGGCTCGTAAACGTGATCTTTGGACAGCGGGATCTCTCGTAACGTGATCTTTGGACAGCAGGATCTCTCGTAAACGTGATCCTTGGACAGCGGGATCCCTCGTAAACGTGATATTTGGACAGCGGGATCTCCCGTAAACGGAATCCTTGGACAGCGAGATCTCCTGCAAGCAGGAACGTTGGACAGTGGGATCTTCTGACAACGGGGTCTTTTGACACGGGATCCTTGGTTATAAGAGGGAGATATCAGTTTGGAGAATCCAGCTAGAGTGAATGTGGATAGGGGTTAGGACTAATATCTTACCTGTTCACACTTCACACGTCTGCATAGGTCTGTGGTCCTGATTCTACTCTTGTCACTGCGTGAATGTGCTGTGTGTGGTAATATCTAGATTTATAGTACTTGTTCATATATCTGTATAGTAATTTGCAGTTATATTGTACTGGACCTGCTAGCTTACCTCTCTGTATAATGGCCACCCCTAAATTTAGCACGTTAGAATTAAAGGCAAGGGGGGAAGAAATGGGATTGGCTGGGTCTTCTCTAACGGATTACATACAAGAAGTTGAGAGAGAGTATCGTCAAGCGGAAAGGGAAGATCGAAAGGCCGAGCTGGAATTGAGAAGGATGGAATTGGAAGCTGAGCAAGCAGCTAGGAAATTGGAAGCTGAGCAAGCAGCTAGGAAATTTGAAGCTGAGCAAGCAGCTAGGAAATTAGAAGCTGAACAGGAAGCACAGAAAAGGGAGCACGAGTACCGGATGAGGGAACTCGAGTTGAAGAGTCAATCTAATGGAGAAACTGAGGGAGCAGTTGGAGGTTCCTCCATCCCAGGATCAACACCAGTAGGTGGACATGGGTACCATGCTATGAAGTTTCCTCTAGCGGTCTACGAGGAGGACAAAGAGAAGATTGACCAGTACCTTCAACGCTTCGAGGCTATGTCAGTTGCTATGGGTCTGGAGCGTAACAAATGGAATCTTAAGCTATCCCAGGATTACGCGGGACGGGATACGAGGTTTATACTCGCCTGCCACCAGGACATGAGAACAATTATGATGAGTTAAAGACGGCTCTGCTGAAACGATTCGAGGTTACGTCACATACCTACCGGAAAAAATTTCGAGCAGCGAAACGAGAACCGGGAGAGTTGTTTGCCGCCTACAGTTTGCGTCTTAAATCTTATCTCCATAAGTGGATGGATTTGCTGGGTTCGCACATGACTATGAGAGTCTGGAAGAGCTCATGGTGGTCGACCAGCTGAAGAAGCAAATGTCTAAACCTCTCAGGACGTTCCTGGGAGAACAAGGAGCGGAACGTATTGACCTCGTGAATAAATTAGCAGAACGGTTCGTCGAGGTACATGGGGAGGCAGGGGAAAACCTTTCCACCAACTCCAAAAGTCAAGAGAAACATGACAAGAAGAAAGCCAAAAACTCAGGAACAAAAAAGTGGGAACCTTATGTGCACAAATCAGAGGATAGTTCAGAGAAGAAGAAGGAGGGAAGCAAGAGCACCTCAAGCTCTACACCTAAACGACCGTGGTCGGAGAAGTGGTGTTCAATTTGTAAGTCACCCTCTCACAATACGAGGGACTGCAAATCGAAGGCTAAGAACCCTCATTTTGCAGCATGTCAAGTGACTTCCAAGGAGGTTGTCACGGAAAATGCCAAGGTCAACAAGGAAGCTCGCCACCAGGAGAGCTCATTCAAGTCCGACAATAGAAAATCTAGGACAGGGAAATGGTGCAACGAATGCAAGTCAAACACGCACAATGCTATTGACTGCAGGGGAAAGTCAGGAGACACTCAATTCGTCGTGTGCTCAGGGAAACCTAAGGTGGAGCCCACCGAACAGGTCGAGGCCGAGGAAGAGACTCCAGACCAGGAGAAACCACCTGTAGTGGAATTGGTAGAGGTTAACGGTCGTCAAGTGGAGTGTTTATACGACACAGGACTGGACGGGGAGGCCGTGATTTCTGCGGATCTAGTACATCCAGAACAATTCACAGGTGAAACATTGGATATACAGCCTGCACAGAAGAGTGCTGTAACCATGAAGTTGCCCATTGCTAATGTGGAGATTCGGTCAAGGTACGTCACCGGCACCATCAAGGCCGCTGTATTGACCGATCCCATTTTTCCAGTCATCCTAGGTTGCCGGTATGTCTTTCTGGGAATGCCCAGGGAGCCTATTCATATGGGAGCAATGCAGACTCGCTCTCAGGCGAAAACGGAAGAGGCAGACGCAATTGTGACTAACCCAATGCCGGGGGAGCTACGAACTGCCCAGAGTGAGGATGATACTTTACGTCCTTGCTACAAAAAGCTGCAGAAAAGTGCTGATCCACCAGGACGGGGGCAGTACTACATGAAGAATAGGATACTCTACAGGAGAGCAGGAAGGGGAGACAACCTATACGGTCAGTTGGTCGTCCCGAAAGCTCATCGGTCCCAGATTCTTCATATGGGGCATACCATCTCCTTTAGTGGACACATGGGTATTGCCGCCACCATGCAGCGGATTTCCTGCCACTACTATTGGCCGGGAATGACAGATGATGTGCGTCGGTATGTGAAGTCATGCCCTGAGTGCCAGAGGGTGGCACCGAAACACTGGACAGCACCGGTGATGTTGGGTGAGATGCCCATCATGAACTCTCCTTTCGAGAGGGTAGCCATCGATATCGTGGGTCCACTTCCCAGGACTAGGAAGAGGAACATGTATATACTCACAATGGTGGATTGCTGTACAATGTGGGGTGAAGCTATACCGTTGACCACGATTGACTCGAAAAGAGTGGCGGACGCACTGATGGAGGCCTTTACCAGATTAGGCTTTCCGGATCAAATTCTGACGGACAATGGATCTCAGTTTTGTGGAAAACTCATGGAGGAGGTATTTAGGGTGTTTCACTCTAACCACATACATACCAGCCCTTACCACCCTCAAGCCAATGGACAAGTAGAGCGTTTCAACGGCACGTTGATGACAATGCTCAGGAAACTAGCGCAGGAAAAACCTGATAGGTGGGATGAATATATCCCAGCAGCACTCTTTGCCTATCGGGAAGTTCCTCATGGCTCAACAGGACTACCACCCGCTACGTTGCTGTTGGTCGTCCAATCAAAGGACCGTTGGAAGCCATGTTGAGGAGTTGGACTGAAGAGGGGACGTCAGAAGAAGTGATCTCATCCTATCAATACGTGGAGGAACTGAAAGAAAAACTCCACAAGGGATGGACTCTGGCAAATCAAAACTTGAAAAAGGCCAGGAAAAGACATGCGGCTTACTACAACCGTAGGTCTAAAGAAAGATCTCTAGAGGTGGGAGATAAAGTCTTGTTGCTACTCCCAACGGGAAACAACAAACTGGAGATAGGTTGGCAAGGACCATTTCCCGTGGAAAGGGTGATATCCAGAACCAACTATCAAATCCGGATCCGGGGAAAGTCGAAGATTTTCCATATCAATCTCTTGCGGAAATACGAAGAGAGACCCGGAGACAAGGCAGCTCACCTCATGGCAATGGCAGTTGCAGTGGAGACAGAAGGGGGAACCAGCAAGGGCAGGGAATATCCCTTAGTACACCAGGAAACCTATAGGGATGTACAAGTGAACCCTGATCTGACCTCCCAGGAGAGGGAAAGGATAACCCAGGTTCTCAAGTCTCATAAGGAGATACTGACTGATAAACCAGGACGAACGAGGTTGGTGGAGTTCGAGATGACTTTGACCACACAGGAGCCTGTTCGCCAAAAGGTTTACCCAGTGCCATTCTCTAAAGAAAAGGCCCGAGGAGGAAATAAAAAAAACTGCTGGAGGATGACGTGATTGCACCATCCACATCCCCATACAATGCGGGGGTAGTTTTGTTACGCAAACCAAGTGGAGAACACCGGTTGTGTATAGATTACCGACTCCTGAACAGTCATACACAGTTTCAGGTGGAACCTTTGCCGAATCCAACTCAGCTATTCGCTAGGCTCCATAAGGCTCGGTACTTTTCAAAGGTGGATCTGGGTCGGGGGTACTATCAGATACCAGTCAAACCGGAGATTCGACCACTGTTAGCTTTCAGTACACCCAGTGGACACTACGAATTCAAGGTCATGCCCTTTGGACTCAGCAATGCACCTAGTGTGTTTACACGCATGATGAGGACTTTACTAGATCCGTTACAGGATCCGTCCATCATCTCATTCATGGATGATATTCTGATTTCCAGTGACAGCTTGGATGACCACTTACAATCCTTGGAGAGAGTGTTTAATAGACTCAAGGAAGCAGGGCTTACTGCTCGTCCAACCAAGTGCATGATTGGTTACCAAACTCTGGAATTTCTAGGTCACACCATCACTCCAGGACACATTGTTCCAGAAGAGAAGAACCTGGAGAAAATCAGTAATGCACCAAGGCCAAAAACGAAGAAGGATGTGCGATCTGTTCTCTCGTTGTGTGGGTTCTACCACAAATTTATCCCACATTTCACTGAACTGGGAGCTCCGTTGACGGAAACCTTGAAAAAGGGATTACCGGATCAAATCATTTGGACACCAGAATGTGAGAATGCCTATAGTCAGTTAAAGGAGGCCTTGGTCAGCAAACCTGTATTACAGCTCCCTGACCTTTCCAAACCATTTGTGTTGAGAACGGATGCAAGTGCGATTGGGAATTGGAGCCGCTTTATTACAGGAAGGAAAAGACGATGCTTCGGTTTTGAAACCTGTGGCATACGCAAGTAAGAAACTTCTACAGGCGGAGAGGAATTATTCAACCGTCGAGAGAGAATGCTTGTCCCTCGTATGGGCAGTGCAAAAATTTCAGCCATATTTGTATGGAGTTAAGTTTCGGGTCCAGTCAGATCATCAGCCCCTGATGTTCCTGGCTACTTCTCAGAAGCTCAACGCACGTTTGATGCGGTGGTCGTTGTTACTTCAACCGTATAATTTCACAGTAGAGTACATTCCTGGGAAGGAAAATGTTGGAGCGGACTTCTTGTCAAGACACCCAGTTCCTGAAGAAGAGGAATGAATTATCTGGATTTAACTCATGGTGGAGAAGAGTGAGATGGACTACTCTCTTAAGAGGGGGCCTATGTCGCGAGATTGCCATGAGTTAAACAGATAAATATTCCCGACGTTTGCTTGGCGTGTATTTTCAGCACCATTATTTTACTAACTGGAAAAACACCGCGGATGTCAAAATCTCAGGACAATATTTGTAGCTGCACGTGTACATCTATAACGGATTTGGAACGGTCGGTGTTGATGGTGACAGGTCCTGGCATCGCCTTGATTAGTTTGTCTACATTTGAATGTAAATGGAAGCAGTGGGGTCAGCCCATCTACACATTGGGTGTTGAGTGAGAAGGAAGGGATACACCGAGTTGGCAGTTCATTACCAGTTAGAATCACATATATTGTCACCACGGAACAGAAGATTGACAAGTTTGTCAACATTTGAATGCAGATGGAAGCCGTGAGATCACAATGGCAGATGTAAAACGGAAGTACTTAGTAGGGAGAAAAACAGTACATATGTCAATTCTTGGTTTCCGGAACATGAAGAGTTTGACGGGGTTATTTGCAACTGTTTGTTGGAAGTCGTCATAAAATTCGCTGGCTTGTTTTGAGAATCTTAACAATTACTGACAACTTTGACAGGATTTAAGCCCGGAGAAATAGATCCTTGCAAATGGTTGATATGTCCAAATAACACCTGTGTGGGGGCGAAGAGGATAAAGTCACGTGGACAACTTTGGTAGTTTGCCATATAAACTCTAGTTGTGATCAACTGGGGTGGACTTGATTAATGCTCTAGTTAGAGTGAGGGCACTGCAGTGCTTAGTGGAAATAATATCTACCGTGTGTTAATTAGTGACTTAATTTTACACGGGCCTATAATGGCAGATGTAGATATGATTGATAGGACTGCAGTGGTGCCATTTAAGGTTCCCTACCAGATCCAAGGAAGCTCAATAAAGTTTTGGGAAGGAAGAAAATCCCAGTCTGAAGAACACCAGTTCGGCAATCAATAAAGATTGCTTACAGACGTGACTAAAAGCTAGAGGGAGGTTGATTCACCCAACATAGTGAAGATTACAGTTGCACCATACATCATTAAACAGTGGTAACGAACCGAGAACCGGTTAAGAGTAACTAGTGTTAGTACAGTAACAATTAACATTAGTAATTAGCACTTGCGGACGGAATGGTTCGATGTGCAACGAGGATGATCTGTCGACTAACACTTAACTTTACTAACTGTGTAAACACTAGAAAAGAACTTGTGCAGTTGGTTAGAGAACATTAGGAACGGACATTGTGTAGAGTGAATCCGGTCCATAAGTAACTGTTTCATTACCACCGGTGTCTATTTCTCATGTTCATGAAATGGGATTACCAGAGGTCTACAGAAGCAAAGCAGTATCCGGCAGGATGGTTCCGGCAACGGGTGAGACGTACTTGTTCTGACGTAACGTGCTGTGGTCTATCTTTGCTGTGATCAGCGGACTGAGCTGATGTCTGAGAGTCAGATTCTCTACACTTTATAGAACACGTCACACATTTTCTTCGCATACACGTCTCATACACGTTACACTTTTATTTTAATAAATTAATCTTTATTAATTTCTAGAAGTAAGAGTTGTTGAGTATGTTGCGTTGGGGAAGTATGAGAAGGGGGCA
Source organism: Cepaea nemoralis (assembly GCA_014155875.1). Classification (NCBI taxonomy): domain Eukaryota; kingdom Metazoa; phylum Mollusca; class Gastropoda; order Stylommatophora; family Helicidae; genus Cepaea; species Cepaea nemoralis. The sequence continues at coordinate 119,068 of JACEFZ010016067.1, forward strand.
TAGTACGTAAGTGTGAGAGTGAAAGGAAAAGGTGTCCATAGGCTGATGGAGTGTGTTGGACGGAAGCTGGTGGATTCTCCAGAATATTGAGAGGGAAAAGAAATATTATAATGTGGGTGTCGGATCTCCTCACTCCAGGGACGACACTTTAAAGGAGGACACGACAAGGACGGGGATCCATGAGAGAGGTAACAATAGGTCGGCTTGCAGTGAGTTGGTTGAGGATGTATTCCCCAAAAGGGACCAACGAGAGCAATAAAAAATAGCTGGGCTAGAGGGATAATAGATAACTAGGACACAAAGAAATAGCTGGGCTAGAAGGACAATCGAGAACTAGGACACAAAGAAATAGCTGGGCTAGAGGGATAATCGAGAACTAGGACACAGAAATAGCTGGGCTAGAAGGACAATCGAGAACTAGGACACAAAGAAATAGCTGGGCTAGATGGACAATCGAGAACTAGGACACAATGGATTCGATGAAGCTACATTCTAGCAGTGGAATGAACCTAAATATAAATGGACAAACTCAAAACTAAAACAGCTCGTATCAGGTTGATACGGATACTAACATCCTCATGGTCTAAATACGAGGATAAGGTAATAAGTAAGTCACAAATGGATGTAGAAAAATAACTAAATATGATAACTTGAAATCAATTTATTTTTATACATACATTGTCCCTTTATTTCTCAACATAATTTCCACCAACATTGATGCACTTATCCCATCGTTTTATCAGTCCTCACTAACCGGCAGCATATAACTGCGTGCTTTGTTTTCATTTACCGGCCATACCACAGAACTAACTCGTCCTCGTAACTTTTTCGTCCCAGCTATGCATCGCTTTACGGGACAAACATTTGTCAACATAACACTGAAATCCCACCTTGGCAGGAGACATTTCGCGAATGACGCCGAAGTTGAATGTGAAGTAAAAACGTGGTTTAGAAAATAGAGCACGCAGTTCTATGCAGCCGATTTTGGAAGACATAAAATGCATAAGTGCATCAATGTTAGTAGAGATTATGTTGAGAAATAAAGGGACAATGTATGTATAAAAATAAACTGGTTTCAAGTTGTTATATTTAGTTATGTTTCTACAGCCATTTCTGACTGATTAACTTACCCTCGTATCTTAAACTTAGAACACCCTCAGTGTAAATATCTTTAACTTAGAACACCCCCATGATTTAAATAGTTTAAACTTAGAACACCCTAGTGGTCTAAATATCCTAAACCCTAACAACAACCGGAGACAACCTCCACTGTCTCACGCCAACCAACACCCGTCATTCTGTCAAGTTAAGACCATGTACAGTAGAGGTCATCTCCCAGGCGTGTCTGACACGGAGAACTTAGAATGTCAACCAAACCCACATACCGCAAGATAGAAGCTTGCGTAATGGTGGCCACAGAACAAAGCGTTACATGGAAGTCGTTATCAGCAGATCAGACGAGGTCGCTAATCCATTGGGGATTCCCCGAATGGGTTCGAATCCCATCTTCACCGACATTTTTGCCGACGCTGTGGCTAAATGGTTATGAGCGCAATCCGCAATCTTGCACACTGCGTTCGAAACAGTTGCAGACGATTTGGAAGCAGACGATCTTGCGCCGGTATCCATACAATTGTATAAATGCCGGTAGTTCAGAAAGCAATGACAAACTACTGAACATAAACTTGCCAAGAAATCAGTAAAAATGCTGAGGTTGACTGCGACGTGCTGTAAAAGATATACAACTAACTTTAGTTTCTAACAGAAGAGTAAGCAGACGAAGATTAGAAGATTCCAGGCCAAAAGTGTCAAGAGTTGAGTTGAGTTCTTCCTCTTCTTCTTTCGTTCGCCTGAAATATGTTTATAACTGCAATGTTGTCTCTTGTATGAATCCAACAGTCTTTTTTAGTTCATTCAGCGGTCCATAGAGTTTATCTTCCACTGTTGTCTCTCTAGGCCAGAAGGTTCGCCTGGATATGTTGTAGTTTCGGCAATCCTGGAGTATGTGCTCTGCTGTCTGCGACGCCAAACCACATGTGCACATGGCTGAGTCACCAATCTTGAATTTTGTATACATGTGGTTGCGTAATCTATTGTGTCCTGTTCTGAGGCGCAGAAGAATGACCTGTTCTGGTCTGTCCATAACGTGGTAGTCGTCTTGAGTAAGGTTTGGTGACCTTCTGACTGATTTGATCATTCTTTTCTTTTGGTGGTATGTAATAGGCACATCAGGTTGTTGTTCTTTTGCTCCTTCCTTAGCCAATCGATCAGCTCTGTCGTTTCCGGGGACTCCACAGTGGGATGGTATCCACTGTATGGTGATCTTACGCTGACTGCTAAGTTCATAAAGTAGTGTCCTCAGAACTGGCAATTTCCCAGACAGGAGCGCCTCTATTACGGATTTTGCATCTGTCAATATCACCACACGTTGTGTACCATGGCTGGTATTTTGTAATTTCTCTGTGGCTATCTTGATTGCCTCAATTTCAGCATCATAGTTATGGCAGTACTTTCCTGTTGGAATTCTGGCCGTGTCTCTAGTATTATTGGGTATTCTATGTACACTCCCGCTCCTCCATTTCGAACAGCATTTTGTGCTGACCCATCTGTGTAAACTCGGATCCATAGATCCTGTGGGTATTCGTCATCAAGGAAGCTGAGAGTGGCTGTTCTGCGCTATACACTGTTCTGTTCTTCCTTGTCAAATATTCCTCACACTTTTGACTGGATTTGTAGCGATATTCTATTTTCATCTTTCCACGGGGTTCGCTCTGGAATGGTTGTCAGGGGGATACCACTCAGGACATTCCCATACGTGCTCCGTCCCCTCGTTCTACAGCCAGCGAAGAGTCACTACTAAACGTTCCCACCCCTATCTTATTTAAAGTTCTCCTGGTCTTCCCTCTCAGGTTTGAGATTCTTCCAGAATCCCTGCCGATCCACCGCAATCTCATTCTTTCCACATATGGGTTCTCAATCTGTTCCTCCGCCTTCTCCACCTGGTCCCACAAACGCACGACCACCTCCTCCCCCCCCCCCCCCCCGTCCATAGGCAAAATTCCACCAAGAGGTGCCTTCCCTGCTTGCCTATCAGACTGTTCATTCCCTCGTACACTCGCATGGCCAGGGCAAAATATCCATACAATTCTCACGATCTGTGACCTCTGAAGCGACAAGAGCCATTCCACACGAAACATTCTCCACCTTGCTAAGCATATTCTTTGAATCCGAAATGAATACAACGTGTGTTGCAGTAGTCTCCTCTAGCCACCGGAATGCCGCTATTACTGCCTCCACCTCCATTCTCATGCTGGAGGTCGTAGTCTCATATGCCAGACTCTCCTTTTTCAAGACTCGTCCATTAGCCTTTGCAATAAAGCCCCAGCCACTACGTTACTCACCACTGACCCATCGGTGTAGATGACTGTCACCTTGATGTGTGTTGCTCTGGATCAGCTGTTGCACTTCAAACTCAGTGCGGCCCGCTGCCCATTCTCTGCACCCATGACCCTATTACATTGTGCCAGTCCATCATGTCTTCCAGAACTTCCAGCCGCTTTCTTTCACGATTGATGGTCTCTAGATCACACACCTGACATAGAAAGTTCTGCCTGTGCCATCCAGGACCTGCCTCGTCTTAGTCTATGACCCTTAACCATATTCATTGCTGCATGCAGCAGGTGATCCCTGTCTACGGCAACTTTCCGGTACCCTTTGGCTTGAAGGACCCTATGCCTATCCGTCACTGTTGGTAGCGCCAGGATATGCCTCATGCATATAATTGGTGTGTCCTTTGTGCACCCCAGGATTAACCGCATGGCAGCATTCTGTATGCGCTCCAACCTTTCAAGCTGGCTCTTATACTGTCAGCAACCCTAAACCATAATGACAAATATTATTACCTGCGGAAAGAGCCTGTACAGCACCCTCTGATTTACCCCTGTTGCTGCCATAGCCCTCAATGCAATCAGTGTCAAGAACGGAGAGAAAGAGCTGACGTACTGTCGGCAGGGTGGAGATGGGCACTGAATGATATACAAATGGTACGAAAATGCCATAGTTGTGTGAGATGTCCAGTGTTTGAGTATGGCGCAGTCGCAGAAGTTAAGCGCCAGTTTGAGAGAAGTTGGCTTCGCCAAGTTTTTCCCCCCTGAAAGGTACCATAAAACGTGGCAAAGAAGTTGTGGACGCATTTCGCAATCCCACATATAGTATTGGAAAACACAGCTGCTGCTCAAAAAGCTGTGGCCAACTACTGAAAGTAAACTTGTCATGAAATCACTAACAGCCCAAGAATGCTGGGGTTGACTGCGACGGCCTCAACACGTATTCTCGTCGCAACGGACATGTTATTGGTCAGTATATTTTCCATCCTACAAAAGGCTACCTTTGCCATAGCGGTACTGGTTCTAATGCGTATTTCAAGTCGACACATGAAGACCCGGATGTGCATAGCTTTACAATTTTTCTGTGGTCTAATGTGTTGTCTAGAAGTTTAATTTGGTGATCAGCAGAGCAGCAATTTGGTTACATTGGAATAGGACACTAACCTCTCAAAATGTAGCATCCTTCCCTATAGATAAAGGAGAAATGTAAAAACTGCTCTAAGAGACAGATAACGATTCCACTCTATAAGGAGAAACCTCAAAGTGCCTAGAGCAGTGGTTCTCAACCGGTGGGGAATCCCCCCCCCCATGCCAGGGGGGAATTTTAGGGTTTCCGGGTGGGGCGTGGGAGGGGGGGGGGAGAATTAAGATTAATTCAAGATCGCATTAATACAAGAACCAGTTACTTGATGTTTTTCCATCTAAATTTTACGGTTGTGTACTTCTCGCCCTAATGAAATTCGTTTTATAACGTAAGTACCCGCAAATCATGTTTTATGTAGATGTCTAGACTTGTTCTAGTACGTGTTATTAAATTTAGCTTCCATTTTTATGTATACTCTGTAAAGGTGGGGAGGATTTATAGGGAGGAAATTCGAAACGGGAGGGGGGATGACGTTCTGAACATATGGTAAAGGGCGGGGGCATGGGCCAAAAAAGGTTGAGAACCACTGGCCTAGAGACTTCAGTAATGTCAAGCGGCCCCGGTCTCGTGACATGATAATCGATGACAAGCGTGATATCCCAGTCGATGATAAACGTGACATGACAGTCGATGGCAAACGTGACAAGGCAGTCAATGGTAATCGTGACACGTAAGTGAACAGGAAAGGCATATCATGGATAAAACTTCACATATACCAATCTATGTGTAGACATGGTTGACATATTCTTCACATATACCAATCAATCTGTAGCCATGGTGACAGACTATTTTTCACATATACCAATCTATGTGTAGACATGGTTGACAGACTGTTCTTCACATATACCAATCTATGTGTAGGCATGGTTGACAGACTTCACATATACCAATTTATATGTAGCATCATGGGTGACACACTATTCTTTACGTATGTCAGTTTATGTGTACCAACCATGAATAACAGACTATTCTTTGGCGTGTACCAGACATACTCGTCTTACCGTGTACCAGTCTGTGTACGCACTACAGGTGACACTCGTCTTACCTTGTACCAGTCTGTGTACATGCATGAATGATAGATTTCTTCCCGTGCTTTTGTCTATTTATCATGAGTTATTGCACTTTGAATTTAATTAGAGCATTCAACAGAAATCTATCCAAAATACTTCAATATAATATATATATATATGAGCTTTAACAAGTAATACTGCAATTGTGTTATTGCATTCCATCTCCTTTAACGCTTCAGCCTTCGACCTTCTGGGATTCAATAGTTGCGGTGAATCAAGTGGGTAGTGTGTCGTTTCCGTTCAGATCTGACAAACACGTAAGATTTTTATAAAAATAGATCTGAATTGACAACTTGTAATTTTACCGCAGTCACGTGACAAGGTTGCCAAATATAAACTAGACAGGGATACCCAAACACCGCCAAAGGACCACACTGATGTACAGATAAGCGAGTGCGGAAAGGGACATTTAAAAAAAAACCTAAGGGCTTTTAATAATAATAATAATAATAATAATAATAATAATAATAATAATAATAATAATAATAATAATAATAACCAAGTAGTAAGCTAAATATGATAATTGGTTTCATTACAAATTACAGTATCCCGTTCAACACTAATGCTAGTATTTGATATAGTGTCTAGTGCAAAGAGGCAAAAATTGTTATACCGAGCTTATATTACTGTATACATGTGAAACGGACAATAAACCGACAAGCTTGGGAAACTAATTGGAATGCAGTATCAAAGGAAAAGGCAAAGAATCTCGCCGAGGACAGAAAAACAATTGAGAAAAATATTTAAAACAATGAAAACCGTGAATATTTAGAGAAATTATATGTAAGTAGTAACATTGTTGCTCATATTATGAAGAACAAACTTGAAAACTTAGTAATAACTGGCAAAATTGATAGGAAAACAGCAAGGGGAAGACAAAAGTGATAAATACCGAGATGGCTTAGCCACATGGGGGGCAAGAAGGCAGTAGAACCGAGACACCAGTGGTCGTGTAAGATGGCGAGCCACAGCTGTTCACGCTTATCGACATGGCACGCAATGATGTCTATTTTAGGTATCTGATTTGTTAAATGTTTCGATGTCTACGTTGTTAACAGTTAACATAGAAGGCTGAACGGCGTCAGTTACTATATTATGATTTTACTGTTGGGTATATTTGGGATTAGGAACGGGTTTCTTGACTCATTTGAACATCTTGACCTTGTGGATTGTCGCTTCCAGTTTCCAAGCATTTGTTTCGTGGACTGGTCGCCTGGTGCTGCTGCATGTTTTGGTTAACCTCTCCGCTGTTGATTTATTGATGGCGCCAGCAGGCGTCATTAATGTCGGGATTAGTTAAGTAGTTACCGCGGTGTCTCTGCTGCTTTGTTTAACCTGTATTCCTTACATTATCTTATTACATACAGCCCATGCCGCGTGGAACTGGTGTCTGTCCACAACCTTCTATCTTTTGCTATGTCAGTCATTTATGAGAAGGATAATTCTCCATGCTATGTCGCTAAACTGCCCAGCATCATCTCTATCTCCCCCGTTTTCTCTTCCCCTCCAACTTTCCGGTTGTGACGACATACTCCAGTTTCCCTTTTCTCCTGACATGCGCAAAGAATGAACTGTCTTCTGATGTAAGTAAGCAGTCCTCTGCGAATTAACTTCTTTGAAGATACCTTCATTACTCTCCATTCCACGCGGTAGTGTGGGGGAATGAACAGACTGATAGGCTGGCAGAGAATGCACTTCTTGGTAGGTTACCCATGGACAAGGGGGAGGTGGTCGTGCGCTTGTGGGACCAGGTGGCGAAGGCGGAGGAAAAGATTGAGATCTCATATTAGGAAAGAATGAGATTGCTGGGGATCCGCAGGGATTCTGGAAGAATCTCAAAACAGAGAAGATCAGCAGAACTTTCAATCAGATAGCCGTGGGAACGATTAGTAGTGTGACTCTTCGCTGGCTGTTGAACGAGGGGACGGAGCGCGTGTGGTAATGTCCTGAGTTCGGTGATGTCGGTTCTTAGCTCAACTCAGCAACTCAACTCTTTCTATTCCCTCTTGGTGATATTCTTCTCTAACACATCTACACATAGATTGAGCAAGTTAACAATCATATATTGCCATTAAGGAGTATGGTACTAGATCTATAAAACCTCTGACCAACACGAGTTTCGATGTAATTGTCTAATTTTCTACAGAAAAACTGAAGAGGGGTATATTCTAGAGACCCCAGACTCGCAAAGGTGAATGAAAAATTAAATATTGCCACTACTTGAGACCAAATCTATGACTACTGTATTGGCAAATACAGGCACTTTCCACTACGGCACGGTATATTACAATATGGTAAAAACTCGCATGAATAAATTTTTCTGTATTTCTAATGAATTAAAGTATTTACAGAACATATTCTACAGAAAGGTGTGACACAGCAGCAGCTTGAGAATCAGTGATTATTACTGAACGAACACCGCAAGGAGTTTGAGAGGGAGAAGATTGTTGAACCAAGGATGTGTATTTTTAAAACAGTTGAAAGCAGATAATGTTTTAATAACTACGTCTATTCTCTCATTGTGTTGCAGTCAGGCTAAGGTAACAATGCTCGATAGAAAATGTCAGCAAACGAGCCCATTAGACCGGGAAGGCAGTATGCCTATGGGAAGACGAATCAGGTAAAGAAACCTCAACCGTCGAAGCTATAGATATTGGCCTAAGTGGAATGAGTTAAGATAAATTGTTCCTCCAGACGGCGCTAGTGATGTTATCACTTCTTATAGTACATGCCGGGTAGTGTTTGTGATCATGTCTGTCCACAGCCGACTGTCTCGTGTACTGCCAAGCATGTCTGATAATCATGTTCCTCCACAGCATATCCACTGCCCAGCATCTTCTTTGGTCTCCGCCACCTTTTCTCCCCTCATATTTTCCTGTTGTGACGAAGTACTCCAGACTTCCCCTACTTATGTCATGCCCAGCGAATATGGGAAAGTCTTCTAGTGCGAGTAATACGTTTTCTTTGAGATAAATTTCAAGACTCCATTGCTCCATCCGTCCACGGTACCCTAATCCACAACCACATATGCACCGCGACCACATAATTATTCACCTGTCTGCTAAATGCTTGCTTGCTTGCTTGTGTTCGTTGGCTTGAGCTCCTGTTGTCCAACATCAGTGTGATGTCATACAGGACCTGAGTTTTGCGTGAGTATCCGTTGTCCCATGTCTGGCTTATTGGTGTGCAGACTGGTGGTTCCTCGCCGTACAGGCAGACACTCTCCGACTTCGGAGGAATCTGCTAAATGATTTATCACTTGTTCTCGAGGAAACGCTTAGCGCCCTCTTGTGGCACTAACAGGTTTCGGGAAAGTGGGTGAGAACAACAATTCAAGAATGTGGAGTGTCTGCACGGGTCATGCAGGGACGTGAGGTTATGAATGAACTGATATTGATATGCTGGACTCAGGGGCACCGATGGTGAGACTAACAAAGGATCACGTTGAGACTAACAAAGGATCATGTTGAGACTAACAATGGATCATGTTAAGACTTACAAAGGATCATGTATGGAATGTTGCTAAAGGATAATCCCGATGGATCGACCTGGCTAAGGGACTCGTCTAGCAACATCTGTGGCAGTAGCAGGCATGATCACAGACCAGGACGACGCTGGACAATTAATTACTACATGAACAGTCGCTATTTCTCCATTGTGGCATTTGAAGACAGAGGGGATGGAGGCGCAGAGAGAGAGAGAGAGAGAGAGAGAGAGAGAGAGAGAGAGAGAGAGAGAGAGATAGAGAGAGAGATAGAGAGAGACAGACAGAGACAGACAGAGACAGAGAGAGAGACAGACAGACGGAAGAGAGAGAGAGAGAGAGAGAGAGAGAGAGAGAGAGAGAGAGAGAGAGAGAGAGAGAGAGAGAGAGAGGCTGTGTCTCAATTGTAATGTCGATTCCATTTAAACAAGCAATCAGTCAAGTAAAACAATCAGAATGGGTAATTTAATCCATATTGCTCGTCTTCAAATTGCACTAAAGTGAATTATGTAAACGAACGATTTTCACGCCTTAAGGCGTATTGGATGCATGGTGCTAGTTCCAGGTGTTTAGACCAATGGGTGATGTCTATATCACTCAATGGGTGATGTCTATATCACTCAATGGGTGATGTCTATATCACTCGATGGGTGTTTATATCACTCGATGGGTGTTTATATCACCCGATGGGTGATGTCTATATCACTCGATGGGTGTTTATATCACTCGATGGGTGTTTATATCACTCGATGGGTGTTTATATCACTCGATGGGTGTTTATATCACCCGATGGGTGATGTCTATATCACTCGATGGGTGATGTCTATATCACTCAATGGGTGATGTCTATATCACTCAATGGGTGATGTCTATATCACTCAATGGGTGATGTCGTGATGTCTATATCACTCAATGGGTGATGTCTATATCACTCAATGGGTGATGTCTATATCACTCGATGGGTGTTTATATCACTCGATGGGTGTTTATATCACTCGATGGGTGTTTATATCACTCGATGGGTGTTTATATCACCCGATGGGTGATGTCTATATCACTCGATGGGTGATGTCTATACCACTCGATGGGTGTTGTCTATACCACTCGATGGGTGCTCGATGGGTGTTGTCTATACCACTCGATGGGTGTTTTCTATATCACTCGATGGGTGTTTATATCACTCGATGGGTGTTTATATCACCCGATGGGTGATGTCTATATCACTCGATGGGTGATGTCTATATCACTCGATGGGTGATGTCTATATCACTCGATGGGTGATGTCTATATCACTCGATGGGTGTTTATATCACTCGATGGGTGTTTATATCACTCGATGGGTGATGTCTATATCACTCGATGGGTGATGTCTATATCACTCGATGGGTGATGTCTATATCACTCGATGGGTGTTTATATCACTCGATGGGTGTTTATATCACCCGATGGGTGATGTCTATATCACTCGATGGGTGATGTCTATATCACTCAATGGGTGATGTCTATATCACTCAATGGGTGATGTCTATATCACTCGATGGGTGTTTATATCACTCGATGGGTGTTTATACCACCCGATGGGTGATGTCTATATCACTCGATGGGTGTTGTCTATATCACTTGATGGGTGTTTATACCACTCGATGGGTGTTGTCTATACCACTCGATGGGTGTTGTCTATACCACTCGATGGGTGTTGTCTATATCACTTGATGGGTGTTTATATCACTCGATGGGTGTTGTCTATACCACTCGATGGGTGTTGTCTATACCACTCGATGGGTGTTGTCTATACCACCCGATGGGTGATGTCTATATCACTCGATGGGTGTTGTCTATATCACTCGATGGGTGTTGTCTATACCACTCGATGGGTGTTGTCTATATCACTCGATGGGTGTTGTCTATACCACTCGATGGGTGCTCGATGGGTGATGCCTATATCACCTTGCTGGTTGCCTTTACTTCCCAGGAAGATTTCTTAGCCTCCATTTTTACTGGGTCATCCTGAAAGTCCAGACTAATGGGGTGGAGGGTCCTTCGGGGTGGGGATTCGAACGCATTAACATCTGACCGGCAGTCAAACGGGTTAGCGGCTACACTAGTTCCCCTGGCCGGCAGTCAAACGGGCTAGCGGCTACACTATGGCTCCCCTATCCGGCAGTCAAACGAGCTAGCGGCTACACTATGGCTCCCCTTGCCGGCAGTCAAACGGGCTAGCGGCTACACTATGGTTCCCCTGGCCGGCAGTCAAACGGGCTAGCGGCTACACTGGCTCCCCTTGCCGGCAGTCAAACGTGCTAGCGGCTACACTAGTTCCCCTGACCGGCAGTGAAACGGGCTAGCGGCTACACTATGGTTCCCCTATCCGGCAGTCAAACGGGCTAGCGGCTACACTATGGTTCCCATGGCCGGCAGTCAAACGGGCTAGCGGCTACACTGTGGCTCCCTTTACCGGCAGTCAAACAAGCTAGCGGCTACACTAGTTCCCCTGACCGGCAGTGAAACGGGCTAGCGGCTACACTATGGTTCCCTGGCCGGCAGTCAAACGGGCTAGCGGCTACACTATGGCTCCCCTTGCCGGCAGTCAAACGTGCTAGCGGCTACACTAGTTCCCCTGGCCGGAAGTGAAACGGGCTAGCGGCTACACTATGGCTCCCCTTGCTGGCAGTCAAACGGGCTAGCGGCTACACTATGGTTCCCATGGCCGGCAGTCAAACGGGCTAGCGGCTACACTGGCTCCCTTTACCGGCAGTCAAACGAGCTAGCGGCTACACTAGTTCCCCTGACCGGCAGTGAAACGGGCTAGCGGCTACACTATGGTTCCCCTATCCGGCAGTCAAACGGGCTAGCGGCTACACTATGGTTCCCATGGCCGGCAGTCAAACGGGCTAGCGGCTACACTGGCTCCCTTTACCGGCAGTCAAACAAGCTAGCGGCTACACTAGTTCCCCTGACCGGCAGTGAAACGGGCTAGCGGCTACACTATGGTTCCCCTTGCTGGCAGTCAAACGGGCTAGCGGCTACACTATGGTTCCCATGGCCGGCAGTCAAACGGCCTAGCGGCTACACTATGGCTCCCCTTGCCGGCAGTCAAACGAGCTAGCGGCTACACTACTAACGATCCCTTAAGTATCTGAATCGATGATGGCCATGTTTTGATGGCGGAATGGAAACAAATCAAGAAAGATTGAGTAGCAAAGGTTAAAGCGGGCAATATAAAAACAGACGAACAATGAGGGTCATTGAAGAAGAATGAGAAGGTCAATAAGGACGTTAAAAAATGGTGATTAAAAAAAGATAAACGGAAAGAATAGAACGGAAACAGATGGAAACACAGTCAATAACATAGGGACAAAGGAAATGGAAACGGATGTCTGACGGTGGATTGAGGTCGAGCGAGTTCATGTGAGATGCATTAACCGTTTCAATGCCATAGGGTGATTTATCGTCTTAAGCGACTTCCCGAATCTGCCAAGGCTTATATATCGCCGAAATGTTGTCATTGTGTTATACTACAACATGTCTGCTACCATATTAACAACTTTTGGGTCTAATTAACACACCCCTACTTCCCATTTTCCGTCATTCATTTTTGTTTGGTCCAAATACAATTTTTGTTTGGTCCAAATAAAAGTTTTATTTGGTACAGAATCTTAAAATAACCACAGGTCGGATCTTTTAGTGCTAAATAAGATTGGGGGGGGGGGGGGGGGGGTGGGGGTGGAATACGGCGCCGAGAAATAAGATGTATACACATGTAACAGTAAATAAGGTGAAATAGAATGGTGAAAGTAAAAACATGGAATAAAATGGAGGTGAGCCTAGTAAAAAAGGTGGAATGAAGTTGTGAAACTAAATAGGGTGAAATAACGTTGTTGCAAGTAAGTCAGGTGTATACTCAAAGTAAATAAGGTAAATTCACAAACAAAAGTAGAAAAGGGAATGAAGAGGTGGACGTAATTAAGATATAATGAAGCAGTGGAAGTAATTTAAGATAGAATGAACAGGTGAAAGTGAATAAAATAGAATGAGATGAAAGTGAATAAGAAAGAATGAAGAGGTGAAAGTGAATAAGATAGAATATAGAGGTAAGAGTGAATAAGATAGAATATAGAGATGAAAGTGAATAACACAGCATGAACAGGTAATAGTGAATAAGATAGAATATAGAAATGATAGTTAATAAGATAGCATGAACAGGTGAAAGTGAATAAGATAGAATATAGAAATGAAAGTTAAGATAGAATGAAGAGGTGAAAGTGAATAAGATAGCATGAACAGGTGAAAGTGAATAAGATAGAATATAAAAATGAATGTTAAGATAGAATGAACAGGTGAAAGTGAACATGATAGCATGAACAAGTGAAAGTGAATAAGATTGAACAGGTGAAAGTGAATAAGATAGAATGAACAGGTGAATTTGAATAAGACAGAATGAAGAGGAGAAAGTAATTAAGGTGAAATGAAAAGGTGAAAGTAAATAAATTGGTGTTATAAATGCCTAATTAATAAAGGTGAAAAATAGTGAATGTACAAAAATTGAAACAAAACGGTCAAGGTAAATTAGGTGGAATAACAAGCTCAAGTGAAATAATTCGGACTAAACGTTCAAGTAAAAAAGGTGGATTAATGAGATCAAAGTAAGTAAGGTAAATATTAAAGAGTGCATGTAAATAAAGTGGTATGTAAATAAAGTGGTATACAAATAAAGTAAAGAAGGTGGAACTGATTAGTCAAAGTAATTAATGTGGCACAAAACGGTCAAAGTAAACAGGTTGGAGTAAAACGGTCAAAGTAAATTAAGTGGAATAAAACGGTCAAAGTAAATTAAGTGGAATAAAACGGTCAAAGTAAGTATCTCCATAACTCGGGCTAGGGGAAAAGTATGCTGTAGTCATCTGTTTTCATTATCTCATCTGAGACCTCTTTCGCCACACCATAATCCACATTTGTAAACTAGATAATTATGGGGGAACAATGAACTTCAGTGTCGGAGATGATTGATTAGCTAATAGAATTGATGTTCAAGCACAAAGTGGCAGAGCATCTGAGTTGATGCCTAGAAAGGGTACTGGATACCAAATAACCTAATGAGGTTCTTAGCGCTGCGAGCCTCTACCGCAGCACACGGAATTCTCCCACATTCCCCATGAGACCTAAGTGTGTATAGGGAAATCGTTCACGTGTGAAAATAAAACTTGTAAAACGTGGTGGGAAATTTCCCAGTCGCATTTACCAGTGTTGGCTTTCTTCTATAACTATAACAATCAGCAATAAATTAGAAACAATCTTACCTTTACGCAAAGTTTACTTAAAATCCGAATGAACGGTTCATATTCCCACAGAATTTACAGAATGTACACAACTTTACATTGTCTCCAAAAAGTTAATTACAGGAATCTGACGAATTGTCACTCTCTTTCACGGAAGTAAGTTAGGCTTCTGTTGACCTCGAATTTTTTCAGTAGGCCTCTTGACAAATACAGGCCAAATTAAACTGCTTAATACGGGCAGGGGGAAGCTGTATGTACAGGTGGGTGTGTCGAATGTGTGTGCTTGTATGTTACCGGTGGTAGAATCTAGAGTTAGGATACACACATCTGATGAAAGGGAATCAACTCGCAACTGTAAGGGCTTTTTTGAACCGGGGTAGTGGGTGGTGTCTGCCGGGGTAGTGAGTGGTTCCTAAAGTGGCAGTGGGGGATCCTGACGTGCAGTGGTGATTTTAGTTTTCGTGAGACTAACTTTATACCTAAAGCAACATACCGTTTGTGACTGGCTAATGTGCCAATCAACGTGTCATGTGTGACTGTACATTTTACTTTTGGTCACAGGTTACTAAGAAAATCTGGCAACGTATTCTCAGGCTGCGTGGTTGTAAGGTAGAACAAAAATCACAAGTAATCATGGTTGTAAGGTAAACCAAAAATCAATACTAGCAACCTAACCCAAACTGCGTGGTTGTTAGGTAGAACAAAAACCGATACTAGCAACCTAACACAGGCTGCGTGGTTGTAAGGTAGAACAAAAACCGATACTAGCAACCTAACCCAGGCTTCGTGGTTGTAAGGTAGAACAAAAACCGATACTAGCAACCCTAACTCAGGCTGCGTTGTTTGGTGGAACAAAAACCGATACTAGCAACCTAACGCAGGCTGCGTGGTTGTAAGGTAGAACAAAAACCGCTAATAGCAACCTAACCCAGGCTTCGTGATTGAAAGGTAGAACAAAAATCTATACTAGCAATCTAACCCAGGCTGCGTGGTTGTAAGGTAGAACAAAAACCGATACTAGCAACCTAACCCAGGCTGCGTGGTTAAGGTAGAACAAAAACCGATACTAGCAACCTAACTCGGGCATAGTGGTAATGTAGAACAAAAACCGCTACTAACTCAGGCTTAGTGGTTTAAGAAAATGTGCTATCCATTTTGCCTCCGATAGGGTAATGAGTAAACTACTGAGCGTAATCTTGCCAAGAAATCAACAGACAGCTGAAAGATGCTGCTGTTGACAGCAATGTCCTGTAAAAGGATATGCGAATTGAGAAAAAAAAGGGTCACCATCAAACCAAAGTCAGCAATTCAGATAGTAGTGTAGCGGGTAGCCCGTTTGACTGCGTGTGTGTTGTTATACATAGGTTGAAATAGACTACAGAAGTTTCATGATTTAAACATTGCGTCGAAAATTGATCAGACAACCGTGTCATTGTGGAGAATAGGGAAACGGCTGGAAGTGGTCAGCTGTCTGCCCTTACGCTACTAATTGTCCTTGGATCCATTTCGAACCTGGTCAGTCGGTAGACGAGTGAAATGTAGTTAGGATGCCCAAGAGGGTCATCAGTGGATAGTGGCGTGCAGAGGTTCCTTTAACTAAGGTTCCCTTTTACTGACCAATAAAAAGATGTCGAAACGAGAGAGTGTTGAGGTGCTACATAGAGCCTGTACATATTATATTGTATGGGGCATACATAGAACGACAGCTATATTTTACAGGATGTGCTTGAGGGAAACGTGTGGGCAAAGCGTGCAAGTGGGCAACGTGATGTGATGGTTGACGTGATGTGATGGTTGACGTGATGTGATGGTTGACGTGATGTGAGGGCGGACGTGATGTGAGGGCGGACGTGATGTGAGGGCGGACGTGATGTGAGGGCGGACGTGATGTGAGGGCGGACGTGATGTGAGGGCGGACGTGATGTGAGGGCGGACGTGATGTGAGGGCGGACGTGATGTGAGGGCGGACGTGATGTGAGGGCGGACGTGATGTGAGGGCGGACGTTATGTGAGGGCGGACGTGATGTGAGGGCGGACGTGATGTGAGGGCGGACGTGATGTGAGGGCGGCCGTGATGTGAGGGCGGACGTGATGTGAGGGCGGACGTGGTCTGTGGGCGGACGTGGTGTGAGGGCGGACGTGATGTGAGGGTTGACGATGTGAGGGTTGGCGTGATGTGAGGGTTGGCGTGATTGAGGGTGGGCGTGATGTGAGGGTGGGCGTGATGTGAGGGTTGGCGTGATGTGAGGGTTGGCGTGATGTGAGGGTTGACGTGATGTGATGGTTAACCTTACATGATGGTTAACGAACTAGAAGCCTAGATAAGTGCACCGTGAAACAGGTCAGGATGCTGGAGATTCAGCTGACTTGGAGGTCATGCTTGAGTATTACATTCAGGAGACAAGCTTTCTCATGTCCCTTTTCTAACCCACATATAACGAAAATATAGGTCTATATATGATAGCGTGTGGCAAGGCAAGATTTTATGGTAGCGTGTATGGCAAGACAAGAGATTATGGTAGCGCGTGCAGCAAGGCAACAGTTTATGATAGCGTGTGTGGCAACGCAAAAAAATTATTATAGCTTGTGTGGCAAAGCAAGAGTATGGCAGCGTGAATGGCTACGCAAAATATAGTTTGTGTGGCAACGCAAGAGTTTACGATAGCGTGTGTGGCAACGCAAAAAGTTTATTATAGCGTGTGTGGCAACGCAAAAGTTTATGACAGCATGTGTGGCAACGCAAGAGTTTACGATAGCGTGTGTGGCAACGCAAAAAGTTTATTATAGCGTGTGTGGCAACGCAAAAGTTTATGACAGCATGTGTGGCAACGCAAGAGTTTACGATAGCGTGTGTGGCAACGCAAAAAGTTTATTATAGCGTGTGTGGCAACGCAAAAGTTTATGACAGCATGTGTGGCAACGCAAGAGTTTACGATAGGGTGTGTGGCAACGCAAAAAGTTTATTATAGTTTGTGTGGCAACGCAAGAGTTTACGATAGGGTGTGTGGCAAAGCAAGAGTTTATGGTAGCGTGTGTGGCAACGCAAGAGGTTATGATGTGTGTGGCAAAGCAAGAGTTTATGATAGGGTGTGTGGCAAAGCAAGAGTTTGTGTGGCAAAGCAAGAGTTTATGGTTGCGTGTGTGGCAACGCAAGAGTTTATGATTGTGGCAAAGCAAGAGTTTATGGTAGCGTGTGTGGCAAAGCAAGAGTTTATGGTAGCGTGTGTGGCAACGCAAAAGATTATTATAGTTTGTGTGGCAACGCAAAAGTTTATGACAGCATGTGTGGCAACGCAAGAGTTTACGATAGGGTGTGTGGCAACGCAAAAAGTTTATTATAGTTTGTGTGGCAACGCAAGAGTTTACGATAGGGTGTGTGGCAAAGCAAGAGTTTATGGTAGCGTGTGTGGCAACGCAAGAGGTTATGATGTGTGTGGCAAAGCAAGAGTTTATGATAGGGTGTGTGGCAAAGCAAGAGTTTGTGTGGCAAAGCAAGAGTTTATGGTTGCGTGTGTGGCAACGCAAGAGTTTATGATTGTGGCAAAGCAAGAGTTTATGGTAGCGTGTGTGGCAAAGCAAGAGTTTATGGTAGCGTGTGTGGCAACGCAAAAGATTATTATAGTTTGTGTGGCAACGCAAAAGTTTATGACAGCATGTGTGGCAACGCAAAAAGTTTATTATAGCGTGTGTGGCAACGCAAGAGTTTTATGATAGGGTGCGTGGCAAAGCAAGAGTTTATGGTAGCGTGTGTGGCAACGCAAGAGTTTATGGTGTGTGGCAAAGCAAGAGTTTACGATAGCGTGTGTGGCAACGCAAGAGTTTACGATGGCGTGTGTGGCAACGGGAAAAAAAATATAGCGTTTGTGACAACGCAAGAGTTTATGATAAGGTGTGTGGCAAGGCAAAGTTTATAATAGCGTGTGTGGCAAAGCAAGAGATAGAGAATTAACACCCGCAGCGGCAGGCTACTGACAACGAAACTAAACCACATTCAAAGCCTATAAGCCTAAATTATTTGATAGTAATGTAGTGCACTCATGTCATGGGATTTCATAGTTAGCCCTCAAAATTTATTCCGGAAAGAAAGATGAGAAATCGAGCAAATGATAGCCCAATCTCCCTTGGCTTAAACGTTTAGGTAGATGCGTTAAAGATGGCGAATAGAAATATTCAAAAAAGAATACGAAAAGGCAAAAGCGGCTATCGCACTTCGAAATTTTGGAAATTCAAAGGAAATTAAATCTGGCACCAAACTTTTAATATTTAACACTAACGCCAAATCAGCACCGTTATATGGTTCATAAACGGAACGAATAAAACAATTACTCAAACTACAAACTATGTACGCTTGTACAAAACGCACAACATTGGTATGCAGAATGACCAGTGAGAAGCTTGAGAGAAATTCCAGCGATCAAGAAGTCAGGAAAAGACTTCGATGGATTGGACATGTAGAAACCCTGTTAGTACAATCAGAAAGTCTTTTCTCTGGAAGCCACATGGCAAAAGAGAGGGAAACAAAACCACGAAGACATAGTGGTGAAGGAATAATATGGAGAGTGCAGGGATAGAACTGAAGTAGATGGCAAAAGATAGCACGGCTTAGGTTGTTTAAGGCGGTATACCCCATTAGGAGATAACAGGAAGACTAATGTCCTACCTGACTTGTGTAAATGTCGGGAATGCTTCTTGTTCTCAGTCCAGGTCGTGGTGTATGTTGGGTCTGCGTGAAGTACTCCTTCAGACTAGCGGCAAGGCTGGCGGGCACAGTTGGGCTTAATGTAGATCTCAGTCCAAACGGTGGCGTGTGTTGAGTAGGGATGACGTGCATCACCGGACTCACAACGGTGAGAAAGGTGGACATAGTTGCACTTTTGACCAAGCTGGGACTACATGGACTTCTTGTACCTCTCAGCCCAAACGGTGGCGTGTGTTGGCTGGGACTCACCCTCCGGCTCTTCGGCGTTGGTGTCACCAGAACAGGCGGACTGGTTTCTTTCTTTGCTTGTGGAGCATCGCCGGGAATACTAATTTTGCTCGAGACGGAAACTTCGTCTTCTTCAATTATAATAGAAGGTACTTTTTTGCTGCTCCTAGCGGCGGGTGACTTCACCGGTTCTTTTCTCCTCCTGGGTCCAATTTTTTCCGGTGTAATGTTCGACGATGTGGATGGACTTGAACCAGGACTCATCTTGCCACTTCCGCTAGGAGATTTAACTGATGTCTTACCTCCGAGACCACTCGCCTCTCCAGGGCTAATACCCTTTTGTGGACTGGTCAGGGATTTCTCCGGGGAGGTGTCTCTACTCTTGCTAGATTTAAAGATCTTGCTAAAGAAGCTCGGGCTTTTTTTGGAGGGACGATCCTTTTGTTTCCCCTGACTGTCATCCGATGTGTCTCCCCCAGACTGCTGTCCTGGAGATATACCTGGCCGTGCACAAGCACCTGGACTCAGGCTAGTAGAATGGGCAGAGTCACCTTCTTCAGGCGTCTTAGGTGTCGTTTTCCCAGTCTTCTTAGTTGTCTTTTTATCTGACTTGGGTGTCTTTTTATCAGACTTGGGCGCCTCATCATCAGACTTCTCAGATGTCTCATGCCTGGATGCATTCTTTCTTGCTGCTGCTACTGGATCTAAAGAACCCCAAGATACCGCTGCGTGGTAGTGGCAAGACTAACATCTCGTCTTTCTCTCTCAGATTGTTTCTCTTCTTCTAATGCTTCCAGTTTAGCGAGCTCCACATCGGTTATCTCTATAACTCGGTCACACTCTGCCACAGTAATATTTTCTTGTCTTTGCTATCTTTTGGTGACTTCTTCTTGCTTCCTTTCTTTGTACCTTTTGCTCTCGTGTAATTCCGCTGAGGTTGGTTTTCTTTCCTGACCACCCGAAGCCATTTTGCTGGAGTCTACAACGGCACTGAATACTAATCCAAAACACACAACGAAAGGACCAAGACACGACCACACTGACCAAAGGTAGCCAGTGGAATGACAACTGACCACTGAGAAAGCATGAACTGTGTTAGCTCGATTAACACGCTGACCAACACTTATTTTTTAAAAGTATGCATGACAAAGGGGGAGAGGGGTGGACAAAGCCGACACAGCCACAACCATTAAAAAAAAAATAAGATTTTTAACGCTGGAGATATGTCAGGAATATAGCCAACAAGAGTACACTTCTTTTTTTCAACTGTGAGTTTTACTCACAAGAAAACTTTCAGCATTGGTTTCACGCAGCCGAGAAAAATCGCAAGTCGCCAGTGTTTGTGTTTCAGACGCTGGCGCTACCGTAAATCTACACACGTCCCAACAGGGGCACGTGAATTTGATAGCTTCCACTATCAACATTCATTGAGCTCTAGTCCCCTCTGTATACATTAGAAGCGCAGACCTTCTGTACAACCTAATTTCTTTCTGAAATATTATTCTTGTGTTTGTAACAATCTAGACTTTCCGGTCGAGAATTTACCTGTCCCTCTGTTTTTGTTACGTACGCTTGTACACATTCTCTTCTCAAGATTTAAGGAACACACCAGTGGTAACCTTTAGTTATTTTTTTTTCTCACCAAGTGACAGGAAATGTGGCAACATGACAATGGGTTGAATGAATGGCTGAAAAATACCCACTCCCTCCCCTTATTTAAGTTTTATTTCTCCATAACTGACGCAATGATAGGAGTGGGTTGTGAGAAGGACAGTAATGTGTGTACATATCTGATCAAATGTGCAAGTGTTTCAACACTGTGAGGCTGCTAATAGCGCCGTCAAGATCAACAGCAAAAACACACATAAAACAAGAAATGACAAGACAACTTTGGATTAACTCAGTCTGTGTCCGAACATTTCTGTCTTAGGACTTACAAGTAGAGGGTATCCTAGGGGTGTGGAATATTCATCATCATCATCATCATCATCATCATCATCATCATCATCATTAGCATCATCGTCGTCATCATCATCATCATTATTATCATCATCATGCAGTAGGTCCCACACATAATTTCACCCTCATTACGGCTCGACATTAAGTGGCGAGATAGGATTACGCATACCGAGGTATTGGAGAGATCAGGTGTTGTGTGACGGTTTGTTCCATGCTCAGTCTTCGTAGACATAGATGGATAGGCCACGTTAGGAGGATGGATGATGGTAAAATACCAAAGGGCATTATTTCTGGTGAATTACACATGGGTCAGCATACCACCTTATGTTGGTCTTTTATAAATGGTATAGGTGCCGGTCGTTCAGAAAACAATGGCAAACTACTGAACGTAAACTTGCCCAGGAATCACGAACAGCCAAATAATGCTGGGGTTGACCGCTACGTCCTGTAAAGGATATGCAACGATATGTTTAAAAAGATTTCGGGGTCGACCTGTACTTAGGTACAAAGATGTGTGTAAGCAGGACATGACTGATACAGACAATCTCACTTTGGAGGACAGTCGCTGCTGATCGCGTTGCATAGAGGGCACATATTAGAAACAAAATAAAGACAAATGAAAAAATGATTGCAGATAGGTCATATACTGAGCGTGTGGCACGTAGGATGGTAGCGTAATAATGGAAATGACCACGGTATTTACAGCGAGAACTGGTCTGGTCAGTCACATTCGCTACCACGATGTGTTGTAATTATTATGCCTTGGTTTGAAGCACAATGTAACAAACTATCGTCTGTCAAGACTGGTGCCCAGTTTTACTATAACAGTTTAGTGTAGAAGCCCACATGTTTCTCTTTAGTGACTGTGAAATGGTCCATAACTCACATCCAAGTGTTGCCACAGGAAAGATACAAGTTCGTCACATATACTAGGTACCGGCTGTATTAAATTTAGTGATCAGTTCCCTTTATCACCTGCTTTCCTGTTTAACTCGTGACAATTATGCAAATTATCAGGGATTCATGTGACGAGTGTGGGTCGACCCCAGATCCCTACTGGTCAGACAATAGTCCTGCCACTACTGGTGAATGAAGCTAGACAACTGTGTTGGGAATCAAATACACTAACTACTATGCCAAGAAAAACCCCAAATCCCGAAGGATGTAGCTGAAGAAAGTCAGGCTTGCAGCGGCTGGCAATACATGATCACACTATGTGCTAACTTGTGAGACTATGATGGACTGTGGGGACAGACAGGTCAATAAATACGAGCTGATTGCTCAGTGACACATTTCTTGATGAATCTGCTCTATTAGGGCTGTTAAAACAGGAAATCGAGAGCTGAACCGTTAGAGAGGGGAAATGAGTTTGCAAATGTTGGAGTGGAGAGCCCAGCCTGGAACTGTTGGAATGGGGACGCGAGTATGGTAGTATTCTGGGGGAGGATCGAATAGGAACTAGGACAGCTGGATTTCAGAAAATGAAAGTTATTTAAATACAGTAAGTCACTATCACTGGATGCCAGAAGAGAATGCTGAAGGGAGTCAAGCAACTGGTCAAGCCGTCTGCCTCGCGCTCCGAAGTTTGTGGGTTCGATTCCGGGCTACGTCTTTCGATTCACAAGACTCCTGGGGGTCATCGCTGGAGCTAGGGAGTTCATGTTTCGTGCGACGCTTTCGGAAAGCCGCCCTGTGGAAAGAGACCGAGCCATATGGGATACAACCCGATGCAATGAAGTCGATCCTCTCGACTTTAAGACTTGTAAGACTTTGAAGAGAGTACTGAAGTGTTACATCCAAACTGTATTATTGTAAGGCTGTGAATCATGGAACCTGAATGAACAAGCAAAGCACTTTTTACGAAACATAGTAGGATATATGTTTAGTTTAGTTTAGTCGACGGATCAACATCACGGCACACGGGTGTAACCCTATAAGTGCTTCGTTCTAGTCCTAACTCAAGCCTAAATCCGGAGAATCTCAGCTCAGTGCACGAACTGAGTAGCACCGGCGAGGATCCTGGTATACTTTGGGTAGAATTTTAACTCGCAAGTTTACCCGGGCAGCGCCGTTAGGCTACTCTTTTTCGATTTCCAATTGTCAAGGGATTGTTTACGTGCGCCACAAAACACACGGGCGTCTGATTTCACAACTCAGAGACCAGGGGAAATTTATTTACTAGAAGTCCACGTGAAAAAAATCACGGCCCTGACTGGGGCTTGAAACCGGAACCACCAGCACTCGAGACGGACACCATACTTCGTACCAACAGGGCCTCCCCCCTCCTCTCCCCTCTTAGGATATATTCCGATAAAAGGCCAAGGTAAAGATAGACGAAGCAGATACTGCGGTTCTGGAGTGATGGGTTAGTCATTCATATATTCTAGGTCACGACATTTAAGATATAGGTGGATTGTGTCCTTCCTCTTTGCCTTTTCTGTCTATAAAATGTTGAAACTTCTATTGTCTCCATTTTTATGAAACTTGGTCGATTCCAGAGACTTACTGGTCGGACACTATACTCCTGCTTCTGCAGGGGGATGAACCCGGCCCATTGTCTTGGCAGGCAAGCACTCTAACAACTATGCCATCGCGGCTGCAGATACCGATACGACTGCACATTAAAATCAATCAGTGATCGTTTAAGTAATCACGCTTCACGTTAATGAGCTCAAACAATGTACCAGGTCTAACGCGCACAGCCCCGGATGTGTAATCCCGCAACCATATAACCTAAACACGCGTGTCAGCGTTTCCGGTAGGTGCTATTACGTGTACCCAGCTTGCTGTTGTCATGGAAACGATGTACATGAAGTGGCTAGGAATGCATGCATCAGATGTATTCAGTCTATCTTATCTTCTTGGTCTTCTTCATGTGTTTGTTCTTTCATGTTTACACCGAGAGACGAGTTCTCGAGATGTACTCAACAGTCTTTGGAGCGTATCTTTGGTTTCATACCGTTTTGAATGCAGTGCCGTCTCACTGATCCAGTATTCCCTTCTTAGCTGGCTGTGGTGAAGGAGGGGCGGGGATGGGATCCTGGAGAACATGCCTTGCAGTTTGATCACACTGCCGCAAGAGGTGTCTATCTTAACTTTGTGTTTGTTTACGTGGATAGTTATTGTTGTTGTTTTGAGATGTGGGGAAAAGCAAATACAAAGGTAGACAATTTCTGGGGAGATCACTGGCTCATACAGTTCAAGGCTTGTTCCCAGAACTGTCTATGATTCGCTTCCATACATCATGATTAGCTCAATATGGCCCTTAATGTCTCTTGTCCACAACTCTATTGACAAAGATAAATTGAAGAGAATATTATTCATCTTCTCAAATGCTACCGTTTACTTGGGCTATTCTATGTGTAACTTCCCAAATACATCTGAAATTACTCAAATAATTAAATACATTAACTTGTTTAGATTGGTTCCACACACAATACGTTGCACTTGAGTAAACAATTTGTCTTTGTAATAAACATTACTTGTGACTTCATTTTTTGGCCACCACCCATTGACTCAGGCTAAATCTCAAATCAGAAAAAACATACCCAATCATAACTATTTATAGCAGATATTATTCAGATATACCAACAAATAGATCCTAGTCCCGGGAAGGTTAACCCGGTCAACAAATGCCCGCAGAAGTCGGATGTGTCGGCCTAACGGCGCAAGAACGCAGCTCTGCTGTAAACAGGCACAACGCAGTCACATCCGGAAAAAAAATCCGGATGAACGCAGAAGAGGAAGAAGATCCTAGTCTATGCTACGGAGTTTGTGCACTGTGCAGAGATTCTAGTTTGTGACGTATAGGAGAACAGTAGGGCAGTCCGTGTGTAATGAGTGTGATTCCTTGTATCAATCAATCAGGTTCCGTCTCCACAATGAAAGTTGGCTGCAATGGATCTCCAACACTTTCTGTCTCTCGCCTTGATTGACTGCCGTTCACCCATCTCTTGATGTTATCTTCCCACTTGTATCGTTGTATACCTCATGCTCGCCTTCAATCCTGCCCTCCAGTATAGTTTGTATGAGTATTATGTCTTTTTCTTTCAACTCTCTTTTCATTCCCCGTTTTTCCAGAACCTCTCTATTTGATTGACTTTTTCCCCACAAAATCCGCCATATTCTACTGTATTCCACATCTCCAGGGCCACTATTCGACTTTCTAATTGCTTGTTCATGATAAAAGACAAGAGAATGATACGGGTGTATCAGATGTTACTCAATCTATCAGCGAAACAGCCAGACATTGTTCTTTCAACGACATTACATGACCTATAGAACAACGACCGTGTAGCTATGTGTGTGGAGTTCACATAACACGTGACGTCACAGCATGTGTAGGCACGTGAGGCTCACCGCCACCTGAAACTAACCGGCTGTTTGCATTCGTGAACAAACAGCAGCTGTTGGACACCAGGCTGTTCACGGCCAGTGATTGTGTAACATGTTTACATTTCACGATATCACGTAGCTGGAACTGCCAGCCCAACATCTGACACGGAAATCTAACATGGGGGACTAGATTCAACCCCCCCCCCCCCTTACCCCACCCGGCCCCTTGAGGATTCTCGTTACCTTTGCTTGAGAGAGACAAGTTAAGGTAGTCGCACACCCTTTACAGGACGTCGCAGTCAACCTCAGCATGTTATGGCTGTTTGTGATTTCTTGGCAAGTTTACGTTCAGCAGTTTGCCATTGCTTGCTGAACAACCTTCACTCATACCATTGTATGAAAACCAACAAGAGGAGGTCTGCTGCCAAATCGCAAGCAGATGTGTTTCGAACGCGTTATGTGGAATACGAATTAGTAAGACAAGACGTGTGTTAGTATGCAACAGACACGATAACACATAAAACAAACCACAATGAACTTTTGTATGTTTGGGTCTATCAGGTGCCGTCTCCACAATCAAACTGGCTGCAATCGTTCTCCAACACAAACACACACACACACCACACACTCTCTCTCTCTCTCTCTCTCTCTCTTTCTCTCTCTCTCTCTCTCTCTCTCTCTCTCTCTCTCTCTCTCTCTCTCTCTCTCTCTCTCTCTCTCGGTCTGATTGAACATTCCGATGATAATGCTGATCGTTCTATTTCTTGATGTTTTCCCCCCACATGTATCGCTGTCTATCTCTTGATGTTTTCCCCCCACATGTATCGCTGTCTATTTCTTGATGTTTTCCCCCACATGTATCGCTGTCTATCTCTTGATGTTTTCCCCCCACATGTATCGCTGTCTATTTCTTGATGTTTTCCCCCACATGTATCGCTGTCTATTTCTTGATGTTTCCCCCCACATGTATCGCTGTCTATTTCTTGATGTTTCCCCCCACATGTATCGCTGTCTATTTCTTGATGTTTCCCCCCACATGTATCACTGTCTATTCTTGATGTTTCCCCCCCCCCCCCCCCCACATGTATCGCTGTCTATTTCTTGATGTTTCCCCCCCACATGTATCGCTGTCTATTTCTTTGATGTTTCCCCCCACATGTATCGCTGTCTATTTCTTGATGTTTCCCCCCACATGTATCACTGTCTATTTCTTGATGTTTCCCCCCACATGTATCGCTGTCTATTTCTTGATGTTTCCCCCCACATGTATCGCTGTCTATTTCTTGATGTTTCCCCCCCACATGTATCGCTGTCTATTTCTTGCTCGTCTGTCTTCAGCTTCTCTTCCCAGTATGGCCTGTACAAGCATGCTATGTCTTGTCATGACCAAAATATTTAACTTCTCTCTTACATACTCTAGAGTTGCTGTAGCCTAGTGGTTAGAACTCGCCTATAGGCCCGGTAGTTATGTGTTCGAATCAACACTGGGCGGATTCGAATTTATTCTTTAATTGACCCACACACCCAGTAAAAACCGGCCTAAAATGGGTACTAGAAAATTTCCTGAGAAATAAAGACGACCGCCTTGATATTAACCATATCACACAAGGGGTGCAGGTTAGTCTATATATTAGTCAGATCCATCCATCCATCCATCCACCCACCCATCAATCTACCCACCCATGCATCCATCCATCTCCCACCCACGCAAACATCCAAACACATATCCATCCACCCACCCACCCATCCATCCACCCACCCACTCACTCATCCATCCACCCACCCACCAAAACATCCACCCACACATCCATCCACCACCCATCCATTCATGCACCCACCCATCCATTCA
Organism: Cepaea nemoralis; assembly: GCA_014155875.1. NCBI lineage: Eukaryota > Metazoa > Mollusca > Gastropoda > Stylommatophora > Helicidae > Cepaea > Cepaea nemoralis. Next base: position 146,498 of record JACEFZ010016067.1, read on the forward strand.
CCCATCCATCCATTCACCCATCCATCCACCCACCCATCCATCTGCTCACCCACCCACAAAAACATTCACCCACACATCCATCCATCCACCACCCATCCATCCATGCACCCACCCATCCATCCATCACCCATCCATCCACACATCCACTCATCCATCCATCCATATATCAGTCTAAGACTAACACCTAATGGGCCCTGATGCGCGCACAGAAAGCTGTAAATACTTATACACACGTCAACTTTTTCATAACCCATACATCCTTTAGCCAAGTTGAAAAACAACGTAAACGTTGTAGGGAGAAAAATTACGTTGCATATTTTTAATGTTGCTTTCTAACACTCTATTTTGAAAATTGTCAATACCATCAGCTCAAGGCCTAGTTGTGATTACAACATTTTTTACCATCTCTTAAATAGCTGTGTGCTCTAAACCTTATACAACAAAATAGTTGCGTGTCCTTAATAATACAACTAAATAAACCCCAACATTTCAGGTTGTGTGTGTGATTTTCTAGGCACTGTTACGGTCATACTATCAGAACGACCAACGCTAAAGCAATTGTGAAAACCAACGCAAAGCAGATTCCTTCCGAATGGCCCGCAAAGTCCTCGAGCCCGGTATGTCGTAACTGTAAAACTGCTTGCACTAACCCTCGGCGACAGACTTCGACACTAGAGGGTTCCTGCAGTAAATGTCCAAAACAGAAGTCTAAAACAAACAACATACTTAGAAACTAGAGGTTCCTGCAGTAAATGTCCAAGACAGAAGTTTAAAACAAACAACATACTTTGACACTAGAGGTTCCTGTAGTAAATATCCAAGACAGAAGTCTAAAACAAACAACATACTTAGACACTAGAGGCTCCTGCAGTAAATGTCCAAAACAGAAGTCTAAAACAAACAACATACTTAGACACTAGAGGCTCCTGTAGCAAATGTCCAAAACATAAGTTTAAAACAAAAACATACGTTGGCACTAGAGGTTCCTGTAGTAAATGTCCAAGACAGAAGTTTAAAACAAACAACATACTTAGACACTAGAGGTTCCTGCAGTAAATGTCCAAAACAGAAGTCTAAAACAAACAACATACTTAGACACTAGAGGCTCCTGTAGCAAATGTCCAAAACATAAGTTTAAAACAAAACATACGTTGGCACTAGAGGTTCCTGTAGTAAATGTCCAAGACAGAAGTTTAAAACAAACAACATACTTAGACACTAGAGGTTCCTGTAGTAAATGTCCAAGACAGAAGTTTAAAACAAACAACATACTTAGACACTAGAGGTTCCTGTAGTAAATGTCCAAGACATAAGTTTAAACAACGACAGTCTTCTACATCAGAGGTTCCTGTAGTAAATGTCCGGGGCAGAAGTTGTATTTACCTGCTATGTTGCATTATGTTACATAAAGTCCACATTAGGTAAATACAAAACTTGAACGACAAAATTTTCTAAAACTTCAGTCACTAAAAATACACCCTATAATAGCACTGGAGTGATGATTGCGTGTGGATTAGCTGTCCCTATTACGTGTCCCTCGCCATCAGGCGAACCCACTCGGACTTCAGAGATACTTGTTATTTACGTCCCCAAGCAAGGACGAGAAGTCAACATTTTAGTCCAACAGAACAATGTAAGGGTTGAACCCGCTACAACGGTATCAACACACCAGATGTTTTAGAACGAGCGATCTTATCTATTCGGCCTTGCTGACCTCGGCTGACGGAATGTGACCTTTTCTCTCATAACAAATGGTGGAACAGCATGTCGGGGTATGTCGGAGCCATCAGGTGACCTCGGGGCAAGGTTAAGGTGTTAATTAATGTAACTTTTCGAAGGAAGTCACATGATAATTGAGGGCCGACTCTCTCTCTCTCTCTCTCTCTCTCTCTCTCTCTCTCTCTCTCTCTCTCTCTCTCTCTCTCTCTGTGCGTGCGTGCGCGCATGTGTGATTGTGTGTGTTTGCGCGCGCTTCACAATAAACAAATAAAGTGCGCAGAAGGGTCGTCTACCTTCACTTCATTTATAGCATATCCAGTGTGTATGTGCCTGAACAAATTGCCTGACTGAAAGAAAAGGCCCAATAGAAATGACCGTGCAATTATAAGGCCATTTCTGTCAGCAGGCAAGAGACGCGGTGTGGGTTGGAGATGGATATATGTTGGTATACGTTGTTGATATTTGTTAGGTATGTGTTGGGTATATAATGGGAATATGTTGGATATGTTTTTATATGTTGTGAATGTGTTGAGTATATAATGGGTATATGTAGGATATATGTTGGGTATATGATGGATATATGTTTGTATATGTAGGGTGATGTTGGAATATAAATGCTTAGGGTTATGTTGTTGGATATAAAATGGTATATGTCTGGATATGTTGTATATTTTGTATATTTGGGTATATAATGGTATATGTTGGATATATGTTTGTATATGTTTAGTATATAATGGGTATATGTTGGATATATGTTTGTATATGGTTAGTATATAATGGGTATATGTTGGATATATGTTTGTATATGTTTAGTATATAATGGGTATATGTTGGATATATGTTTGTATATGTTTAGTATATAATGGGTATATATTTTGGATATATGTTTGTATATGTTTAGTATATAATGGGTATATGTTGGATATATGTTTGTATATGTTTTAGTATATAATGGGTATATGTCTGGACATATGTTTCGTATATGTTAGTATATAATGGGTATATGTTGGATATATGTTTGTATATGTTTCAGTATATAATGGGTATAGTTAGATATATGTTTGTATATGTTTAGTATATAATGGGTATATGTTGGATATATGTTCTGTATATGTTTAGTATATAATGGGTATATGTTGGATATATGTTTGTATATGTTTAGTATATAATGGGTATATATTTTGGATATATGTTTGTATATGTTTAGTATATAATGGGTATATGTTGGATATATGTTTGTATATGTTTAGTATATAATGGGTATATGTTGGATATATGTTTGTATATGTTTAGTATATAATGGGTATATGTTGGATATATGTTTGTATATGTTTAGTATATAATGGGTATATGTTGGATATATGTTTGTATATGTTTAGTATATAATGGGTATATGTTGGATATATGTTTGTATATGTTTAGTATATAATAGGTATATGTTGGATATATGTTTGTATATGTTTAGTATATAATGGGTATATATTTTGGATATATGTTTGTATATGTTTAGTATATAATGGGTATATGTTGGATATATGTTTGTATATGTTTAGTATATAATGGGTATATGTTGGATATATGTTTGTATATTTTGGGTATATAATGGGTATATATTTTGGATATATGTTTGTATATGTTTAGTATATAATGGGTATATGTTGGATATATGTTTGTATATTTTGGGTATATAATGGGTATATGTTGGATATATGTTTGTATATGTTTAGTATATAATGGGTATATGTTGGATATATGTTTGTATATTTTGGGTATATAATGGGTATATTTTGGATATATGTTTGTATATGTTGGGTATATAATGGAGATATGTTGGATATATGTTTGTATATGTTTAGTATATAATGGGTATATGTTGGTATATGTTTGTATATGTTGGGTATATAATGGGTATATTTGTTGTCTGCATAGTTTAGTTTATGTATATGTTGGATATGTTTGTATATTTGGGTATATAATGGGTTATATTTGGATATATGTTTGTATATTTTGGGTATATAATGGAATATTTGGATATATTTGCATATGTTGGTTATAATGGGGATATGTTGGATATGTTTGTATATGTTGGGTATATAATGGGTATATGTTGGATATATGTTTGTATATGTTGGATATGTTTGTATATGTTGGGTATATAATGGTTATATGTTGGATATATGTTTTAAGGCATTGGTGGGTGGACAGGCAACTGAAATTGAGGCGTATTATCTACTAAATGGATCGGAAGCCTTGACATTGAACAAGCAATTAACTTAAATTAGTTGCATATCCTTTACAGGACGTCGCCGTCAACACCAGCATATTTAGCTGTTGTTATCTCTTGGCAAGTTTACGTTCAGTAGTTTGCCATTGCTTTCTGAACGACCGGCACTCATACCATTTCGAAAAAATCCTACGTAAGACAGTCTGCTGCCAAATCGTCCACATTTGTGTTTCGAACGAGGGTATGCGGGATTACGAACTGCGTCCGTAACCTCTTCATCGTGGAGTCTGCGAACAAGCAATTACAAAGTCGAATAGAAGTGATGTGGATATATAGAAGAATATGTCGTATTTAATAGAAATAAAAACAATCAAATACAGAGGTTCTAGAAAAATGGGGATTGACAAGGAGTTGATTAAAAAAAAAAGGCTAGTGAAATATTTCGGCCATGTTAAAAGACATAACCCTCTTATAAAAACCAGACAAGAGGGTAAGTAAAAGACATAACCCTCTTATAAAAACCAGACTGGAGGGTAAGTAAAAGACATAACACTCTTATAAAAACCAGACTGGAGGGTAAGTAAAAGACATAACTCTCTTATAAAAACCAGACTGGAGGGTAAGTAAAAGACATAACCCTCTTATAAAAACCAGACTGGAGGGTAAGTAAAAGACATAACCCTCTTATAAAAACCAGACTGGAGGGTAAGTAAAAGACATAACCCTCTTATAAAAACCAGACTGGAGGGTAAGTAAAAGACATAACCCTCTTATAAACACCAGACTGGAGGGTAAGTAAAAGACATAACCCTCTTATAAAAACCAGACTGGAGGGTAAGTAAAAGACATAACCCTCTTATAAAAACCAGACTGGAGGGTAAGTAAAAGACATAACCCTCTTATAAAAACCAGACTGGAGGGTAAGTAAAAGACATAACCCTCTTATAAAAACCAGACTGGAGGGTAAGTAAAAGACATAACCCTCTTATAAACACCAGACTGGAGGGTAAGTAAAAGACATAACCCTCTTATAAACACCAGACTGGAGGGTAAGTAAAAGACATAACCCTCTTATAAAAACCAGACTGGAGGGTAAGTAAAAGACATAACCCTCTTATAAAACCCAGACTGGAGAGTAAGTTAAAGACATAACCCTCTTATAAAAACCAGACTGGAGGGTAAGTTAAAGACATAACCCTCTTATAAAAACCAGACTGGAGGGTAAGTAAAAGACATAACCCTCTTATAAAAACCAGACTGGAGGGTAAGTTAAAGACATAACCCTCTTATAAAAACCAGACTGGAGGGTAAGTTAAAGACATAACCCTCTTATAAAAACCAGACTGGAGGGTAAGTTAAAGACATAACCCTCTTATAAAAACCAGACTGGAGGGTAAGTTAAAGACATAACCCTCTTATAAAAACCAGACTGGAGGGTAAGTAAAAGACATAATCCTCTTATAAAAACCAGACTGGAGGGTAAGTAAAAGACATACCCTCTTATAAAACCAGACTGGAGGGTAAGTTAAAGACATAACCCTCTTATAAAAACCAGACTGGAGGGTAAGTTAAAGACATAACCCTCTTATAAAAACCAGACTGGAGGGTAAGTTAAAGACATAACCCTCTTATAAAAACCAGACTGGAGGGTAAGTAAAAGACATAACCCTCTTATAAAAACCAGACTGGAGGGTAAGTAAAAGACATAACCCTCTTATAAAAACCAGACTGGAGGGTAAGTAAAAGAGATAACCCTCTTATAAAAACCAGACTGGAGGGTAAGTAAAAGACATAACCCTCTTATAAAAACCAGACTGGAGGGTAAGTTAAAGACATAACCCTCTTATAAAAACCAGACTGGAGGGTAAGTTAAAGACATAACCCTCTTACAAAAACCAGACTGGAGGGTAAGTAAAAGACATAACCCTCTTATAAAAACCATAATGGAGGGTAAGTAAAAGACATCACCCTCTTATAAAAACCAGAATGGAGGGTAAGGCTGAAGGCAAGCGAGCAAGATGTAGGCTGCGATGTAAGTAGGAAGATAACATCAAGAGATGGACGAACAGCAATCTGACAAATTGTTACTATCAGGCGAAAGACAGACAGTGTTGGAGATCAATTGCAGCCAACCTTAATTGTGGAGACGGCACCTGATTGATTGATTTAATTGAGGCGTGTCATGAACCACGAGTATTACTCACTAATGTATTGAGTGAAGACTTGGTTCTTTGCCAAATAGATAGCAGATAACATGGAACTTTTTGCATCCGCTCGCTTTGAGCTCAGTTAATTCATCCACCTGTTACTACCACCTGTAGTGTCCTCTACTGGAGAGTGCATTGAACTAATTTTACGTGTGGATTAGATTTCCCTAATGCCAGTATAGCCGGTATCCCTGGTCTAGGTGTTACACGACTTTCTCCGTCATCCCGTATACTCGCATGAGTAACGTAACGTGCGCGAGAATTGGTAGCGGTTCTCTCCGCGTAGGTAACTTACAGGGTATGCGATCCGGTCGCTCAGAAAGCAATGGCGTAATCTTGCCAAGAAATCAACAATCAGCTGAAAGATGCTGATGTTAACAGCGATGTCCTGTAAATATGCGGAAAAAAAAAAAAAAAACATCCCTCGCCATCAGGAGAAACCACTCCGACTTCAGAAGTCCTTGTAAATTACGTCCCCAAATCAAGGACGAACAATCAACATTTTAGTTCAACTGACCGGTGTAGGGTTGCACCCGACACCTCGCCATCAGCACACCGGATGTTTAGAACGATTTATGTTATCCATTCGGCCATGCTGACATTATGGAAGCTGTTAACAAGCGGATCGTAGACGACTGAGGCACTTTTCTTGGCTGGAAAAAAAAAAACCACTAAGTAAAGAAACAGCATGAGAAATACATTCAAACACATAGATCGGCACAAGAAGAGATGAGAGGACACAATGAACAAGTTAGTTATGTGCCTTATACAGACCGTCGCTGCCAACCCCAACACGTATTGACATTTTGTGATTTCTTTCTTGATAATTTTACGTTCAGCAGTGTGCCATTACCGATCTCCCTGGCAGAAGCGTTAAACGACTTTATCCGTAACCCCGTTTATCCACGTAGGGTAACAGAGCGCGCGAGAATTGGTAGCGGTTCTCGCCGCGTTGGTGACTTATGGGATAAGTCAGCCGGCCGCTCAGCCCAGAAAGCAATGGCAAACTACTGAGCGTAATCTTGCTAAGAAATCATCGACCGCGGTAAAATTCTGGTGTTGACAGCGATGTCCTGTAAAGGATATGCGGAAAAAAGTGTACCATTATTTTCTGAACGACCGCAGTCTAATCATTGTGAAAATAATCACAAAGAAATCTGCCCCCAAATCGTCTGCAGCGGACTTGGAAATAGGGTCGTGGAGATTACGAAACTACACCCACTATCCCCTAACCACTGACTCCGACCAGCTCACACTCGACCCATATACAAACTTAAAGTTTTAGTGTGACCATTCCAGGATTCGAACCTTCCGCCTCCAAATAGCCTCACTTCTCTGAAGACACAAGTGTACCATGCACGCCGTCACTCTTCACATTGCTACGGTAGATGATACTCTGATACTTGGCCAAGAAATAGGGCTCTACACCTGCCCCACTACATAGACGCAAGCCGCTGCCGGAGCTCTGGCAAATTCAATGCCGGTACATCGGATTTACGAGGTTAAGTTAATAAGTAAGTCACAGATGACTGTAGAATAAATAACTAAATATGATAACAATTTGAAACCAGTTTATTTGTATACATACATTGTCCCTTTATTTCTCAACATAATTTCCACCAACACTGATGCACTCATCCCATCGTTTTATCAGTCCTCCCAAACCTGCTGCATAGAACTGCGTGCTCTGTTTTCTAAACCACGTTTTCACTTCACATTCAACTTCGGCGTCATTCGCGAAATGTCTCCCGCCAAGGTGGGTTTTCAGTGTTTATGCTGACAAATGTTTATTCCGTAAATCGGTGCATATCTGGGCAGAACAAGTTACGAGGTCGAGTCAATAAGTAAGTCATACTGTTTTGTGGGATGGCAGGTAAATGAAAACAAAGCACCCAGTTCTATGCAGCCGGTTTGGGATGACTGATAAACGATGGGATAAGTGCATAAATGTTAGTGGAAATTATGTTGAGAAATACAGGGACACTGTATGTATAAAAATGAACTGGTTTCATGTTGTTATCATATTTAGTTATTTTTTTACAGCCATTTATGACTTATTAACTTACCTTCGTAAGATTTAAAACTCAGTCTTTCCCAGGGTTCCCATCCATCCAACATTCTAATGTATTGTTTCCTACGGGATTGAAGGCTTTCACGGCATCAATACTAAAGTAACCGTTGCGGAGTGGTCAAGCAAATGCCCTAAGTTCGGAAGATCAAGGGTTAGATTTAGGGCTCAGCCATTCAGTCTCTCTTCCCCACCCTGGGGTTGTCGCTGAGCTACGGAGTTCGTTCTCCACTGTAAGAAACCCAGCCATATGCGGTAAAAGCCGGTGCAACGAAGTCTGTCATCTTGCTTTAACATTTTAAAGCCTGTACTAAAGTAAGCTTGTGTTCCCAAGCTTCTGACATTGACATTTGCAGGAGGGGAAAAAGTATAGCCGTATAAGATAAACAAAGCAAACACCAAGACAACGATATCGGCCACGTAACACCAGCACACATTTGGTTAACAGAAAGACGTGTCATTGGATAATTTCTGTTTCCATAAATAGAATGGGGAGAGCTTTAGAGGACTGATTCTTGTATGAAATAACACGATAATGTGAATTCAGGATCACGAAATTGCTCGTGTCTACATGTGAATATGTTAGTCTGTGTTCCCATGTGGATATCCCTGCCTGTGTCTACATGTGAATATGTACGTCTGTGAATACATGTGAATATGCCTGTCTGTGTAAACACGTGAATATGCCTGTACGTGAATTTGTATGTGTGTGAATATGTACATGGCAGGGGGTGACCAAGAGAGAAGAAGCTGGGTAATTTGATATCAAGACATGGAGGAACATCAGCATCAAACATGATTGACAGCACAAGAGATAGAAGGCTGTGGTCAGACATGCGCACCAATGACATACAGCATGGACTGTAAGAAGTAGGGACAGTTTAAGCGCGTTAAACCTCTTGGCTTAAATATTATTTAAAACCACGCATATTCTAAGCCACGGCATAATAAAATGGCGTGCCCAGTACCTTCTCTCTCCACTTTTAATGTCCATATAATTCTGAAATATATTTGTTACTAATTTTAAGAGGCTGGGTCGAGGCCTAAGTCAAACGAGAGGGGGAAAACAGACTCCTGCCACTGCCGGGAACTAAGCCAAGACCGCTCCCGTGGCAAGCAAGAGTTCTAGCCACAATGCCACAGCGGCTTGATGTGTCTCTAAAGCTTGCATATAATGCTTAGTACCTTCGCCCGTACACCTGTTGGTCTTGAACAAAACAACACACAAGCGACACGTAGGCCGTTAGACGAAGCAAACATTGCAGTAATCGTTTACAAGAAGGCGGGGACCAGCAGGCTACCCTAGACAATTAAATCCATTACCCAGACTAGAAGACTAGCATGCACTAACATGACAGCCTCGGCGTCAATGAAGAACCAGTGTATACTTACACGGCGACAACTGCGTTTGCTCCTTTACATAGCAGCGAGTCTTAACCTGGTGTCTAAATGGACCCGAGAGATTACTAGTTGACTATATTATTTAATTAATAATAATAATTATATTTACTATGTAACTTATAACTATAATTATGATTATGGGCCAAATTTGCTGTTTGTTTTTGGCGTTCGCTCACTTTGAACTGAAGCGTGTTCTATACCTTTAGTGCACTGGACTGTTTTTTTTTTTCGGGGGGGGGGGGGGGGAAATTAGCTTCCCCTATTACCAGTGTCCCTCGTCATCAGTTGAACCTACTCTGACTTCTGAGCTACTTGCAATTTACATCCCAAAGTCAAGGACGAGAAGTCCAACATTTTAGTCCAACCGACCAGTGTCGGGGTTGAACCCGCTACCTCGGCATCAGTACACAGGAAGTTTAAGCGGGAGAGCTCTTACCCATTCCGCCATGCTGCTCTCCTATAAGGGTAATGATAGCAATGATTATGATCCAGACATACACGACTTGAGTTGTGTTGAGCTGAGCTGAGTTGAGTCAAGATCCGACGTAAAAGCATTCGAGACATACTCATACGCGTTCCGTCCTCATCTTCAACAACTAAGGAATATTGTTTTAAAATATCCTTTACAGGACAGGGGACCTTTGCAGTCAACATCAGCATTTTTCAGCTGCTGTTGATGTACTAGGCAGGATTACGCTCAGTAGTTTGCCATTGTTTTCTGAGCGACCGGCTCAATACCCAGTAAGTTACCAACGCGGCGAGAACCCATACCGATTTTCGCGCAAATTACGTTACTCACGAGAATGTACGGGATTACGGAGAAAGTCGTTAAACCCTAGGCCAGGGAGCCCGGCAGGGAATATTTATTATTCATTTATTCATTTCACATGATACATCACTCTACAGTGTGCAGCTGACGAGATGCAGCGAAATATGCCACGCAAACCACCGTCTATTATACTGGTTATGTGTCAGAAACCAGCGAAGAGTCCCAATGTCAATGCTACCAGTTACACTCTAATTATGTGTCCGTATGACCTTTCCTCGGAGAACTGAGTGTCGGCCAAATCCTTTGGTTATTCCCTGCCGCACTAATCCTCCAGACATTGCTGATGTATTTGTTCTTTCACACGAAGGATATGATGCCAAAAGGGCCTGGCCATATCTGTCTTATCGTTTTCCAATACCCCACCAAGCGGTGCAGACGAAAAACGCAACATACAACCATCATCCGACATCATCTTTCATGACTTACGTTGTTTGCATCTTTAATAGTTCTTGGAGATCTTATTTATAGAAGTGTGAGAATCCCTGAGACTATCTGAACAAACATCGATTGCAGCATGCATGTATTGTCAGGAGCGAAATGAACTTATTCAAGGGCGCCAACCCTAACTTGAATTCTAGTTGTTTCCCCTGTCACTCCCCCACCATGATATGCAACACCTGAGTGTTTTTACGAGGTAGGCAATTTACAAATACTGTAGTACTTCCAACACGAAACCTATTTTATGAGTGAGTTTACACACCAAAAAGCAGAGAATCATCACATGCGGGTTGCACACAGCGGGGGAGCAGAGAACGAACACAGCTAAGCCTTTATAACAAATCAATATAATAAAACAGTACTGAAAATATTGCCCACCGCGTTTGTATGCATTGCTGTTGGTGTATCTGCAGCCGGATAGAATGGGACGTTGAAGTGGTTAAAAGGTTCTGCTATTTTTTTTTTCAATATGTCCTCTATAAGCCACTGAATATAACTAAATGTCAGGAAAAGTGTCACGAGATGTTATATAGATAAAACCTGTATTGTTGTATGGAAGTGAATCATGGGACTTGAATGAGCACATTAGGAAGAGCACTCTGTCCATTATCAATCTTTTATATTATTTCCACTTCCCCCGCCCCTGTCCACCGCGCCTCGCCCAGCTTGTTGTCTGCTCCTCTCCCACGCTTACTCCATTAACTCCTCTGTGTTAAAAGGATCGTACCCCCCTCTCCCCCTCTTCATTTTCCAGCCATAGGATAACTGCGTTATTCTCTGTCTATTTACTATATAACCCAACCCCAGACAATTTTCATCCTGTTTCATATTCAGAGCCTGTAAGTTAAGCACCACATAGTTTATTTCATTTTGCTAATGTTTCCTTTGCGGTCTCCCTGGTCGAGGATTTAGCAGTTTTCTCCGTAACCCCGAATACTCGCGTGTTTGACGCGAGCCCACGAGAATTGGAAGCGGTTCGAGTCACGCCAGTGACTTATGAGAGTATGGAGCCGGTCGCTCAGAAAGTCGTGGCGTGCTGTTGAGCGTAATCTAGCCTAGGAATCAACATACAGCTGAAAGATGCTGATGTTGACAGCAATATCCTGAAACAGGATGGAAACGCGGGGAAAAAAAAAGTTTCCTTTAACATGATTCACTACCATGTCTTAATGTAGTCATTGCATTATCAACTCCGTTGTTTGTGAGTTGTAGTTTTTTCTTGTTCTTTTCTGATGATGTCCTCTCGCCGCAACGTCCTTTGTTGTTTTGTAATTGTATTTTCTATAACTACCATACACTTCTTGTTTTTAAAATGTTTATACTTCGACAGCTTTATCGCACTTCATCCCATTTCATTAATACAGAATGAAGTGAGGGACATGGTATTATTTACTATATATTTAATGCTTGAGGACCGGAGAGCCAGTAATGGGAAGCCACTATTGCCTATCCACATGTTGTTTCCTCCCCTCCCCCCTGGTTACACTTCGTAAATGATCCCTTTATCACTATGTCTTATACCTATCTTCACCATCAACTGCCTTGCCGACTGGGGTTGGCGATCATGCTTCCCCAACAGCATGTATCAGTTCGTGCTTCGGTACATTGCTAGCCACGTCACAAGGTTGCCAGGGATGTTCTATCTATTATAAATCAGTATTCAAAATAGAATCACGGCAGTAACTAACTTGAAACTTCGACTATATAGGAAAACATACAGAGACAGAAAATTGAATAACTTTAATTGGTAAACTGCCATGGGATGATTAATCGCCCTAACAGACTTCCAATATCTGCCATAAGATAATATATAGTAGTTTTCCCCAAGCAACCCCGTTTAATTTGATATATAATAGAACATGTCTTCTACTATATTAACATCTTTAAAGTCATAATTGTGAAACGGATACTTCACATTTTCCGCCATCTGATTTTGTTTGTTCCTAACCTACTTTTTGGTTGGCAATGAATCAGTTAAACTTCGACTATATTGTAAGAACTCAAATACTATGCACACAAACTCAAAGACTGTACATAAAAACGCAAAAACTGTATGTAGAAACTCAAAGACTGCATATACAAATTCAAAGACTATATATACTCAAAAGACTATGAAAACTCAAAGACTATAAAGGAAAATTCAAAGACAGGGAATATACTAAGGCTATATCGGAACACTCAGAGACTATATAGAAAACCTCCGCGAGACAGAAAAATCAAGCACCAGATATGGCAAAAGCCCTCCCACGAGCGTTAGGAGTTGCGTAGAACAGAGTGGCGGACTGCTGGATGTATCCATCCACGGCGAAGCGGAGGTGTAGGCGCCTTTCGGCCGACACATCCGTCTGGGGTTTCTGTAGATCCATACTGGTGGGATAAGTGGTCAGCGATAAGGAGTCCGCCTCTACCTCGAAGAGACGGGGTTCGATTCACGGGTTGAATGGTAAATTTCGCTAAAAAAAAAAAAAAAATTAAGAAAAGCGACCCAGAGAAAGTGGATCGGACATCAAGCGTTCTCGGACACCAGCTAAAATACAAATCCAGTCTGCAGACGTACACGTTTAAAAATCCCTCATCAATTAAAAAACGATACGCGTAGACTGGATAACTCGCTGCCCAAGTAAAAAGTCAACATTAGAAAATAAACCCACAAAAGAATGTGTGTGACATGTGTAATTCTGGCCGTCGTCACTAGCGAGTTCGTGCACAGTGCTGAGATGTTTATTGTATGAGCTGTGGAAGACGACTGATACACGTGGCGATATACGTGTGCAATGAATTTGGTATTTTACAGCCCCGAATGCATCCCCATTCTCTCGGCCAGACGACAGAGATGTATCTTGTTCCCAGAATCAATAGCTACCACTGAAGTAGCGACTTGGTGGGCCCTGATTCAATAGTCAAGCTATCAGTCGCTACATGCATTTAACAGTTTATGGCTTCTTCAGTTCCAGATTAACAGTCCCAGGAGATATAAGGAAAATACCAAACCACGTTAGGGATAGTGATCAGGAGATGCATGATTACATTTTCTTAAACTGAGGAAATTAAGTCCTCCATTTTCAAGAGGCTTTTTTGTTTTGCCTGTAATGCATATAAAGTGGTTTGTGGTATATAACATCCACGCGTTGCCGCAGTACATTACATTGCAGTATCCTCGCATGCGGTCTTAATACTAAAATACTACATGTGAAACCAAATTACAAGTATAATTAGCATACTTCTTACACAATTAATATCAAAGAAAGAGAAGATGTGTAAAGCATATGCAACAGGAGAAGTGAAATAAAGTAGTATAAGAGACGAATGAAATTTGAACAAAAAGTAAGAGAGAATGAACGCAAAATTACACGGAAAAGCTTTCATTTTATATTTTAGCACTAAAAGAAGTTCTGAAATAGACGACTGACACATGAATGTGACAATACCAGAGTTGGAAAAATATGTCTAATGGTTAAACATAGAGACAGGCAAGCAACAGAACAGGCAAAATGGATTTAAATAGTGAGAGAAACGGAATAAAAAGAAGAAGTAATTTAGTTCGTCAAAGCAAAGATCTGAAAGATAAATGTACTGTTAGAGCAAGATAAACATTACCCAGTACGCCATGATGATGTCCAGAACTCTTGGCTGCTTTCGGGTCTGACAGATTTCAAAACACAGCTCACTTCAAAGACTCCGTGTTCACAGAACCAGAATCCACTAGAAAGTCAAATGGGTCTTGTTCTTGATACATAAAATGCTCGTTTAAACAGAATTCTCTCAGTCAATGGAATTCAGATCATAATCAATAAAATCTTGCTCTGAATCAAGAGTCCTGCTCTTACTCAATAGAACTCATCATTTAATCAACAGAATCCTGCTGTTAATCATGAGAACCATACTCTTACTATAGATAATACCGCTTTTACTCGACAGTTTTCAACACTTAATCAATAGAATCCTTCTCTTACGCGACATATTTCAACACTTAATCCATAGAATCCTGCTCTTACTCGACAGAACTCAAAATTCAATCAATATAATCCTACTCTTACTTTAAAATTTTTAACACTTAATCCATAGAATCCTGTTCATACTCGACACAATTCAAAACGTAATCAATAGAATCCTGCTCTTACTCGACAAATTTCATCATATAATCAATACAATTCTGCTGTTACTCGACAGATGTCATCACTTAATCAATGGAATCCTGCTCTTACTCAACAGAATCCATCTCTTAATCAATAAAAACACTGCTCATAATAAATAGAATCCTGCTTTTACTAAACAGAATCCTGCTCTTACTCGACAAATGTAATCTCTTAATCAATATAATCCAACTGTCAGTCATCCAGCTCTAATGAAATGATCTTGTTTGACACACATACTTTCATCCCATTAAACATTAATCCAACTATTTGTAAATAGAATCCAACTTTTAATAACATAAAAATCCGATTATAGATTTATAGAATCCCACTTGCTATAAACAGAACCCGATTGTTAGTAAACATAATCCCACTGCAACTAAACGAACACGTTACTAACAACGGCTACCTCTCACTGACTGTTGTACTCGTTATAATACACTATAGCACATCACGATTACCACATCGCATTAGTTCCGTGTCGGCAGCAAATGCCTACCACAATCCAACGACAGCCTCTGATCGCTACCACCTGGGGTGCGACGATGGACAGAGTTCAAGCCCACTGGCGCATCAAGCCGCGCTCACACCAGTTTCCTGTTAAGCGGATAGACGCGTATTGCGCAAAATTTCGACTCACGGGTACTGCACTAGCGGAAATAGAACTTGTTCAGAGGCTGTAGCTACGTGTAATTGCTAGTTCGGGGACCGACTGTTGTGCATGTCCTGTATAAGTAAAGAGGCCAATGATTGCAGTGGGAGCTCGGTGTTTGTTCTCCCGTGTACAAACAGAACATATTTGTTATAAAGCTGCACAAATCATTGCTCTTAATTCCCTTACCAACTGGCGTGGGCGATCAAGACTTTTCACATCTCGCTATCTCCAACATAATGTATCAATGTATGTGTAGATATTTAATAATGAATTTACTATCTTGTAAACGTTTAAAGTTAAAGTTAGTTACTATTCTGTTACAAGACTCCAGCGTGTTGTGGTTGTTTCTGACGTACAGTTAATAAATGTAAAAAAAAAATAATTGTAATAGGATGTGGAAAATTGCAAATTTATAAAAAAGCAATCGCAAGGCACACAGTTGGCGGTGCTGTAACAAAACATTCATCAGTAAACAAAAATAAATACTAAAGATACAGCGATAGTATTGTGTAGCGTTATAACTGCACATATACTAGATTACCGCGTAAAGCGTTGGGGTGATCAGTTCACTTCTCACACTCTGTCCTTCCCAGAGAGTTAAGCTAAAGATTCCGTTTCTATTCCCTGTGGTATAAGTGTATATGGTGCCAGGTATTTTGTTCAATGTATTGACACTCGCTGGATGTTGTGAAACAAAGTCTTTAACTAGATTCTGCACCGCGAGCGACCCCGGAGCTTTGATGTCAGGTAAATAAACTCCCACGGTAGGGATGCCTAGAATCTAGAACTACCACTTGAGTACAACTGACAACTTCGCGGTTGCTCGAGAGAGCTCACCGCGGCGCCACTGTCTGAGTGTTTTATAAATTATGCAATCAGGAATGAATCAGCACTTTTGCACCGAGACACTCTCATGCCTGCGCAGTTCCATTCTTCAGTAGCCAAGGATTAGTTCCGGTGCTTGTGGTACAACTGCAGCTAGAATGAAAGGCCGCTTGCATTCTCCTCTACTTGTTCAGTGTCGGCCAGACTCTGCGCACCCTCCATTGAATTAGTCTCGCGTTTTCTTACCAGTGCGATACTGCTGGAGATTGCTACTGCTGGAGTTGGCTACTGCTGGAGTTGGCTCCTGCTGGAGTTGACCACTGTTGGAGTTGACCACTGCTGTAGTTGACCACTGCTGTAGTTGACCACTGTTGGAGTTGACCACTGATGGAGCTGGCTACTGCTGCAGTTGACCATTGTTGGAAATGGCTACTATTGGAGTTGGCTACTGTTGGAGTTGGCTACTGTTGGAATTTACCACTGCTGTAATTGACCAATGTTTGAGTTGTCTACAGCTGGAGTTGACCACTGTAAGAGTTGACCACTGCTGCAGTTGACCACTATTGGAGTTGGCTACTGTTGGAATTGGCCACTGCTGGAGTTGACCACTGTCAGAAGTGGCTACTGTTGGAGTTGACCACTGTTGGAGTTAACCACTGTTAGAAGTTCGCTAGTGTTGGAGTTGACCATTGTTAGAGGTGCCTACTGCTGGAGTTGACCACTGTTGGAGTTTACCATGTTTGGAGTTGACTATCGATGGAGTTCACTACTATTGGTGTTGACCACTGCTGGAGTTGACCACTGTTAGAGATGGCTACTATTGGAGTTTACTGTTGGAGTTGACTGCTGCTACATTTGGCTACTGTTGGAGTTAAACACTGTTGGAGTTGATCACTGTTGGATTTGACCACTGTTGGAGTTGGCTACTGTTGGAATTGACCACTGCTGTAGTTCACCATTGCTGGAGTTAACCACTGTTGGAGTTGACCACTAGTTGACCACTATTTGACCAATGTTGGAGTTGACCACTGTTAGAGTTGGTTTCTGTTGGAGATGACCACTGTTGGAGTTCACTACTGTTGGAGTTGACCACTGCTGGAGTTGACAACTGTTGGAGTTAGCTACTGTTGGATGTGACCACTGTTGGAATTGACCACTGTTGAAGTTGATAACTGCTGGAGTTGACCACTGTTGGAATTGACCACTGCTGGAGTTAACCACTATTTGATTTGGCCACTGTTGGAGTTGGCTACTGGTGGAGTTGACCACTGTTGGAATTGACTACTGTTGGAATTGACCACTGCTGGAGTTGACCACTGTTTGATTTGGCCACTGTTGGAGATGCCTAATGGTGGAGTTGACCACTGTTGGAGTTGACCACTGCCGAAGGTCGCGACAGCTAGAGGTGGCCACTGCTGGAGTTGGCTACTGCTGGAGTTGACCACTGCTGGAGTTGACCACTGTTGGAGTTGACCACTGCTGGAGTTGGCAACTGCTGGAGTTGTTACTGTACGAGTTCGCGACTATTCGAATTGGCCACTGCTTCAATGCTACACCACTGCACTATTTCTCGAGTGCTCTAATCGCCACACTACTGCATGAGTGTCCTATTCTTCGAATGTTCTAATCGCTACACTACTGCATGAGTGTGCTACTTATCGAATATTCTAACCACTGCACCATTGTTCGCGTGCCTTACTACGCTAGTGCGCATGTGTATGCGTGCGCTATTGCCTGAGTATGAAATCGCTCGATATGCTAATGCTGGAGTGTAGTAAATACTATACTACTCCTCGAATGCGGAACTTCCCGGAGCGCTGACCACTAGGCATGAGCGGCTCACCCCTTCCTATGTAATTTTCAGGAAATTATGGAAACATGTAACTCTCACGCAAGTCTAATAATAGATTCTAGTGATTATATAGCGTGCAGAAATAAGACCCGAATGTAGAGACATAGGAGTGAAGAGAAGAGACAGAGAAAGCTATATTGAGAGGTAGGGAAGAGAGGGGTGAGGGATGGAGTAGAGGGAGATACCCACGTCTCTAGTCTAAGGATATCTTGAAGCCATACTGGTTGAAAAATCATAATTTAAAAAAAAAAAGCAATGACAAAAATATCTTACTACTCAGGATAGAACCTAAACGTTGTGTTGGGTGGCAAGCGCAGGCTTATCGATAAATTCTTGTGATTATATGACGGGCAGCAAATCAGTCCCCAAGGTAGAGATAGAGGTGTGAGTAAAAGAGAGGGAGACACACACATATACATGGAGAGAGTGAGAAAGAGAGAGAGAGAGAGAGAGAGAGAGAGAGAGAGAGAGAGAGAGAGAGAGAGAGAGATGTTTGAGAGAACGAACGAACGAACGTACTTTATTTTCAAAGGGTAACAAATTGGACACGCAGGCCCGTCTTACATTCGACCCTTCCAATCACTCATATTTCGTTCATCAATAGTGCATAATACATTCACATAGGAAAAAAACATTGTCAAATGAATGTTGTAAACATAAACAATGCATATTATTATCATGTTATGAGACACATACCCCAACCATCGACCCATCCCCCATACACTCACACATCCCCCACCAAACCACACCCCCAGGCACACATACATTCCCCCACCCATCCACCCACCCCCACCCACACATCCCTCACCCACACACATCCCTAACCTACACACATCTCCCCAAACACACACACACATCTCCCACCCAACACAAATCTCAACCCACCCACACACACCCCTAGGCACACATACATGCACCCGCCCACCCATCACCCACCCAGACATTCCCCACCTACACACATATCCCCACCCACACACACAACCCAATCTCATCCCATAACCCATCACCATTCACCCACCCACATATCCTTCACCACACATGCACAGACCCCCAACCATCCAGTCAAACACACATCTCCCAATCACACATCCCCACCTACACACACATATCCCCGCCAACCCACACATCACGCACCTACCCACACACAAGATTAGCATCCACCCACATATCCCCCACTTTCACACACACCCCACCCACACAATCTCCCCCCACCCACCCACACTTCCCATGCCCACACACACATCCCACCCCCAACCTACAGACACTCACCCACACACACATCCTCCACCCACCCCACAACCAATCACCCATCCCCCAATCACACACCCCTTAACCACACATCCCTTAACCACACACACCCCACCCATACACACACACACACATTTCCCCACCCATACACACATCCCCCCTCACACATCCCCACACAGAGAGAGAAAGCAAGAGTGCGAGTGCGAAAGAAAGGGAAAAAGAGGGAAAGAGACAGAGTGGGTGAATGAGAGAGAGAGAGAGAGAGAGAGAGAGAGAGAGAGAGAGAGAGAGAGAGAGAGAGGAGAGGAGAGAGAGAGAGAAGAACTGCAGAACAACACAGGGCTGGAAAAAAGAACACCTATATATTTAGCGTGACCTATAGTTTAAAATATGTAATGCCATCCTGCGGGAATCAGTTGCGCCTACAAATTTCTCGCGTGCGCTCACAAGATCGAAGCAGAACATATAATTTAACAATTCTGAGTACAACATGCATACTCTATTCCTAGATTCTTCTTTGACGCCCAGTCAACAATGTACCCACGTTGTTTCTCGTTAGTTATAAATTTTCCCTTTGGGAATTCTATTGCCTGTCAGTCATCAATTCTCCCTTGTGAATTCTATACCTTCGTCAGTCATTTCTGGGCAATATCCGGTGACTCACGTAATTAATTGCCAGTGATATTACAGGACGTAGAAAGCGCGAATGGTTGTGGCTGCTTTGACAATGATTTACGGTGCATAATCATTCAATCATCACGTGCCATGTCGATAGGCATGGGCAGACATGTTTTGTCATCTCACGCGACCACCAGAGTCGTGGATCAGCTCAGTGTTATTGTCTGGACCATACCACGTGACCAAGACATCCAGGCATTTACTTCTCTGCCTTCCCTTGTTTTCTTCCCCTTGTTGTCCCCTTGTCCTTGCCTGTTGTCACTAAATTCTCCAAATAATTTCCCGTTATCATAACGTGGCCAAAATATTGTGACTGTCTGTTTCTATTTCACTTCTGCCATCATCTGTTATTACATGACCAAGATAGGAGAAACTTGTTACTTGTTCTAGTATCTGTCAGTTTACTGTGATGTTCATTGATGACCTTTCCTTCCCACTGCTAATTATCATAGTTGTCGCTTTTTGGATGTTAATATCTAAGCCACATTCTGCACGTTAATATCTAACACACACACAACACACACACACACACACACACACACACACACACACACACACACACACCGTATGTATGTATGTTTGTGTGTGTGTGTATGTGTGTGTGTGTGTGTGTTTTTTTTTTTTTAGTCAGATATGACTGAGCTACCGTATGACAATACACGGTACTATCTGCTGTCTGTTATTTCTGTTAACGTCGAATTTTGCGCGGCGCTCACCAAACCTGACACTCTTCATTGTGCCAACGGTTTCGGGCGGAGGAGAGCAACTGGGAGGGTACACGATTTATCCAGGTGCGAGGAAATACAACCAAAAGACTAAATGTAATGGTATGGCAGACCAGGTCCTAAGCCTTGGTTGGCAGCTGGTCAAGAATCGAAGCTCCGACAGGTGGACAGTTTAAGCACTATTTGCTGATCCGGCAGCTTCTGCAGCTTGTCTTGTTCCCGATGTATAGGTGTTACCTTTCCTGGAGTGAACTAGGCAGGCCGAGAGAGGGATTATGCTGCATGGGCAACACATGGTCTCTGTATTTCAGCCCCGGCCTTGTTCTATGGAGAGGTATAACTCTATCCCTGGTCTTAACCGGTCTCGGAATCAAAGCGAGAGGAGCAGTTCCGGTTTATAAGGTCTTGTCAATTGGCGTAGACATGGGGCGCCACGGGTTGCCTCTAACGGTTGGAGACATCTATAAGTGTCAATGATCAGCTACCGCCCGCCTCAAGTTGGGCATCAACGGCCAACTTGGCTGCAGGTCCACCAGAGTCTGCTTGCTTCAACAAAGCGCTGACAATGGGAGTTTGCTAGCTCGCATCTATTATTAAAGTGTAGTGCCTTCACAATGAACATCTTTCACGATTTTACTGGCACCTGACCGTCTTGACAGACGATAGTTTGTAAAATGGAGCTACATCTCTCCTTAGAACACAACCTGGGCTGAAGTTAGAAATCAAGTGTTGCCCATGCAGCATGATCCCTCTCTCGGCATGTCTAGTTTCGTCCAGATGAAAGTTAACACCAATAAATCTGGAACTAGACAAGTGCCGTATCAGCAAAGCAGTACTCTAACTGACCGCCTGTCGGAGCTACAATCCTAAACCAGTTGCCGTTCAAGACTTAGGGTCTGGTCTGCCCTGCCATGACAGTTAGTCATTAGGTTGCATTTCACGATTTATAACACAAAAGGAACGGCCATTATACACATCTTAAGGCCCACTGGCCTCATGGTGTCGGAAGTCGGAGGGTCATGTGGTCTGTATCGCACTGGCTGTCTTTACTTCCCAAGACATTTCCAAGTACTCATTTTAGCCTGGGTCAACTTTGGAGCCCTGGTCCGCTGCGATGCGGATTCGAATCTATGATTACCAGACCTGCAGGCAAGTGCCTAAACACAACGCCACCGCAGTTTCCTAAATCAAGACACCTTAATAGCTCACACTGAGATACTGACTGCCCTACACGCACACAAAGAAAGACACGGACTCTCGCAATATCTGACAGCCCACTTTATATTGACATCGATCTCATTATCTTGGCCGAGGTTGCCACACGAACGGTTGCAGACTGCCAAGAGAAAGGACAGTTATGAAAACATGAGCAAGCAAGGGCGGTAACTGGATGGAGACAAAGGTAATAGCAAAGTAGCAAACTAGAGCGCTTCTCTACTCATTGTCTTCTGGAGAATTATGTACAAATCGCCCATCTCTTTTTCGGTTTCTTTTGCCTTGTGTCTGTCTTATTTTTATTTGTTTGTCTGTCTAACTGTCAGTATCTTTGTTTTTGTCTCTCTCTTTATGTCTGCCTGTCTGTTGTTTGTCTGTCAATTTGTCTGTTGTTAGAAACAGGCGGATGAGCGCATAATTCCTTTTCTCTCTGCCATTCTGTTGCTTGAACCATTCATACAGGGGGCTACGAGGAACGGGATTTATTTCACGTGGACTTCTAGTAATAACATTTTCCCTGGTCTCTGGGTAGTGAGATCGGACGCCCGTGTGTATTGTTGCGCACGTAAAACATTCCTTGGCAGTTGGAAATCGAAAAAGAGTAGCCTAACGGCGCTGCCCGGGCAAAATTTCGAATTAAAAATCTACCCAAAGTATTTCAGGATCCTCGCCGGTGCTACGGAGTTCGTGCACCGAGCTGAGTTTCTCCAGACCCAGGTTCGAGTTAGGAGGAGAACGGAGCACTTATGGGTTACACCCGTGTACCGTGATGTTGATCCATCGACTAAACTAAACTAAACTAAACTAAACTGAATCATTCATACATAATTTGCTCACTTACTTGTGTCCCTTTATTGATTTCCTTGTGTTTATAGTCCGCTCTGTCTCCAGCTAGAGATAAGGGAAACTGTTTCTCTCCAACTATACCAATTCCTCCTCTCTCTTCCTCCCTCTATCGTTCTCGCCCCTCCCCCCTCTTCCTATCTCCCTTTCTCTCTCTCTCTCTCTGTGTCTTTCTTTCTCTTTCTACTGTGCTCTTGCTTGAATGCCTTCATACTCATAATTATCAATTTATCATATACTTTTCTTTGTTTCTTCTTTATTTCGTCTCTCTCTCTCTCTCTCTCTCTCTCTCTCTCTCTCTCTCTCTCTCTCTCTCTCTCTCTCTCTCACTCTAGAGGTAGCAGAAACAGCTTTTCTTTGTGTCCACTAATCCTCTCTCTCCCTCCCTCACTCTCTTGTCAGTTGCTTCAGCCTTGATTGCGTCTTCTTTTGTGTCTGTGCCTTTTTATATTTCTGCCTTTTTGTGTCTCTAGCTTTTTATGTCTATGCCAATCTCCGTCTCTTTATTTCTCATTCCCTCTACCTGTAAAGAACCCAGCATCTTTCTCCCACTCTCCCCACACTTCATTGTCCCAAACCAAGTTCCCCAATGACAACAAACAATAGGGTCTCAGCTCAAGTATTGACCCAGCGCTATCTCGCCAGAGACATTAAAAACCCCGGCAAATGGAGACAATAAATTAGGAAACACATAGAGCAGAATAATAAATTATAGTTAGATTTGCTGTCCGCCATGTAATTCTTGAATATTGAACTGAGCAACATAGCTTATCACGAAAATGTGGCCTTATCAGAAACTCGTTCCTTGATTAATAATTCATTGTTTGATCTGATAAAGGTGACTTGGAAGCAGACTGCCTTGTGTTATATTTTAACAATGGTACAAGCGTCGGTCGTTTAGAAAGCAATGGCAAACTACTGAACTTAAACGTGTCTACTAAATCACAAACAGTTAATAAATGGGTAGGTTGATTGCGACGTCCTGTGAATGATTCGCAACTAACCTTATCTGGCAAAGGATGGAGTTCTGAGACTGAGAAGTTCTGACAGATTAGGATTCCCGCTATTCGCAATCGTTGGGAAACATTGGCAAATCACAGGGGACAACAAAGTTAATCAACTACTTCGGGTCTGATGGAGTATAATTCTCTGTTTTCCCTTCCATCAATAAGGCGCTGCGGTATTATAGTAGTTAGTGCTCACGTGTACCACAACAGCCGTTTGAGCTCAATGTCCAGCTGTTGCAGGATTCTTTGTCTGACCATCCTAAACACATTCACCAGTAATCATTTGCTTTCATAGAAGTAGATAGATAGAAAGAAGTGGAGATTAGAGGACACATAAACGTTGACATCTTTAGTTACCATAGCGGGATTTGAACCCGTCATCTTCTACTACCATGAGCGTCTAACAGTATTTGTGAATGTGTTTATGAGCTGTCTATGGCCTCAATGGGCTCTCCAAATGATATTTCTGTGTATTACTTTTTCTGACCAGTACGCTTCTAGGATAAAACCAATTTTATATAATGAGGATATATGTGCAGTCTGATATCATATTTAGGGTCAAATCAACCTTATATAATGAGGATATATGTGGATTTTGATAACAGTTATGTGGTCAACACAACCTTTTATAACGAGTATATATGGATTCTGACAACACAACTTTATCACATAATTGTCTGGGGAATTAATTATCTGGGAAGAAGAAGTCGGCGTGGTCTTGGCCTTAATGCGCTTAAACTCCTGGTGCGCAGACGGTGAGATACCGGGTTCATTATCTACACTGGCCAGTCGGACTTGAACGTCGAATTCTCGTTCAGAAAAAAATGACAAACAACTTAACGTAAAATTGACTAGAAAATCAAACTGTAGATGGGGTTGAACTTATTATGTCGTGGACTAGAATATGTGAAGGCCCAACATTGATACACCAACGACATTTTCAGCCAAGGGACATTTACTTAGAACCATCAATACATAATTTATTTCGTGGTAAAAAATAATTATTAGTATGTACATTTGACAAGAGAATACAATAACCCCTGATAATTAATTCACAGAAACATGTAATTAAGAATCAGTTAACAATTATTGTCTTCACTGAGGATGTATTCTTCCAACATGCATTGTGCCATCTGGTCTACAAATGTTGAATTAAATTCTCTCTAATCTCGCCTTGGACCAGACTGAAGAGCATACTGGGCAGTATGATAATTGCCACAAGAATGTGACAAGCACATTTCGGAAGGTGGGTGGGGGATAATATAAGACACCACCGAGTAGGGGAGACCTCTGCACCCCAGCAGTCGTTTTGCTGTCAAAGGCGAAGATCAGTAACTACCTTTGTACATGTACAAGGGTAAGTGAAACCATTACAGTATTTTCACAAGAATAGGTTTATAAGAATATCATAGATCTACTGTGGAGGAGTGGCATATTCGGAAACTCATACCATTCTTAGTATTCAGCGACCTGTCACGACATAATATCTTCATCATCTTAGAACGGGACAATCCAAACATGGCATAGCCACTTCAACTTGGTTTCAAGACAATCAGATCTCTTTCCACAGAGCGGTCTGCCAAAGCGACGCATGGGGTTTGAGATCCGTAGCGCTAGTGATGACCCCTAAGGGATCTCAGAAAAACAAAACCCACTGGATTTGTGAACAAAATGATGGAGTCCGAAAAGAAACCTACGACTTTCTACAAACTGTTGCCTTGTGTTCATTCTGAATTAAAAACAAACAAACAAAGTCAATAAGTTAAATATATTGCACGATTTCTTGCCTGGCATATGTCGCTGCATCTCGTCATGTGCAGGCTGCAGAGCTATATATCATATGAAATTAACACACGAATAATAATTAAGCTGAAATACTAAATATTTGGCGTGAGGCTTGATCGTAGCCTGTCCTTCAGAGATCATGTCGATGATGTCATAACGAAGGCTCGAAAAGGTTTGGCAGCAATGAGAGTCATGGCGACTGCCAATATCGAGCAAAGACTGCTATTACTTCTGTTCCAAGGACTTGTGCTTTCACGCATCGAGTATGCCCTGGCCATCCTCACTGTCAGCCCTACACAGATTGGAAGACTTGAAAAGGTACAAAACGAAGGCCATGCGCATCATTTTGGGCTGCACGAGAGACACCAGCTGTGTAGCAATGAGATACCTCCTTGACTTCCCGACAATGGAACACAGGATCAAGATCTGGAGAGCTCGTGCATACTTAAAAATAAGTGCAGATGAGCAGCACCCTCTGCATGACGCTGTATTCAGAGAAAAGGGTGACAGGCTAAAGAGGGCCAAATCATGGATGGGTCGGGCGGAAGATGTCGTCGGACAGGTCTGCAGTCTTACCAGTATCAACCCCGGCAAGGAATGGGTGCCGGTGCCTCCAGCTTTTAAGTGTACCTTCTCCTGCATTATCACACTCGACAGACGGTGCAGAGAGCAGAACCCTGCCGCTGTCAATGCAGAGGTTAACGCGCTCATCTATGATCACTCAGATAGCCCCGAAGTGCTCATCTATACAGATGGATCTGTTGTAAAGCAGCAGAGAAGTGCGTGGGCATTTACAGCCCGTTCAGCGGGCCGAACCGTTCAAGAATCCAGTGGTGCCCACTCTATGACCACGAGCAGCATGACGATGGAGGTGATGGCAGTTACACAGGCTTTCATATGGCTGGAATCACAGCATTATACCAACGTGTGTGTACTAAGTGATTCAATGAGCATGATTCAGAAGGTCGAAGCTGGATCTGTACGTAGACAGTGGACTGAGTCGCTGCGGAAGTCTGTTGTCCGCAAAGTCACCTTCATCTTCGTCCCGGGACATGCGGGAGTCGAGGGAAATGAACGAGCTGATAAATTGGCTGGCTCTGCACCCCCTGTAGATGGCCAGCCCATGGATCGTGCCGATGTTATTAACGCCCTTAAAGATATGGCGAGAACAGAGGATTTTGACGCCAGTGATTCCACATCGCTTTCCAGGATGAAAGACCTGGGAGTAAGAATCGGCACAGCCAGACGGGAGAGGTACATCGGGAAAACAAAGCGCCTCGTCAACCAACACAGAACTGGCACTATTAGCCACCGGACGCTGATGCATATGCTGGGGGGAGGATCTGAGCACCTATGGACATGTCCGGAGTGCAACGAAGATACCCCAACTGATAACTAACTAACTAACTAAATATTTAACATGAAGCATTATCGATTAGGCGATTCCAGTCTATGCAAACATTAAGACCTCCTGTTAAATCTTAGACTTCCGTGGGGGATAACATACCCCACATTCAAATAATATCAGTGACAACGTATTTATTATTTCAGCCAAGGCATTATTAATTTATTAACTTCGTATGATACAATAACTCTACAGGAAGCACATGACGAGATGGAGTGAAATACGATTATACTGCTTATGGTTTCTGTGTTTCAGTTAAATAGAGAATGGCAGTAGTTGTACCAGAACTAGCATACACCATCTGGAAAGGAGCACAGAGAATAAGTGCTAGAGGAAGTACAGATAAAGTGTAACCATTTATTGTTGAGAAAATAATGAATACACATTTATCCAAATGAGCAACGAAGAAAAGGAAAAGGGAATGACAAGAAGCAATAAGATATACAGATTGAACCATAACCACTTACGTATATTTTCTAACTTCATTACTTTCTCCATTTCTTCAGCAGGGGGAGGCAAGAGACAATAGCAAGGGTGTGCGTCTGTGTGTGTATTTATGAAGAGAGAGAGAGAGAGAGAGAGAGAGAGAGAGAGAGAGAGAGAGAGAGAGAGAGAGAGAGAGAGAGAGAGAGAGAGAGAGAGAGAGAGAGAATAAAGTCAGTTACACATATTCTTCTTTTTTTCTTCCTCCTCCTCCTCCATTTCCACCTCAACCTCCTTCTCCTACTCCTCCTGCTTCACTGTTTGCACTCAGACCTCCAAATTAGTACAGTACATCTTCGATTAACCGCCACCATCCGGACTTGGGCTGTGACGGATTACAGAATAGACGGATAATAGAAATCTGTTAATACTGTACATACGTACAGTACCGTGATTTCACTGCGGCCTTGCGACGAAAAAAGAAACGAAGTGAAATAGATATACATTTAATTTCACAAAAGGATCAATATAAACTTCAATATAAGAGTAGTAATGTACAGAATGCGTTTGAATATAAATGTTATAGACGAGTTCTAAGAATATCTTCGGTAAAGAAAAGAACAAATGCATTCACACTTCAAGAGCTGAATATTGAAGAGGGTTGGCTATTAAAGACGATAAAACGAAGAAAATTGAAATATTTTGGTCACTTGAAATGCTATGAAAGTTTGTAGAGAACAATAATAGAGAGGTATATGCCTGGGAAGAGAGGAAGAAGAAGGCCAAAGAGAAGATGGGTGCAGGATGTGGGGATGAACTCCAGATGGGTGTATCGGACGCGAAACATCTTGCTTGTGGTCAGGAAGTTTTCCGGAAGGTTGTTATGGGAGCGAGGTTCTGCAAAGGACATGCTACTGAATGAATGAATGAACCAATGAATGTACAGAAATGTATTGTAATTCTATAAACCTACGTTTCTTAATATATATATATATATATATATATATATATATATATATATATATATATATATATATATATATATATATATATATATATAATATATATATATACATATATATATATATATATATATATATATATATATGCCATCCCCTTATGTGTCATTGAGGCTCGAGCGGCGATGTTCCATATTTTACGCAGAAGTATGATCTGTGTTGCATTTTCCGTCTCTCGCATTTCAAACCAGTCGATGCACTTTGATAACATTGTTTCTGCTTCTGAGTGGCTAGTTGTAGGTTTTTGGTTAAGAACTGATCCTTTATCGTCATTAATTTCTTTTTCTTCATTGGTAGTCACACTAGAAACAATTTCATCATCGTTCAAAATTTCAAAGACAGCATCAATTTGGTCACATTCCAACCAATATGTTACTTCTTCTGGCGTAATGTTTTCACTGTTTAGTCCTACATTGTTGCAGTTGCATAATTTCGTCTTTACTAACAGTCTCGGTTCCTCCAGTTTCGTCAGTAGGTTCAGGCAAGAGTTTATTCCACCCACTCTTTAGGTTAGACACAGTAAGGTCAGCCCAGGCAGTTGTTTTTTTGCTTCTTTTTTAAAGACGATGACGGATAACAGAAACTTACGGTTAAATGAGTGGCGGTTAATCGAATTATTACTGTATATCCAATACCAGCAGCAGTTAGTCCCAGGATCATGAACCGCCCGTACAGGGTTTGGTGGAATCTAGATGCTTGATGTTATTTTCCAAACACAAACGAGCTAACGAACTCTGCAAGGTGTAAGAACTGGGCATGTAGTTACAAAGGAGGCGCTAGACGCACAGAAACAAAAGCAAGACGGAGCGAGTGTGTGTGTGTGTGTGTGTGTGTGTGTGTGTGAGAGAGAGAGAGAGAGAGAGAGAGAGAGAGAGAAAGACGGAGCGAGTGTGTGTGTGTGTGTGTGTGTGAGAGAGAGAGAGAGAGAGAGAGAGAGAGAGAGAGAGAGAGAGAGAGAGAGAGAACATAGAAGTGTAAGGAAGAACTATAAGGTAATATGAATGAAAGAAAGAGTAGAAGGGAAATGTAACTATCGATCTGTTGTGAGTGGGATCATATGTAGCCAGAAGCATTTAAATACCCAACATTCATTCACGTATGTTCTTACATCAAGGCAGGAAGGGAAATATCTGTTTCTTCTTCTTCTTCTTCTTCTTCTTCTTCTTCTTCTTCTTCTTCTTCTTCTTCTTCTTCTTCTTCTTCTTCTTCTTCTTCTTCTTCTTCTTCTTCTGTTTCTCCTCTTCCTCCTCATTTTTCCACCCTCGCTTTTTCTTCTTTGCGTTCGTTTGAAACAGCCTACTTCCACAGCTTTGTTTCCTTCATGAACTACACTGTTTTCTGCATTCTGTGGTTGTTGAGTTCAGTGAGCTAAGAAACGACACCACTGCACTCAGGACATTCCCATCGGCGCTCCATCCGCTTGTTCAACAACCTGCAAAAAGTCATACTAATCGTTCCCACCGCTGTTTGATTGCAAGTTCTCCTGGTCTTCCCTCTCAGTTTTAAGATTCTTCCAGAACCCTTGCCGATATCCCGCAATATCATTCTTTCCACGTACGGGTTCTGAATCTGTTCCCCTCGCCTTTTCCACCAGGTTCCACAGGCGCTCGGCCACCTCTACCTTGTCCATAGGTTATCTACCATCAAGAGGTGCATTCCTTGCCAACCTATCAGCCTCTTCATTTCCCCGCACTCCGGCATGGCCAGAGGAAAAAATCCATACAATTCTCACAATCTGTGACCTCTGAAGCGAGGATAGCAAGTCCACACGAAACAATCCTTTCTCGAAAAAGCATACTCCTTGAGTCCGTAATGAAAGCAATGTGTATTGTAGTGGTCTCCTCTAACCAACGGAATGCCGCTGTTACAGCTTCCACCTCCATTCTCATTCTGGAGGTCGTAGTCTCATATGCTAGATGCTCCTTTCTCATGCATCGTCCATTAGCCTTCTCAATGAAACCTCAACAACTACGCCTGTTTCTCGCCACTGACCCATCGGTGTAGATGACTATGTCACCTTGATATGTGTTACTCTGGATCAAGTGTTGCACCTCAACCTCTGTGAGGCCTGCTGCTCATTCTTTGCACTCACGACCCAGCGTTACTATCACATACTGTAGACTTCCCGAGAACCTGACAACCCGGGTTGTTTCAGATGTTTAAATAGGTCTTTGCAGTGATGGGTGTACACAGAATACAAAACATACATTCGACAGCCAGAAAGTGCAATTTAAATGTCTTGAAAGAGGCTGAGTCTCAAAGTCAATGAACAACGAAAACTAGGAAGACACAGTCATCGGTTTAAGTCACGTAAGCGGAAGATCACAACTGGAGCATGTTGTAAAAACTGGAACTATTAATGGAAAGAGAGACGGAGGAAGACAGCAGGAGACAATTCTTGACAATATTTCATCATAGCAGGAAACAAATCTTGCAAAACCGGCTAATTGATACAATCTGTTGGATCGATCACAGCAGTGGGCAAGGCATTGATGATGATGATGATAATGATGATGATGATGATGATGATGATGATGATGATAAGTTGTTTTCATTCGCTCAACTTGAACTCAATAGTAGTCCCCTCTGGACTGAATTTTGCGTGTGGGCTAGCTTTCCCTATTACCAGTGTCCTTGCCGTCAGGCGAAACCACTGCGACTTCTGAGGTACTTGTAATTTACTTCACCAAGTCAAGGATGAGAAGTCAACATTTTAGTCCAACAGAGGAGTGTTGAGGTTTAATCCGTTACCTCACCATCAGAACATCGAAAGTTTAAGAGCGTGAGTTCTTATCTATTCGGTCATGCTGGCCTCCAATATGAATATAATAATGAGGATGAAATAATGATCATGTTTAAAATGATGATACACATTTTACTTACAGGCCCATCACTTGCAGTTCATTCGCTTGCAAGACAGCAAAACGCCCCAGAATGTTCTCCAGAAAATTCACCAATAAATCCAACACTAGACCGCGCACATCACAGTTGAACTGCCTCTCTCATAGTTAAAAAAACACAATTTTAGAATGCATTTGTTTCTATGTGATCTTAAAAACAAACGGAGTTCACACAACTACGATGGAAAACAAATCAACAGAAGACGCCAAGAGACACTATACACACGTATAACTGCCGCTGGAAGCGAATGCCGACGTAGTCTGGGAAAGTGATGACCAGCGATTGATGACTAGCTCTGCGATTTGGCGTACACGGGGCTTAGATCTGTTTCGATTCCTGAAGTTTGAGACTCGACAAAGTGTAGGATAAGCTGAGCAGAAGGATGCTTGACGGCTGGGTTTATAATTGTATCGTTATTGATGCCATTGGTTGGAGATATGTTCTAATTTGTTCACAGTTGTTCGCTACCAGACAATTGGTCCATCGATTGTTGTGTCTGTACCCGTTAAGACGATCGCATTTTTTTTTTGTGTGGGTTATTTTCGAAACAATATTCCACCCCCCCTCTCTCTCTCTCTCTCTCTCTCTCTCTCTCTCTCTCTCTCTCTCTCTCTCTCTCTCTCTCTCTCTCTCTCTGTATGTGTGTGTGTGTCTCTCTCTTACTCTCTATGTCGCTCTCTCTTTCTGTCTCTATGTCTCTTTATGTCTGGGTCTCTCTCTTCGCACTCTATGTCTCTCTTTCTCTCAGTGTCTCTTTCTTTCTTTATCTCTGTCTCTGTCTGTCCCTGTGTTTCTAACTATCTCTGTCGCTGTATCTGTCTCTGTCTTTCTCTGTCTCTGTCTATCTCTCTTTCTGTCTTTGTCTCTCTTTCTCTCTCTCTCTCTCTCTCGTTCGCAGCAATCTGCATACCTTCTGCCTTGCCTTACCCACCCACCCACCTACCTACCTACCTACCTACCTACCTAGTACCTACCTACCTATCTACCCACACACCCACCAAACCTACCTACCTACTCACACACCCACCCACCAAAAAATACCTACCTACCTACCCACCCAACCTACCTACCTACCTACCTACCCACACACCCACCCACCAAAAATACCTACCTACCTACCCATCCACCCAAAAACCCACCCAGCCACCCAATACCTACCTACCCACCAACAACCTACATACCAACCTGCCTACTTATCCACGCAAATACCTCTCTGTCCACTCAACCATCGACCAACCTTCCTACTTACGAACCTACCTATCTACCAATCTGCAAACCTAATACATACTTAATTAGCTACCTACTAAATACCTACTTACGCACCTACCAACCTAATACATACTTAATTAGCTACCTACTAAATACCTACTTACGCACCTACCAACCTAATACATACTTCACTAGCTACCTACTAAATACCTACTTACGCACCTACCCATTTAACTACATATCTACTACACCTACTTATCTACCTATATATACCTACTTACTTACCTAGAATCAATCTACCTACCTATCTACCTGCCAACCAAATATTTATCTAACCATCAGTCTGTCTATCTGTCTGTTTGTCTGGCCATCCGCTTGTCTGTCTGTATATCTGTCTGTGTTTTCATCCGCCAGTATATCCGAACTATACATTTGATATAAATACAAACGCATGTATTGACCACTCGGTGTATTCGCTTAAGTATTTTTAAAGCTCTAGTGGTTGCTAAATATGGATACAGTTCGGAGTTGAAATACAGTAAACATCTTTTTGAAGGGTTTACAGACGCAGTTCGTAATCCAACACACCTGGTTCGAAACAAAACTGCGGGCGATTTGGCAGTAGACTGCCTTGCATTGGATGCATTAAAAAATGTATGGGTGCCGGTCGTTCAGAAAGCATTGGCAAACTACTGAACGTAAACTTGCCAAGAGATCACCAAAAAAAAATTGCCTGGGGATGACTCCGACTTCCTGTAATAGGATATGCAACTAACTTTAAAAAAACATCTTTTAGTGGACCCTTAATTGTTCTCATCTCTGGAAAATAATGAGATGCTGAAAAGTAGACACCATATCACAATTAGAAAATATCATAAAAGAGTAAACGACAACCGCATATTGATAAGAGAAATATAATATGGACATTACAGATAATTTTATTATGGTTTGATCAATATGGTTTAAGCATGTTATGAGGAGAAATCGACTGTGAAACAAATTAACAGCTGGCAAACTTGATGACAACATAACAAGCTGGCAAACTTGATGACAACATAACAAGCTGGCAAACTTGATGACAACATAACAAGCTGGCAAACTTGATGACACCATAACAGCTGGCAAACTTGATGACAACATAACAAGCTGGCAAACTTGATGACAACATAACGGCTGGTAAACTAGATGACACCATAACAGCTGGCAAACTTGATGACAACATAACAAGCTGGCAAACTTGATGACAACATAACAAGCTGGCAAACTTGATGACAACATAACAAGCTGGCAAACTTGATGACAACATAACAGATGGTAAACTAGATGACACCATAACAGCTGGCAAACTTGATGACAACATAACAAGCTGGCAAACTTGATGACAACATAACAAGCTGGCAAACTAGATGACAACATAACAAGCTGGCAAACTTGATGACAACATAACAGCTGGTAAACTAGATGACACCATAACAGCTGGCAAACTTGATGACAACATAACAAGCTGGCAAACTTGATGACAACATAACAAGCTGGCAAACATGATGACAACATAACAAGCTGGCAAGCTTGATGACAACATAACAAGCTGGCAAACTTGATGACAACATAACAAGCTGGCAAACTTGATGACAACATAACAGCTGGTAAACTAGATGACACCATAACAGCTGTCAAACTTGATGACAACATAACAAGCTGGCAAACTTGATGACAACATAACAGCTGGCAAACTTGATGACAACATAACAAGCTGGCAAACTTGATGACAACATAACAAGCTGGCAAACTAGATGACAACATAACAAGCTGGCAAACTTGATGACAACATAACAGCTGGCAAACTAGATGAAAACATAACAGCTGGTAAACTTGATGAGAACATAACAGCCGGCAAACTTGATGCCAACATAACAGCTGGCAAACTTGATGACAACACAACAGCTTTCAAAGTTTATGACAACATAACAGCTGGTAAACTTGCTGACAACATAACAGCCGGCAAACTTGATGGGTGACGTTGTGATATTCTAGTGTGATAATTTGGTCGCGTCTAGCGTGTGCCGAGTGGTCTAGTGGTTACACACTCGCCTCATTCGCCAATGAACCGGGTTTGATCCCGTGTCCATTCAAGGATATGTATTACTGATGAGCTCTAACGAGAGCGAAACTCGAGTCAAGTGCTTCCAAATTGACGTGGACAAGGCGTTAGGTTGGTACCGGAATACGATCAGCGTTGCGAGTAGTGGGTTGTGCTCAATGTTTAAATCTCATATCCCGGAAAAAACCACACCAAATAAATCAATTATTATTATTATTATTATTATTATTATTATTATTATTATTATTATTATTATTATTATTATTATTATTATTATTATTACGATATTGCTGCTGGTAATGATGATGATGATGAAATGATGACAATAATGATGATAAACCAGTTTTTGAGCCGACCAGCTGCACAATGCCAGAAATGTGTGTCAGCGCTGTATTATATTATAATAGGAAACTCTGTAATACAAAACCCCCGCTACCGGCTATGAGATAAACTGTTCATGTTATCTGCTTCATGAATATCTCGACGCTTTCTAAGAAAACTCACCAAACTGGTTATTTTCAACATTATTCATTAAATCTGGACATTTTGAGGGAGGCTCAGTCGCAAAGACAACTGATCACAAACATCAGAAAGAGGCAGTCATCATTTTATGGCCGCATTATGAGAAGATAAAAACTGGAACATGTTAAGACAACATGAAAGATTTGTGGAAAGAGAGATAGAGGAAGACAGCAAGAAAAAATGCATGATTGTCTTGTATCATGGCATGGAAGGGAGTCAACACAAGAATTGATCCACGCCATCGAAGATCGCAATTTGTGGAGATGCATATTTGGCCACGCCAGTCGGAAATTCACATGATGATGATGATTCATGAAAGTGACAGGTATCGCAGTGGTTACAATTCATCTCATTAACACCTTTTGTCAACAGATGCAACAGGATAGGCTTTGATGGTCCCTGCATTCATATTCTAGTGATCCTCTGGTTTCTTCCTTCGTTGTCTTGTGTTAATTATTGAATGTTTCGTGCTTAAAATTCTCTTTACTCTTTGTGTGAGATTGCTAGTGAAGCAACCATGCACGAGAGATTGTAGAAAAGATGATGGGAAATATGATAGTATAAGCGTGCC
>JACEFZ010016068.1:0-265378 GCA_014155875.1 Cepaea nemoralis
TCGATAAGTGAGACAACATGGATAGAGATGCTAGCAGATCTAAACATTCATGGGAAAGAACTTAGACATTGTAAAAAACATATATTAGAAACAACAAGCTGCCATTAGAATTGATAATGAAGTAGGTCAGTATCAGCCTATTAAGAGAGGTGTGAGACAGGGATGTGTAATGTCTCCAGATCTGTTTTCCCTGTATAGTGAAAATATTTTCAAAAATATATAAGATGTGAAAGGAATCATCATTGGAGGAAGAAACATGGATAACGTTAGACATGCAGATGATACAGAATTGATTGCAGACAATGAGCAGGATCTGCAACATTTAATAGATGCGGTTGTTGCACACAGTTAACAACCATGGTTAGAATTACATTGTAAGAAGACACAGATTATGGTCGTCACTAGGAAGAACGAAATACCACAATGTAATATTCAGGTAAATGGGTATATTCTTAAACAAGTGAATCGGCACAATTATCTTGGAACAGACAAAACATCTGATGGGCGATGCCTTGAACATATTAGAACAAGAATCACCATAACGAAGGTAACCGTTTGCAAGATGAAAAACATATTGACCAATAAAAAGATGTCAATTGCTAGAAAAAAGAGTGTTGAGGTGCTACATAGAGCCTATACTTTTGTATGGATGTAAAGCGTGGATAATGAGCAGGCACGCTGAAAAGCATATGTTGGCTGTGGAAATGTAGTTTCTGATGAGAATGCAAAGAATACCGTGGACAGACAGAAACACCACCGAACAAGTCCTACAAGAAACAAATGAAAATCGTAAACTGATTAGAGAAATTTTAGACGTAGACAGTGAACAGTTTGTGGACATGTTATGAGAAGAAATAAATTGGAGAACGTGGTGACAACTGGCAAGATCGAGGGAAAGAGAACAGGGGAAGACAGAGAAGTAAATACCTGGATGGCTTGACCACGTGGCATGGTCAAGACAAGAACACTAAGCTGATTCACGACTGGTCATCTCATCTCACCATGTTCTTCTTGTACCTTGCGGTGTCGAGGTGAAGTGCTCGATTATGGGCTTCTTGTATCGATATTCCCATGGACTCTGTTATTCCCTGCGTCCATCCTTTACGTGGTCGGCCTCTCCTCTGTTTCCCTCTTGTCTGTATATCATTGCTTGTTGCTGGTATACTGTTAGTTGGTAACCTACTTACATGGCCAAACCATTTCACTTGCTGCTTTCTAATAAAATCTAATGCAGCTGTAACCCCCACTTTAGTCCTGATTTCTTCATTTCTGATCTTATCTCTTCTTGATACATTGAGTATTCTTCTCAGGAATCTCATTTCTGTTGTTGTGAGTTTTCTTTTCTCTTTTTCTGTCATTGTCCAGGTTTGGCATTGGTAACATAGAGTTGGTAGGAAGATTGTGTTGTAAAGTGCTTTCTTAGTAGTTATTGATACATGTTTGTTCTTTAGTATTGGTGCCATGTGTCCAATGAGTTGGTTTGCCTTGTTGCATCTATTTTCGATTTCGTCTTCTGATTTGCAATTTGGTGATATTATACTTCCTAGGTACTTGAAACTCTTTACTTGTTTCAAGGGATGTTCGTTTAGGTGAATGTTGTTGCTTTTTCTTCTTTAGTTATAGTCAGTACCTCTGTTTTACTTGTGCTAATTTTCATGTTATGTTCCATACACATTTCGTTTAGACTATCCATGTGGTCTTGTAATTCAGCTTCTGATTTTGCTATTAGTGCTTGGTCCTCCGCAAACAGGAGTTCTCTAATGGCTAGATTGGCAGATGGTTCTTCTTCTGTGTTCTCGTCACGCGGTGTTCTTGCGGTCTCTGTTTGGCTGGTTTCTTTACATATGTTGTCTATATATGTTATAAACAAGAGAGGGGACCGGACACAACCTTGACGTACTTCGGATCTTATGGTGAAGGGTTCTGAGTGTTTAGGACTAACTCGAAAGAGAACAAAGAAAGGAAAGAATATCACACCACACATACACATACACACACACGTACACACACACACACACACACACACACACACACCCACAGAGACCTCAATTATAACCGACGCTACAAAACCGGTTTGAAACGATGCGGATTTGTTATTCCCCACCCCGCCCCCCCCCCCCCCCCCATAAATAATGGATTGTTAACATGAAACAATTCGCTGTTTCTGTGGAGACTAATGTTGTTAGATATAATGTGTTGCCATATAGAGCATAGTTGATGTCCTACCAAATGTCCCCGTGATTTGCTGTTTTCTCCCCAGATCACAACAATAAATGGCGCAGCTATTGTTCGCGCTGACATTATTGCTGATAACGGCGTGATTCATATCTTAGACAGCATTATTTTTCCAGTCTCCAGTGGCCTTACCATTGCTCAGTACATCGAGAAACCAGAAGATCACAGTCTATCATTCAGGTCAGTGTGTAGCCCACTTGCTTGTGGCTGGTTCTCAACTGTTTGAAGCAATATCTTCACACTGCTGTCGTACGAGGGTAAGTTAATAAGTAAGTCACAAATGGCTGTAGAAAAATAACTAAATATGATAACAACTTGAAGCCAGTTTATTTTTATACATACATTGTCCCTTTATTTCTCAACATAATTTCCACCAACATTGATGCAATTTTCCCATCGCATCGTTTTATCAGTCCTCCAAACGGCTGCATAGAACTGCGTGCTTTGTTTTCATTTACCTGCCACCCCACAGAACTGTGTGGCTTACTTATTGACACGCCATCGTAACGTTTTCTACCCAGCTATGCACCGCTTTACGGGATAAACATTTATCAGCATAAACGCTGAATACCTACCTACCTTGGCGAGAGACATTTCGTGAATGACGCCGAAGGTGAATGTGAAGTGAAAACGGGGTTTAGAAAACATAGCACGCAGTTCTATGCAGCCTGTTTGGGAGGACTGATAAAACGATGGGATAAGTGCATCAATGTTGATGGAAACTATGTTGACAGATAAAGGGACAATGTATGTATAAAAATAAACTGGTTTCAAGTTGTTATCATATTTAGTTATCTTTCCACAGCCATTTGTGACTTACTTATTAACTTACCCTCGTATCTTCACCTTTAATTGCTGTGTCTGATATATATTTTGGAAACTCAGGACACGAACACTCTTGTTATATAATCTTCTACCTAATGTGCTCTTTTCAATGAAAAAGAAAATATTTGATTTGACGCATATCCGCTTGTCTATGGTTCGTTGCGCTTTTGTTTTTACCTTTACATACAATGCCTAAATACATTGTCTTGACCACATCGAGTGTCGATCCATCTAAAATATGGGGCTAGCACCATATACCCAATAAGCCTCGTGGTGTGAAAAACAGACTTTTACTTTACTTAGTCATTCTAGTAAACAAATCCTGTCTTGATCTCACTGAGAAATATTTCAACGTGTGTCACTAAGTAACCCAGATATTTAAACAGATTGGCTGGTTACGTCTCTATACATTTGTCAATCATATAGCATATGAGAAGCGTGCTCTCTTGGAAACTATCATCCACCCAGTATAGGTGACGTTTAGTGATAATCTTTTCGCATTTCTCTACTTCTCAACCACCTTCTCTAGACTAGCTTGTAGACCATCTTCTGGACTCCTGGTACAGGACGTGTCATCTGATATTTGACAACGTTTATATTTTGTGTCCCCGACTTTAATTCTCGGAAGCTGTTTGATGCATAGAAGTTTTTATTGTCTTGTTATATATGTTGAAGCGATAATGTCTTTTGTTGTTATCAGTATTCATTGCTAACACGGTCATTTCGGTACAAGGCATTTTGTTTCACTGGCAAAGAAATGTTTTCATCTTTCATCAAAGTCTCCTTCTAAGACTCAGGCCTTTAGCGAATTATCTTCCTCTGTCATAATATCCACCTTTCTTGAGGATTTAATTAATATTGCCAGCCGACGTTGCGAGCACGAGATCAGGATTTGCAGCGTTAATTCTTTTCCGCAAGTATTTTATGGCGTTAATTAATTCGTTTTTATCAGTGTTTTATTGCTTTTCTGTGGCGTCATTTCTAGCAGGTTCTTGTTGTGCTACATTCGCCTTCTTGGCCAATATCTTTTCTTTATTTGATTTATTTGGTTATTATTACTGTTTTCACGCAAGCGTGTACAGAGAATGCATTTTTAGTAACAATATTGGTTGATCTTTATATAAACTAGGAACTTTTTATATCAAATGCAATGTTTTCATAGAGTAAAGTTGCCTCTGAATGAGAGGTTGCGTTTTTTAATAAATTATTCGCTTTCTGATGAATTAATGATTGACGTAATCATGTTTATAATTCATCATAATGTCATTTAAATGTGTGTGTGTATTTATATTTAATGTTTCATCTTGCATGCCAATTTCTGTTATTGTCATTTTGAAATATTTCGATATTTATGATCACAGTATTTCAAGCAATTTCCTGATTCATGTACGTATTGTTTTACTGCGGTATTCATGCTATTGTGTGATGTATATTTTGTTATAAATAAAACACTAAATTAAATTTAGAAACACTTCTCAACATGTTTATATACTTAAATAATTAAATTACATCTGTTAAGTGGTGTCTGCTTTTCTTTCATAAGAATCGCTATCTTTAAAATGTCCTGTGCAGCAGTAATTCATGTGTTACACGCACACACTGAAGACTTCAGAAAATAAGCTCGTGTTTATTGACTTTATTCAGCGCTATAGTCATGGCGGACGTCGTGGCGCAGTCGCTAAAACAGAAGACGAACAGTTCGCAAACTCTAATGACGTCCTTCTCACCCAATGACTCCTACCTGATGAATATGCCTGACTACGGGAAAACACCACTGTTTGAAAACATCACACTGCTAAGACAGGTGGGGTTTAAAGTCATATTGTCTTGTATTTTACGGTTACTGAGTACTCGAATTAAATATATTTTTACTATATATAGCACAGCCAGCTGAGAAGAGGCCACTGGCCAAGTGAGAGGATGTGCATTCAACGCTGCATGGTACAAGAGATTAGTTCTAGAACATTGTTGACTACATTGCAAGAACTCCTCTGTTTGTGTAAATGTGAAAGAAAACAAGCCAGAAGAAGACGAAGACTACGTCTAGTTTTGGGATGTTCTGTGATATACAAGACAGCAGTAATTTTAATAAATGTGTATTATGAGTGACAGTAATGAAGACATTGATGGACAGCAGTCAACAATGATAATTAGCTGTGACAGTGCACAGTAAGAAACTGTTGAGCGAAAGTACATAGTAATAAACTGTTGAGCGAAAGTACACAGTAAACCTGAATAACATTTTGAGTAACAGTAAACAGTAATAATTGTTGCGCGACAGTACACGGTAATAAGATGTTGGTTCCTTTCTTACTTTCCTTTCTTATTGTAAGTAAAGTAAAATAGTAAAGAAGCCCGTGTCTGCACCTTGAGGCGAATTGATCATGTGATGCTAGTCCGGTATTTGTATAGAACAACAGACACTCGCTGGCTGTTGCAGTCAATATCACGCCACCTGCATTTATTTTTCATATTCTATTTTACAGGACATAGCCGTCAACACCAGCATTTTACAGCTGTTGTTGATGTCCCGGAAATTTACGTTTCAGTAATCGGCCATTGCTTTCTGAACGACCAGCTCCCATACCAACACGCTAAAACCCAGCGGACTGCTGTCTGCTGCCAAATCGGTCGCAGCTATGCTTCGAACGCGGGTAAATGGACTTATGAATCGTGTCCGTAACCCCTTAACCGTGGAGACAGGCCCACGTGCATTTATTTCAATGAATATTTATTGTGGCCCATTTTAGGTGGGGTCGAAATGAGATACTAGGTCGATTTTATTTTAAACAAATTGTATTCACCGGAACTGTAGACAGTTAACAGTAATCCTCATTCAACTAGTCACTATATCTACTGTCTTTATGAATGGCTTCAGTGTCACAAATATACCTTATGTTGCTGCCATCTCATGATGTCGTTACATGTGTTCACAGAGATACTTTCCTTTTATACTGAACACAATTACTGTTAATGATGATTTGAAATTACTGTTTGTCACAAGGTAACAGATCTATTAATAATCCATACAGGTCTATGAGGCGCATATTATTGAAAATGAGGCCCTATTCCTTCCATATGAGACGTCGGAGATTCCACCAAAAGCGGCAATGTTTGGCACTCTTCGTTTCTACAGACGCAGTGGATTTTGTAAGGCTCTCCCAAATCTGGTCTTCAGTCATAATTTCAAAGTAGACAAAAGCAGTAGAAGCAGGCAATAGACACTGTTGTATCTTACAGCAAAAATAGTCGGACTATTACTTGGGGCAGGACAGAGTAGATGTTTTTTGTTTTTTTTAATTATTGTGAAGCACCAACTATGATATGGCAATTCTTATTTCAGATTTAACATGTTAACATTAATCTAAAACAAAAATTATGTGACTTATTTTGTCAAAATCTATTTAGTGTGTGTGTGTGTGTGTGTGTGTGTGTGTGCGTGTGTGCGTGCGTGCGTGCGTGCGTGCGGGGGCAAGGGAGGGGAGAGGGGTCCGTTACCAAGTGGTCAAGCCCTCTCTCTGCCTTCCGAAGTGCATGGGCTTGTTTCCGGACTCCGTTATTTGATTCACGAGTAAACTTTTTAAGAGACTCCTTCCCCCTTCGTTTTCTCCCTAGGGGTCGTCACTGGCGGTGCGGAGTTAGTACCCACGCGATGCTTTCTGCAGGCCTTTCTAAGGAACGAGACCGATCTTCGTGGAACTGATTCTCTTGCTCGTTATTTTCCTCTTGCCGTTATTTGTTGCTTGCCGTTATACTCCGTCATCCAGTCTCTATCACTCTTCTGGATGTTGGCGCCAAGAGACGCCTAGAGCCAGATTTGGTTTGTTCTTCTTACATTGTGGTATTCACAACCTCAGCTTGTCCACAACATCACCTTTTGTCAGGGTGAGCTCTCACTCTTTCCCCGTTATGTTTAGGTACTGAGGATCTCTGTGGAACATTCTCGCCATATGCTCTGTGAAGCATTTACCTTGTAATGGTGATCTTGAGCTATAAAACACTACCTTGTGGTAATCTTGTCATATGACTGAACGAGTCTCTGAAGGACATTCCTGTCATGCCGAGATCGTGTAAACTTCTTTTAATACACTTATGATAATTTATTTTTGTGTTAGCTCGCTTTGTACTCGAGTGTGGTGGATAGGAGTGCGACTACTACTAGTAGTTGCTACTACTTGACTGATTTTGCATGAAAGTTAGATTTCCCTATTACTAGTGTTCCTCGATATGAGGAGAATCCTCTCTATTTTCAGAGGTACTTGCAATTTACTTCCTCAAGTCAAGGACGAGAATTCAATATTTAACCTCTCAGCCACGTCAACCCATATAATGAATTTGTTTTCTTGTATTAGAGTCCGTTGATACCCATGTTGCTTTATGTATTCCTTTATGTGGTGAAACATTTCATCATATAACATATTGATATCATATGACAAATTGAGAGTAACGTGTATTTCCTTGATTTCAGACTTGCTCATGGTTGGCTGAGTAGCATGTATTTCCTTGATTTCAGACTTGCTGATGTTTGGCTGAGTAACATG
This sequence comes from Cepaea nemoralis, assembly GCA_014155875.1. Classification (NCBI taxonomy): domain Eukaryota; kingdom Metazoa; phylum Mollusca; class Gastropoda; order Stylommatophora; family Helicidae; genus Cepaea; species Cepaea nemoralis. The sequence continues at coordinate 7,602 of JACEFZ010016068.1, forward strand.
TCTTTCTTTGTCTTCAGACTCGCTCAGGGTTGGCTGAGCAATATGTCTTTCCTTGATTTCAGACTTGCTCCTGGTTGACTGAGTAATATGTCTTTCCTTGATTTCAGACTTGCTGATGGTTGGCTGAGTAACATGTCTTTCTTTGTCTTCAGACTTGCTCATGATTGACTGAGTAACATGTCTTTCCTTGTCTTCAGATTTCTTCATCGTTGGCCGAGTAACATGTCTTTCTTTGTCTTCAGGTTTGTTCATCGTTGGTTAAGTAATATGTCTTTCCTAGTCTTCAGACTTATTCATGGTTGACTGAGTAATATACCTATCCCTTGTTTAGACTTGTTCATGCTCAGTTAGATCTTACATAATTTTTAACCGCTGTTGAGTAGCTGGTCCTACGTCGACGCTCGTTTTCGCCTCTTACGTCATGCTTAGTAGATCAACCCATTACTGATCTGTGCTTTCAGTATAGGCCCCGATAGCACGCGTGCCAGATGTGATACCATTTGAATCATGTATGAAATAGTCTAAGTAAAAACACATGTTTAACTTTAACTATGGTGGAAACAAATTAAGAGAGTTGGCTCTTTTCAGTGTATGTGGTCAACAATCGTGTCCACGCTCGGGTGGTCAAGCCAAACATTGCCACGGTGAACGGTGTACTCCACGTCATAGACAACCTTCTCCTCTATGTCTACCACAACGCGGTACAGATAACTTCTGACGACAATGTCAATTCTACTAGGTGAGTCTTCTGTGAGTGCCTGACACGTGTGTGATGTTTGTACTCTGATCAACGTGATTAGCATTTCTCACATTGGCATACATTGCAAATTAAACTATTTCTGGCATGAATTGGCAGTTAACAGTTGCAATCTTCTAATACTTTGTAATGTTTGCTGATAGAGTTTGCTGTAATATATTTGTCAACAGTTGACTGAACACATGTAGGCAAGTTTGTTCTTGTTTTAGAATGCCAAGACAGTCATGTTTCGTTCAATAGAGAATCAGAAAAACGGCGTAAATGGGTGCTCCACAGGAATAGCCTCTTCCGCTAGGGGAGTCATTTGCATCAGGTGCCTCCAGATCGTCAGTAATATATGGATGGCTTGGCCACGTGGCATGGTCGAGACAAGAACACGGAGCTGATCCGCCACCTTGATGATCGAGTGAGATAACTAAACATGACCGCTCACGCTTATCGGCATGGCACATTATGATAATTATTTTCTAATCCCACCGGCTCGAGCTACTCACTCGTGCACAACTAGATACAGCTTGGCTGCTCACGATGTGGTTTCATCCCGGTCTACAAACACCGCACTCATTCCTAGTATGCTAGTGAAGTCTGCAAGCAGTGAGTGAGCGACCTGTGTACTGGTTGCTGTCTTCAGCGACGGCAGTTTCTGGAACTAAATGTAGTCTCATAGCGCGCACAAGCTGAGACCTCGTCAGGTGTCACCACAACGGAGATCATGGACCATCTAGTGTCTATCTGGGATGCCACGCACTGAGGTGATCATGGACCATCTAGTGTCTCTCCTGATGCCACGCACTGAGGTGATCATGGACCATCTATTGTCTCTCTGGGATGCCACGCACTGAGGTGATCATGGACCATCTATTGTCTCTCTGGGATGCCACGCACTGAGGTGATCATGGTCCATCTAGTGTCTCTCTGGGATGCCACGCACTGAGGTGATCATGGACCATCTGTTGTCTCTCTGGGATGCCACGCACTGAGAAGATCATGGTCCATCTAGTGTCTCTCTGGGATGCCACGCACTGAGGAGATCATGGTCCATCTATTGTCTCTCTGGGATGCCACGCACTGAGGAGATCATGGTCCATCTATTGTCTCTCTGGGATGCCACGCACTGAGGAGATCATGGACCATCTATTGTCTCTCTGGGATGCCACGCACTGAGGTGATCATGGACCATCTATTGTCTCTCTGGGATGCCACGCACTGAGGTGATCATGGACCATCTATTGTCTCTCTGGGATGCCACGCACTGAGTGATCATGGTCCATCTAGTGTCTCTCTGGGATGCCACGCACTGAGGAGATCATGGACCATCTATTGTCTCTCTGGGATGCCACGCACTGAGGAGATCATGGTCCATCTATTGTCTCTCTGGGATGCCACGCACTGAGGAGATCATGGTCCATCTATTGTCTCTCTGGGATGCCACGCACTGAGGAGATCATGGACCATCTATTGTCTCTCTGGGATGCCACGCACTGAGGAGATCATGGACCATCTATTGTCTCTCTGGGATGCCACGCACTGAGGTGATTTATGGACCATCTATTGTCTCTCTGGGATGCCACGCACTGAGGTGATCATGGACCATCTATTGTCTCTCTGGGATGCCTCGCACTGAGGTGATCATGGACCATCTAGTGTCTCTCCTGATGCCACGCACTGAGGTGATCATGGACCATCTATTGTCTCTCTGGGATGCCACGCACTGAGGTGATCATGGTCCATCTAGTGTCTCTCTGGGATGCCACGCACTGAGGTGATCATGGACCATCTATTGTCTCTCTGGGATGCCACGCACTGAGGTGATCATGGACCATCTATTGTCTCTCTGGGATGCCACGCACTGAGGTGATCATGGACCATCTATTGTCTCTCTGGGATGCCTCGCACTGAGGTGATCATGGACCATCTAGTGTCTCTCCTGATGCCACGCACTGAGGTGATCATGGACCATCTATTGTCTCTCTGGGATGCCACGCACTGAGGTGATCATGGTCCATCTAGTGTCTCTCTGGGATGCCACGCACTGAGGTGATCATGGACCATCTATTGTCTCTCTGGGATGCCACGCACTGAGGAGATCATGGTCCATCTAGTGTCTCTCTGGGATGCCACGCACTGAGGAGATCATGGCCCATCTATTGTCTTTCTGGGATGCCACGCACTGAGGAGATCATGGTCCATCTATTGTCTCTCTGGGATGCCTCGCACTGAGGTGATCATGGACCATCTATTGTCTCTCCTGATGCCACGCACTGAGGTGATCATGGACCATCTATTGTCTCTCTGGGATGCCACGCACTGAGGTGATCATGGTCTATCTAGTGTCTCTCTGGGATGCCACGCACTGAGGTGATCATGGTCCATCTATTGTCTCTCTGGGATGCCACGCACTGAGGAGATCATGTTCCATCTATTGTCTCTCTGGGATGCCGCGCACTGAGGTGATCATGGACCATCTATTGTCTCTCTGGGATGCCACGCACTGAGGTGATCATGGTCCATCTATTGTCTCTCTGGGATGCCACGCACTGAGGTGATCATGGTCCATCTATTGTCTCTCTGGGATGCCACGCACTGAGGTGATCATGGACCATCTATTGTCTCTCTGGATGCCACGCACTGAGGTGATCATGGACCATCTATTGTCTCTCTGGATGCCTCGCACTGAGGTGATCATGGACCATCTAGTGTCTCTCCTGATGCCGACGCACTGAGGTGATCATGGACCATCTATTGTCTCTCTGGGATGCCACGCACTGAGGTGATCATGGTCCATCTGTGTCTCTCTGGGATGCACGCACTGAGGTGCTCATGGACCATCTATTGTCTCTCTGGGATGCCACGCACTGAGGTGATCATGGCCATCTATTGTCCTCTCTGGGATGCCACGCACTGAGGTGATCATGGACCATCTATTGTCTCTTCTGGGATGCCCTCGCACTGAGGATGATCATGGACCATCTAGTGTCTCTCATGATGCCACGCACTGAGGTGATCATGGACCATCTATTGTCTCTCAGGGATGCCACGCACTGAGGTGATCATGGTCCATCAGTGTCTCTCTGGATGCCACGCACTGAGGTGATCATGGACCATCTAGTGTCTCTCTGGGATTGCCACGCACTGAGGAGATCATTGTCCATCTAGTGTCTCTCTTGGATGCCACGCACTGAGGAGATCATGTTGCCCATCTATTGTCTTTGCTGGGATGCACCGCACTGAGGAGATCATGGTCCATCTATTGTCTCTCTGGGATGCCTCGCACTGAGGTGATCATGGACCATCTATTGTCTCTCCTGATGCCACGCACTGAGGTGATCATGGACCATCTGTTGTCTCTCTGGATGCCACGCACTGAGGTGATCATGGTGCTATCTAGTGTCTCTCTGGGATGCCACGCACTGAGGTGATCATGGTCCATCTAGTGTCTCTCTGGGATGCACGCACTGAGGAGATCATGTTCCATCTATTGTCTCTCTGGGATGCCGCGCACATGAGGTGATCATGGACCATCTATTGTCTCTCTGGGATGCCACGCACTGAGTGATCATGGACCATCTATTGTCTCTCTGGGATGCCTCGCACTGAGGTGATCATGGACCATCTAGTGTCTCTCCTGATGCCGACGGCACTGAGGTGATCATGGACCATCTATTGTCTCTCTGGGATGCCACGCACTGAGGTGATCATGGTCCATCTAGTGTCTCTCTGGGATGCCACGCACTGAGGTGATCATGGACCATCTATTGTCTCTCTGGGATGCCACGCACTGAGGAGATCATGGTCCATCTAGTGTCCTCTCTGGGATGCCACGCACTGAGGAGATCCATGGCCCATCTATTGTCTTTCTGGGATGCCACGCACTGAGGAGATCATGGTCCATCTATTGTCTCTCTGGGATGCCTCGCACTGAGGTTATCATGGACCATCTATTGTCCTCTCCTGATGCCACGCACTGAGGTGATCATGGACCATCTATGTCCTCTCTGGGATGCCACGCACTGAGGTGATCATGGTCTATCTATGTCCTCTCTGGGATGCCACGCACTGAGGTGATCATGGTCCATCTATTGTCTCTCTGGGATGCCACGCACTGAGGAGATCATGTTCCATCTATTGTCTCTCTGGGATGCCGCGCACTGAGGTGATCATGGACCATCTATTGTCTCTCTGGGATGCCACGCACTGAGGTGATCATGGTCCATCTATTGTCTCTCTGGGATGCCGCGCACTGAGGTGATCATGGACCATCTAGTGTCTCTCTGGGATGCCGCGCACTGAGGTGATCATGGTCCATCTATTGTCTCTCTGGGATGCCGCGCACTGAGGTGATCATGGACCATCTAGTGTCTCTCTGGGATGCCGCGCACTGAGGTGATCATGGACCATCTAGTGTCTCTCCTGATGCCACGCACTGAGGTGATCATGGACCATCTAGTGTCTCTCTGGGATGCCGCGCACTGAGGTGATCATGGACTATCTAGTGTCTCTCTGGGATGCCACGCACTGAGGTGATCATGCACCATCTAGTGTCTCTCTGGGATGCCACGTAATGATGTGAAGAGATAACTTATTCTGTATAAACCCCAAACATGGCACATACGCGTCTCTTTCTCCCATTCACAAATATGGATTTCACAATCTAGGGATGTTGTAAACATATTTGGCCGCATATCACAGTACAGTGTGGACAATACAGGGTTGTTTATAAGCTTCTTTGTATCCTACACAAAAAGTAGTGTTGACAATGCAGGGGTGTTTACAATCTTCTGTGTTGTAGTAAAATAAAGAAATAGCTGGGGTATCATGGCACGAGAAGAAAACAAATAAACAAATAAATATAGCGTTGACATATTAATTTAAAACAGGAAAATATGCATTGACATCATGACGACACTGGTCTTTGTGTACCTTTTTCACAGGGTGGAATCATTACAACCCCAATAAATTCTTGCATATTTTCTAACACACCATGGAGACGAAGATAATAGTATAAGTGATCGTGGAAACTATTTAGAAATTCCCTTCTATACTAACATAAAGTGTGTTTTAAAACAATTAAGAGGCTCATTGTAATTACCATAATCACATCCCATCCTTTCATTGAGGGTCGACAGGAATGAGTCTCCACTACCCAATCCATCCATCATGTGCCATGCCGGTAAGCGTGGGCGGTCATGTTTTGCCATCTCACTCGATCACCATAGTCGTGGATCAGCTCCGTGTTTCTGTCTCGACCATGCCACGAGGCCAAGCCATCCAGGTATTTGCTTCTAGGTCTTCCCGTGGTCTGTTCCCTTCAATCTAACCAGTTGTCACCAAGTTCTCCAATTCATTTCTTCTCATAACTTGCCCAAAACATGTTGACTGTCTACGTCTAATGTCTCTAATCAGTTTACGATCTTCATTTCTTTCTTGAAGGACTTGTTCATTGGTCTTTCTGGCTGTCCATGGTATTCTTTGCATTTTCCTCAGAAACCACATTTCTACAGCAATACCCTCATTCATCATTCATTGGCACCTTGCCGTCTTGACAGACGATAGTTTGTGCTTTAAAAAGGCATAATAACTTTTACCTATGGCGGTAGCGAATGTGACTGATAAGTGGCAATACCCTATACTGTGAATATATCCGCCGTGCACTCTTGTAGGCTTTAACCGATCCCTCTCCTCATAGTCTTTCCACTTGTATAGTTGTCTTCCTCTTCCTTTTTTGCTATCTAGTTTTCCTTCAAGCAATTATTCTAACAATTACATGTAAACAAGTGTACCTAATGTGACCGAAGTGCTTCATTAATTTATATTGATCTTAATCAACAACTTTTCACTAATTGCCAGTTATGTAATACTTCTTTACTTTTTTTTATTTTTTTTTCTCGTGCCATGATATCCCAACTATTTCTTTATTTTAATACAAGTGAATGGATCAGGTGTGGTAATAATGTTAGTTAAAACTGGCTATAAAATAATGCCCTAATTGATAAATGTCAGTTGGCACGCGCTGTGGATTCTTGGTGTTTGCATGAAGGTGGTTTAGAGAGTTTGAGTTAGATTACAAAGGTAATTGAACTTGCAACAGAAAAGTACTTTCTACAATCATAGTCTACCTCCATTGAGAGTGTGAAGAAGATTAAGGCACAGAAATAGTTGTGTATAGTGGATGAACCATTTCTGATGAAATGGTTTATGTTTTTTGTAATCTATCGTTCTACTATACTGTTATGAAGATGAGGAAATCATGGATGGGACGTGCTGAAGGAGTCATCCACCAAGCATGCAGATCCACAGGCATCAGTCTTGGAAGGGATTGGATACCAGTGCAAAAGGATATTGGTGCAACATCTCTGCTCATTTAACTCTTGACAGACGTCACAGTGGGCAGCTTCCCGAGTAAGTTAACACTGAGGTCACAGCGCTAATAGACGAAAACACTGGAGAGGGCAATGCAATAGTGTTTACAGATGGCTCTGTGGTCAGGGGTAAGCTGGAGATACACAACTTCCAAGGAAGCAAGTGGTGCTTAAGTCTGACAATAAATAGTTTCACTGTGAAAACAGTGGCAGTAACCAGTGCACTGAATTGGCGCGGCACGCAGAAGGTCTCACATACAGAGCGCCTCAATTAATATGCTCAAGAAGGTTCTGACTGGCCTCATGCTTGAATTTTCATATGCATCAGGTCTGTTTTCTCTGTTCTGTTTAGCTCGTTTGGTTCTTAGCTACCAATTTTGTCGTGTTAATTTACACTTTTTGTCCGTTTCATTCTTGATTGTTTTTAAATATAATATTCTCCTCTTGTCCAGAATGTTATGGATTATATATCACTCGAGACAAAGTGCAGTGATATCATAACAAGGTATATCAAATATGTTCACAGTCAATACAGGGGTGAGACAAAGATCTGCTCTATCCCCTGTGGTATTTAATATCTACATAGACAGAATGTCCAAGAAGCAAGCCTTGACAGAACCAATGAAGAAAATTTCAAAATCTTTACTTTAGACCACATGTGTCAAACTCAAGGCCCACGGGCCACATCAGTACAATCATATCAGGCCCGAGAGGTCTCAATCGACGTAGAAATATATTCGTCCCGAGAGAATGCAGAATGATAGGCTACCCGAGAGCCTTCTCGCATCAGAATAAGCGAAAATAAAAGTTGTTTAGTCAGGGGATGTCCGTCGTTATAACGACTGGAACCTGCAGCTCCAGGGCTGGGATCACTCTATCACTGATATGTATGATGCAGTGAAGGCATTTCAAGTGAAGCTGCGCTTATGGGAGACACAAATGAACCAATGCAACCTGTCTCACATTTCTTCTTGCCAAGCAATGTTAAACCAAGTCAACGCTATAGTGTTTCCCATTGCAACATTTGATGGAAAAACTTAGCTTACGTCGCGCCGAGTTCGCACGACGTTTTAATGACATTGAAGCACAGAAAAGTAATTTCGAGCTGTTTCGTAATCCATTTGACATAGATGTGAAACTGCACCTGTAAAATTGCAGATGGAGTTGATAGAGCTGCAGTGTAATGGGACACTAAAGGCAAAGTACGACAATGTGGGGCCTGCACAGTTCACTCGTTTCATTCCTGAAGAGATGCCCCGGCTTCATCTACATGCGGCTCGAACCATGAGCATGTTTTGTAGCACATATATGTGTGAGCAGCTGTTTTATGTGATGAAGATTAACAAAATATCACGCAGGAGTCGTCTCATTGATGAACACTTGCAGTCCAGTGCATCATGAGAATCTCAATGACACAGAACATTACTCCCAAAATAAACGAACTTGTAGCCCAAGAAAAGATGCAAACATCGTGCTCTGACAAATTGACATAAGATTTAAACTGTGCATACCAATGATTTTTTATTATTAAAACTTTTTTTCTGTTTTAATTTATATTAATGTTTAAAAGGGGTTTAATTTCCGGCTTATTTAATGTTTATCCTGTTCGGCCCGCAATCTTACATGTGATTTGAGTTTTGGCCCGCCGAGCGATTGAATTTGACATCCCTGCTTTAGACGAAACAATAAATCATTTGTATATGCAGACGACTAGAGCCTATTTACAGCGACGAAGACATACTACACAATCATATTAATAACCTGAGTTCAATATGCAATAGATACAATATGCATATAAATACCTCCCCCCCCCCCCCCTCATAAAAAAAATTGAGGTTAGCAGATCTCTTTGTTCACTAAATATACTGATAAATAGTACACCTCCGAAACACGTTAAATAAATTCTTGAGTTATTGTTTGAGTCAAGAACCGATATCACAGCACTCGGGAAGTTCCTATGCGTGCTTCGTCCTCATCTTCAGCAGACAACGAAGAATCTAAATGTTATTGGTACCTGTAGTAGTCTGATTATGTGTCCGTCGGGTCTTCCCTCTTAGTCCTGAGGTGCCGAACAGATCCTCTGGTCACTCCTTGCAGCATCATTCTCGCTGTCGATGATCTATATGTTATTCTGCACTATACGCACGATCCCAAATGGCCCCGATCACGTCTGCCTTGTCAGGCTCCAATACCCCACCTAACGGTGCTGACCCAGCCAATGTGTCCGCCTGCTCGTTTCCCACCATACTAGCATGTCGTGGGAGATTCGCTCTATTGTTGATTATTGAATTGAAGCTGGAATCTGCCACTCTGCCCGAAGCATGCCTGTCTTCGCCGTTCTCATCATACTTTGTGAGTTTACACATTAGAGAATATAAATATATAGGTACTATGATCACAGAAGATGGCAGAAGTGCCTTATATACTAACTGTCAACCATTATGAAACATTCAAATAGACCTATATCCACAAAACGACAGATAATAAATAGTATATTCACATCAACAATATGCTACCTATGTCAGACGTGGACATTATCCAATTCACACTTTCACAAAATCAACACCTGCGAGATGGGATGCTTGAGAAGAGCTTCCAACTTAATTATTCGAAACTGAATTAGAAATTATGTTATCAGCCAGACAGTGAGATCAATACCTTGTGCTTACATATATTGAAAGGCATAAGGTCAAATTGATCGACCATCTCGTTAGAATGCAACACTATCAGTTACCCGAACTGGCGTTACATCAAAGATCTGATACGACAGCAAGATAGTCCCCGAAAAGAAAATGGATTGGCGATATCAAAGACATCTTACAATCACACGGAATGACACTATCCAGTGCCACCCATTTGATGTGGAATATCAACTATTCCTCTTCACTGCGCTTGAAGGAAGAAGTGGGAAATATAATTATGATAATTATGATTATGAATGCTTGAACCTTCGTAATTTGACTTAACTATCGTCAGCGAGTGTCAGTGCATTAAATCGAGATGTATTTTTCCAATGACCTCTCTAGAAGTTATAGTATTCCCTAGGATTCACTTCGGGACGAACATAAAAAACAAAGGTTCGCCCGTTCTGTTTCCACGGGACTATAGCGCTTTTACCGAGCTCTTTTACCGAGTATATAAAACACAGACAGGTCTGGATGGAGGGCAAGTCCACTGCCGACGTTCCAATTGGCGAATGCGTGTTCTAGATCTTTGATAGCTTCTAGACAATAGTACCCGGGGAGATATATACTGATGTATTATTACCATGCACAAAGCGCTACAAGAATAATGGTTCAACATTGCTATATTTTATGCTAATATAAAAGTGTAGTTCTCGCGTTGACTCCCACTCAATGTTTTTCATGGGAGATTCTGCCTCGAGTCATTTCACATTCGACAAACATATTATTCTTAGGATTAGACCATTTCTGATTAATGTGCATTTCGTCATAAAAATACAAATAGTAATTACCAAAATTCATTACAAATTGTGTACTTTCGAAAATAAAGCACTGTGTAATTTATGTTATTGGTAGAAATGTATGTTATTGCTATCCTTTCTCATTTACACAGTTAGTTGCCATTAATTTGTACTCATCATACTTGTCACATGCATTGTCCTTAAGTTATTGAGCTGTTTTCTCAAGTAGATAAAGTTCATTGCAAAATCATTGTTTCTCAGATTGCATTACTTTCTGTGTGGATATTAAAATCTTCAGGCTAGACACCGTCTCAAGAAAGACTACCATTGAAACCCTGCACTCTGTCTCTCACTACATCTCTCAGTCTAATATTATATGTCTAGCGCATCTCTTGCCGTCTTCTGGCTTTAAGGTATCTGTTCTCCGAATCTGTATTCATCTTCGTCAGGTAACGTGATGACGGTTAATCAAATTTGCAGTATTCAAATCGCATCGGTTCTTCGGTGTATGTACCGCCGATCATAAACGTGGTTTACTGTTATCTTGCCAGGTCACATACAGCTGAAAGATGCTGTGTTGACGCAAGCCAAGGATTCTACAAAAAAACAAAAAAGAGCCATCTCTTGATGCGCACATTTAACGACATCTTTGCTGAGTTGGTATCTTTTCATATTCAATTGTATCGTTTGATTACTCTGTATTTGCTTTATTGATACTTCTTGGTCTGTTTGAAGTTGTATTTCACTTATTTATATATCGTTGTGTCTTTCCGTTATATCTGTCCATGGTTCTACATATCCGACAGTTAAGCTTTGCTAATTGCTTGATCGCAGCCAATGACTTCTCCCCGAACAACAATGTAGAGCATACTTATAACTTGATGACGCACATTTAACAGATCAAATAGTTGCTAGTTTAGTAATATATGTCATATCTTCAGGAATATCTTTGACCACTCCGATTTTCTTTTTCAATTTTGAATTGTATTTCACTTGTCCTAACGTCTAAAATATGTGACATCGATGGCGAATATGTGTGACTTATTCAGCACTTTTACTACATATTCCTGTTTTTAAACGTTGTTCTCACAAGCCTTGTCTTTGCCAAGTGTCATAACTTTTACTGTCACTATATGATTATGCAATCCCCATTCATGACTTAGTTTTAATATGTTTAACTAGCTCATGAAGATATTCACTTTATGTTAGCAATACTCCACTAAACTGTTGTTCCTTTAAACGGTGGGCTATTTGTCAAGTATATAGGTTACTCAAACAATGGGAGACCATTCTCAGTCCTCCCCGTGTAAGTACTTGTATACATCCTGTGTGAGGAGCTGGCCTGGAGATTACCATGCCCCCTCTGGATCATGCAGAATGGTCTATTTCACTGTCTGGCTTATATTTTCATCAAAAATAAGAAAGGGCAATATACCCAACCCACCCTTGATCCTGAGGTAGATGATAGGATTTCAAACCTTCTAAGTCAAGGGCGAAAACTCAGCCCACCGTGTGCATTTTGCGGTCTTTTAGAATCCGTTGACAGTTCGAATAGAGTAGACAGGAAAGAACGCTGCATTGCATTCTTGCCGTCTTGACAGACGATAGTTTGAGCTTCAAAAAGGCTTAAAACTACAAGCCATGGAGGTGTCGAATGTGACTGTTAAGGCCAATTCACACTGTAAATGTTCGTCCACAAGTGGATACATGTGAACACATGGTCATTTTCACCAGCATGCACCATCTTGCGTCTGACACGCTCGGTGTGTGACTTATCTGCAATAATTTTCTTCTTTGTCTTTATTAAATATCTGATATTTTCCCTCCATGCAACACGTTCAGCGGCTACTTGCTCCCAATGTGCATTATCAATGTCTGTATCTGTCATGTTCCGCTTACACACATCTTTGTATCGTAGTAGAGTCTGACCCTGAGATCTCCTACCCACCTGTAATTCACCACACACAAAAGATCTCCTTTGGTATTCTACCATCATCCATCCTCCTAAGATGTCCTATCCATCTAAGTCTACGAAGACTGAGCATGGAATATATCGTCACACAACCTGATCTTTCCAATACTTCAGTATTTGTGATTTTGTCTTGCCATTTAATACCAAGTATTCTTCACAGACACCGCATATGAAAGCTGTTTAAAAGTTTCTCTTGGTGTGAGTAAGTTGTCCATGCTTCATTGCCATAAAGAAGAGTACTAAGGACACAGGCTTGATAGACAAGGACTTTTGTTTTGGCAGTAAGCTTCCTGTTCTCCCAGACTCTTTTTCTTAACCTGTTCATTGTTGTTGCTGCCTTACCAGTCCTGATGTTGATTTCCTGATCTAGGGATGATTTGCTATTTACCTCTGATCCTAGATATGTAAAATGGTCTACTATTTCTAGTTCGGCGTCGTCAATAAAGATTAATGGTACCCCATGTGCAGCTTGGGACATATTCTGTGTCTTCTTTTTGCTAATTGTTAAACCAAATTCAGAACAATCATTGGAGAATGCATGTAGTAGACGTTATAATTCTTCCTCAGATTGGGTCGTAATTGCAGCATAATCTGCAAAATGCAACTCTCTGATCAGTACCCTCCTAATTTTGGTCTTGCCTTCAATCTCTGAGCGTTTATGCCACTGACTAACTTGACTCTATCATCACTGTTCTTATTCAGTCACTGGCATAGTCGACTCGGTTATCTAGGTTAATCATATAATGTCCACATTCTCACATCGGTGACAGCTCACGCTACTGGCTCTCAAACGTATGTAAATATACCAACTGGTCAACGCTTGAAGTGCTTATAAAACAACGCCGGACAAGTGCGTCCTAATTCAATCTAATCTTTATTATAGGGTCAGTGTCTCAACAATTCACACAAACATGCTGGCAATTCATTAATTAACCATATTCGCATCTAGATTGTGTGCTTTCGTTCTGTCTCTCTCAACCAAATACGGAATTATCGTCAGGGAAGGAAAGAATAGCAACACTGTAGCCTACCACGCATGTCGTAAGAGGCGACTAAGGAGGCTTGATGGTTCCGTCGCCCTGCTACTGAGTGAGTGCGTGGCGCGACACTGTGAGCTGTGAGTTTAGTGTGAAGTGCTTTTGAATCTTCCCAAGTTATTTTTTTTTATTTTTTTTTTTGTTTTTTTTTGGAACGTGACTGCATGTTCGGAGTGATGGCAGGTGGCTATGTCCCAGAGTTGACCGGTTTTTGCCTTATGCATAAATGCGTGGCTGCTGGGCTTCTGGTTGACTGCCACTGCCGTCGGTGAAGAACTGTATTTTCGTGGACTGTGTGGGTGAACATCTAGGAAACATCCAGATAGGAAAATGACTGCCGATTCCATCAGAGATGAATTAGGTGTTTCGTGGGAGACTGGTGTGTTGACATTCTGGCGGCGGCATTATGCACAGTGTATCTGTGCGGGCTGTTGTTTGTCGAGACTCCTGTCTTGTCCACTTTTCACATTGGGCAGTGGGAAGCGTTTTGTGTGATATTCACTGGCACAGGAACGGAGCATAATGGGGACGACCCGTTGCTGTGAAGTTGGAACTGCGACTAACTAACTAACTAACTAACTAAAAAACTAACTAACTAATTGTGCCCTATATCCTTTCCGTTTGTTCTTGGTAGATATCTTCGCATGTTCCTTCATCGTATACTTGAACTATCTCTTTCCAATGTTGACAATTCAGAATTAGCCTCTCAGAACTCTGCCGTGAATGGTCTTCCTTCTTGCCGTCCTTTCTTGATCTCCCCATCTGTCCGTTTTTTACGTCATCGTTTCTAAGTAGGCGCTTGTGCGTTCATTGTGCGCGCTATACTTGTTCTTTTAACTTCCCGATAATTTATATCTATACGCGCTCTTGCCGCAATGTTTATCTTGCGATACATGGCATATGCTCCCCGCAAATTTAAAATGTTGCAAACATTTTACACTAATACCTAAGTCTTCCAGTCTTTGACATGAATCACAGTAGTCTAACAAATTTGTCATATTGGATCCATGGTCGCACATATCAGTCTTCATTGTCCATCTAAAGGTCGCACATATCAGTCCATTGACTTGGTCGCACATTCTCCGTCCACTGTTTGGCTGTAAACTAGAGCTTAATCGTTATAGACTATCCCTTGTGAAAAGTTGATTTGCCTATGAACATCATCACTAAAATAAAATATAAGTCGGACACATCCTTCATCTACCATGTAGACGATGTGTGGCTCCACACTCCTTTCGTATTTCAGAGAAATGAAGTCCAGCATGACTGAGATCCAATGTCTCTCCAGATATCCCCAGCAGGTCAATCGCTTATATTATGCAAGCATCCTACCCACTCCAAGCCCTCACTCTCTGGGTAAGGTATGTGTGTGTTCACCAAATCCAGCTTCCACTAACATCATTAGTACTTGAATCGCTCATGCCTCCCTTTAGACTGTGCAGCTTCCTATTCGAACTTTATATAATCCATAGTGCGTTTGAACCTGACTTCAATTGTCGTAAGGTACCCTGTGCTTCGACTGTCTCAGTGGAGTGTTTTCATCTGGGGTTTGCCGCAATAGCGTATGTGCATTTCCTTTCCGTCTCTGTCACATAACATCTTGGAATGTCGATCGATGACAAAATGTTGCGCCAAATGTCTACCACAAAGCCGGCAATTCTTTAATGTGTTGTTGATCGAGGAAAAACTGTCGCGCCATACGTTGGCTGGTGGTAGCTATCCTTTGAAGTTGTAGACGGATTGTCTGGGTAAAAGTCGGCAGGATCTTTTGTTGTGGGAACAAGAATTCTCTAGATCACAGGCCGGCAAGACTTTTTGAAGTGCCGGGACAGGTCCCCAGATGAAAGCGGAATAGACGGTGGGTTGTTTCCACCCAGTCTGGACAGGAGAGAGAAAATAGATTCTAGACTGTCTAGTGTCTAGACAGTTTTGTGACGTCACTCAGACCCAGTTTTAAACCAGTTGAGGTAAACAACTTTGGGGTTAGTCGACCAAAAGTTGTGAAGCGCTACGGACGTGTGCAATATTCTTAGTTTATTTCTAGAGAGATACTATAGTGTCTAATGTTGATTTGCATCGACGGACATTTAACCATTGTGTTATTCAATAGTCTCAATTTTCAAACCGGAATACATATATGGTAATTAAGTAAATAAACCTACATTAGATTGATTGATTGATTGATTGATCTAGGAACTGACATCACAGCATTCGGGAAATTCACATAAGCGCTCCGTCCCCATCCTCAGCAACCAGCGAAGAGTTCCAACACTAATAGTTCCAGTAGCAATCTGATTATATGTCCGTCTCGCCTTTCCTCTGAGCGTCGAGCGTCGGCCAGATCCCCTCGTCACTCCTCGCTGCCTCATTCTAACCAGACTATGGTGATCCATTTGCTCCTCCGAGGTGTACATGTGCTCCCACAAGGCCGCAACCACATCTGCCTTGTCTTGCATCAATACTCCACCAAGTTTTGCCGAGCCAGCCAATCTGTCCGCCTGTTCATTCCCCAGCACACCGGCATGCCCAGGAGAAAAGATCCAGGTGATGCTTGCTACCCGTGACCTCCGAAGCGAAGCAAGCCACTCTGTACGAAGCTTGCCTGTTCTCACCCTTCTCAGCATGCTTTCTGAGTCAGTTACAATCACAATATGTGTATGTATCGTGTTTTCTATCCAGCGGAAAGCTGCACTGACCGCCTCCACCTCCATTCTTAAGCTAGATGTAGTGTCATCATACGCCAGGCTCTCCTGCTACCAAACGCCGACCATTAGTTTTTGCCAAGAACCCCCAAGCACTTCTCCTACCTCTCAACACCGACCCATCCGTGTAGATAATCACATCACCCGGGCGAGAATTTTCCTGAATTAGTTGCTGAATTTCCACTTCCGTGGCCCCTGCTGGCCACTCCCTGCACTCCCTGTTCAATGTGATTATAACTCTGCACAAGTCTGACTGCACGGCTGGCACTCTGACCCACTCCTCTCCTCGCCTGATGTTCTCCAAGGGGCACACCTGTCTGATCGTATCCTCCGCCTGAGCCATCCATGATTTCCCTCTTATCAGTCTCTGACCCTTAACTACGTCCAGCGCCTCATGCAACGGGTTGATCTGTGTCTGCAGCTACTCTGAGGTATGCCTTCACTTGCATCACCTTGTGCCTACCAGCAACAGTAGGCAGACCAAGGATGTAACGCATACACACTACTGGAGTGTCTCTGGTGCATCCCAGAATGACCCGCATAGCTTCATTCTGTATGCGCTCTAATTTCACCAGCTGACTCTTTGAGACAGTGAGCAGTCCTAGTCCATAATCAATCACTGAGAGGATCAAGTGCTGGTATAGTGTGAAGAGCATTCTCTGCTTTGTGTCCATTGCAGCCATAGTTAGATTATACTTAGGAATCGAGTGTAGTAATGTGCATTGATAGAACGTATAATAAGATCGTCGGCAACAGTAGCCTATCGCGTAGCTTAAACTAGCTGGTGTGAGGTATCATTTAACTCAGTGAGTTAAGAGCAATGTAGTGGGATGATATTTAGGGAGATTGAGGATGGTGGGGGGGGGGGGGGGTGGGGGGGTGGGGGGATGAAGGAAATGTCAAATGGTAGGATCTTCCAGTAGGGCATCTGCTGGGTTTCTGCCCTTTTCCTTTAGTCTTTCCTTGTCTTACCATGACTCAGACCATGATGGTGGGAAGCGTGTCCAGGTGGTCAAGAGTTGGCAGGGTCTCTGTGGCGTTGAGGGCATCTTCCGCTAATTTGGTCTCACTTGAATAAAGCTCCATGTAGTGCTCTACACATCTATCCATCTGCCGTTGATAGGATTTCAAACCTTCTGGGTCATGATCGAAAAAATCAGCCCATTGTGTGCATTTTGCGTGCCTTTAGAATCCGTTGACAGTTTGAAAAGAGTAGACCGGAAAGAACGCTGCACGGGCTACAATTCAAAATGATAAAAGCTACACACAAAAATAATATTTATAGCAGGTGTGATTCTGATATATACACATTTGAATCTTTGCCAGTACTATGGCTTTCGTGCACTGTGCTAAGATTCGCCCTGTATTATTGTTGTTGTTGTTTTTTTAAAAACGTGGACACTTATAGAGATATCCGTGTCCTATGAAAGTGATTCTTTATCGAATCATACCCTGAGTGTTTCTAACGGATCTTATCATTGCACAAGTTTGTTCCCATAAAGCGGTCATGAGAGCTCTGATGACATTTCTCTCCCCAATTATATTATTTTCGCATGTTAAACTATGCCAAAAGCCACGCCATCGCTAATGAATCATAGGATCATTAGTTGTAAACTGCATCTGTAAACTATACATTTCAAGCGAATATACCATCAACTTTACTAGAGCTTCCATATTTATATTGGAGTCGTATTTTTTATGTAATTTTTTTGTTTCATTCTTTCGCTTTGAACTCAAGAGTAGTCCACACACGAGCTACTACTTCTACGCACTGGACTGAGGTTTGCATGTGAATTAGCTTTCTCCTATTAACGGTGTCTATTGACAGCTGGCGAACCCACTCCGACTTCTTAGGTACTTTTCATTTACGTCAAGGTCGAGAAGTCAATATTTTAGTACAACTGACCGGTGTAGGGGTTGAACTCACTAACTCGGCATCAATACAAGGAGGTTAAGAGCGAGCACTTTTATCCATCCGGCTATGATGACTTCCATTTAAAAATGAAATGAATAGTTTAAGTTCCGTCGCAGGAGGCTGTGTATAGGTGAAGTGTTTGGATTATCGCATGTTTCTAGGCCTTAGTGCAAAAAGGGGGGGGGGGGGCGAAACCACTCGGTTTGCCTCGTGACATTTTCGGCCTGGTGAAATGTCCGTTGTGCCACCTGGCAGCTTGGTGAAAATTTACTGGTCGAGGGGAAAGAACCAGTAAATTACTCAACCCAGACCATAGCAATTGCTCGCCCTTGAAGAAGAATCCAGAAACCGGTTGTCGGAAACTACGGACGGCGCATGCGTGCGCAGCCGCAGTGGTACGTCCAGCACACTAAGAGTTCAGTTATGAGCTGAGCTAGCTGACAGGCAGACGATAATATGGCCCAGTACTAAGTGTTGTGGAGAGCGAGACTTCACATGTCTTGATGGGTTTCAGAGAACTTCGACATCATGTCCGGTTGATTGATAACGGCTCCCATATGAACAGTTGCGTGACTTGTTTGAAGACCTTTATGAGAGCAGAGTGAAGATCTGGTGACTAGTCCAGTGACATGGTCTATGGACTGTGTTAGCAGTCCGTGAGCACTACTACCACGGCGAGAGGTATCGACGACCGAGTCTACGTCTCAGTATGGTACCAGTTAACCCAAAGTCCTCTCCACGTCTACTATACCAGTTTGTTCACCATGGCATCGACCTATTGCCTTTACTCTTGATCCCATCTGGGCAAGTATCTTGGTGTTGTTATTGTCCCAGATGTGAAACTGACAGACTGCCTTACCGCCAGCTAGAAACGATGTCTTCACTATCAAGTGCCTGGCCCCATGGGTCTTATGATGTTGTTGAAGAACTTTTCTTCTTTGAACTTTCCCTGCAGTGCCACGATTCAGCGGCTGGATTTATCTGCTCTATGATACCAGCGGTATGAGTATGCTGATCTAAGAGGGTTCGCAGTGGACATTTGTGACTGTTACTATCAATAAGTGCGATATCGACATCTCGCTAGACCAGCAGTGCACTCAATACTTCCGGACTCTTCAGAGAAGTGTCCTAGTTCCACGGCCACACAAGAGACAGTAGTCAGTACTAATCAGTGTGTGGGCCAGACTTCATTGACGTCATCAACTTGAGGTCCCAAGTACCAGTGATTCGACACGCCTACCGTCCCTGTCCAAATGGAGAAGCCTATACCTGGCCGGAGGCAGGATATACTCGGTGAGCTCGACTGACTTACCGCATAGTGGGATATTGAACCTGTTACTATGATGACACGTCCTCGTTGAGGCTACTCGAACATTGCCCTGTCTTGTCTCGCACATATACCGCGAGGCCTATCTCAGAGTCATCATCATCATCCTCATCTACTTTGTATAATATACCATCTTGTTATCGTAGTTAGATACCAGAGTTGTTTCATGTGTTCAGAGCGAGGTTTGAAAGGGGTAACGTCCCTTGGTTGATAGCGAGGGAGATAGTGATCCAAGGGCTGAGGGGGTTTTGTGGACAGAGAGAACCTATGTTCCGGGGATAAAGACATCCCGTTGTTAAAGTGTGATAGCAAGTTCCCCTCACCCCAGGTGCCATGACGGGGGGGGGGGGGGGGGGGGGGGGGAGATAGGTAGCCAGTCTTTCCTTCATTATAGCGAATGTCGAGAGCTGGCATAAAGCCGTTGTCCAAACGCGCTCAGCGTAATGTGTAATCAAATATAGCCTTGTAATATGTTATCATGTAAAAAGGTTACAAACTTAGTCATATGAATCACACACAAACATCCAGAGTTAGACAGCCCATTTGCACAGCAACCAGTGATGTTAATCCCTGAAACTCCATGCTTCTCACCAGTACTACAAACACAAGTTGTGTCTGTACAACAGAGGTGCAACAAGCCACGAAAACAAGCTCTTGTAAATATTGCGCACCGTTTACCACATGCATGTGTACATGCAACATAATTCATTCAGACATGAGAATGTGTTTATAATACATCGTTAATTGAAACTCTTTAAGTGTGTGCATGTAATCGAATTGAACAGTTAGTTAAACTACAAGCAATGAACACCTTTTCAAACCACATTGGTGTGTTTTTTCTTAAGGAAGTATCATATATGAGTATTTCTGTTTGATTTGCTTGCATTAGGGACATCTCACCCCCCCCCCCCCCCCCCCACCCCACCCCCTACCCCCCCCCCCCCCCCCCCAATCCAACCCTCTCTTTCTTTTAAACAGCAGGAACTGTATAATACTTGGTAATCATGGTTTTGTGTAAATCTAACACAGGCATAGTATTGAGAGAGCGAGACAGGCGAACAGACAGACAGACAGTCGTCTTCGTGAGGCACCATAAATGAGTATATTTCTGTTTGGATTCTCGGCATGATTTAATATTTGCATTCCCGTTTGTGTTCATAGACTCGACACCTCTGTTCAGAAACTACATTAGCGGAGATGGAATAACAATGCTAGTATGAACGGTGCTCGGCGTATGCTTAAACAAGTGTCTTTTTGTTTCTATGAGTCCACAAGAAACTGCCTGTCCCTTCCCCCGCTGCGTTGTTATAAACAGCAGGAACTGTAGAATACTTGGTTATCACAGTTTTGTGCCAAACTAACTGTCGTGAGTTATCCCTTATTGCTTTAGTGTCTTGAGAGATATTACTGCTATAGTGTCGTCCCTGGAGTGAGGGGAATCAACACCCACATTTTTTTTTCCAGTTTCAATATCACTATTCTGTAGATATCCACCAGACTCCGTCCACAACACTCCCTCGGCCCAAGGACACCTTCTTCTTACTCTTGCTCACCCCTGGATCATGCCCCCTCTCACTCCTCCCCAACACAACATACTCCACAACTCTAGCTTTACAAATAAATGCAAAATAATTTATTAAGCAAAGAGTATGTGTGTGAGAAGTGTGTGTGTGTGTAATGTGTAGAATTTATGTTGAATTCTCATGTGTCTGTAGAGTCAGAGCATGCAGATCAGGAGCCAAGTCAGATTATCATCACAGCAAGGGTACGCCACAGCATGATAGCTTAGTACGTGTACATCTCACCCGGTGATGCGTCTCTTCTTCCAGACGTTGACTTTCTCCGAGATCCACTGGGTCGACTAGATGCATGATCCACTAAGAATTGTTATTGTATACTCCCCAATAATGGATCTGTCACTCACTATAACGACTAAGGTACCTATAAATCAAATAAGTACGGATCACTGTACAGAGAAACTAGGTTTCAATGTCACCGGTCTCACATTTGTTCTAATCCATGTTCATAGATTGTCCCACACAAACTGTAAAGTACTTCTTCACTGCACTAAATTATTCCACGAGAACTTCATGTTCAAGATTCTTCTCTAGACTACCTTATTCCACGAGAACTTCATGTCAAAACGTCTTTCTCTAGACTCTATTGTTCAGTGATATGTGGTGAAGAAAAGAGTACCACCCACCCTGGGTAAATCCCTCTTGTAAATGAATTGTTTAATGTCTTACTCCACTGAGCTAGTTTCGTATGGACCCTCTGGATCCTAGGCCTAGCATAAAGAGTGCTGATTTTTCTTTGTTCTTGGTATTTATTCCTCTTATAAAATAAAGTGAATGTTAGTTGGATGTTCTTCTTAAGGCGAGTTGGCCGCCATCAAACTCAGTGTAGAGCTTCCTCATCGACGTAGGGGAACATGTTAGAGAAAGAGACCACATCTGGTGAAGGCCGCCTGATACTAATCCCTACTAGCTGAATGTAGGCCGACTGCCTTGCTCAGAGAGTTATCAGTGAACTAAACTCTGTCAAGGATCAGAGTGGCTCATCCCTTAATTATGAATCAGGTTAAGACAAGGAAAGATCAATAACAGAGTGCAGAACCCCAGTGGGCAACCCACTGAAAGATCCCACCATTGGACACTTTCCCCACCTTCCAACCAATTCCTAATCTCTCCAAATATCACCCTGCTACACTATTCACACTAGCAGAGCCAATCATCACTTCCCTACTCTAGCTAGTTTTACCAAGGTAACTGCTTATATTAATTAGGCTTAAATATTCTATCAATACTACCTCAAGCACTACCGCATCATTCCTGGATGGCTTCTACACTTTGCCATAAAGACACATGTTAACTATTTTTTTTTTATTAATCTAACACTGTAGAGCTCTCCGAACTTCATCACTGCGGTAACAAAACCCGTCAATCCTAGTCACAATCCTTGGCCACACTAATCTACACAAGTCATGTTTTTGTCAAGAGCTGGGAGTGTTCCAGTTACGTCTTTGATGTCACGCAGGTGTCCCGCAAGGGCACTAACTATTCCAGAATATTATCTCCCTTGAGTTTAATCAATATCACCACTTATCTCCCCCTGTCTTGACAACCCAAAACAAGGTAGCGAGTTCCTGCATTGTCCCAAGGTTCACAATAAGAAGCCTACAACTTTCTGTCGTGTTGTGACAATCAAAGCCGTCATTTCGTTTGATGTCGGGAAATTGTGTCCTGATCTCACCGACCAGAAGTCAACAACTTGCAGCTGCGAACACAGACTGTTTTCTGTAATTTTTATCATCTGATGTTAACGACAGTGGATTTCATCACACTAACACAGGCAGAGTACTGAGAGAGCGAAACAGACAGACAGACAGACAGACAGACAGACGGGCGGGCGGGCAGGCAGACAGACAGGCGGGCGGGCGGACGGACGGACGGACGGACGGACGGACGGACGGACGGACGGACAGACAGACAGACGGACAGACAGACAGACAGACAGACAGACAGACAGACAGAGATGACTGCCGGGAAATAAGGATGAGAGAATAATTAACAATATGTATGCGTATGAGCAATGCATATCTGCAGCTGTACACTATAGTCCGTGAGTACTTATTTTCCAGGATATTCAACAAGTGCATCAAGATACTACGCGAGGATCAGATCAGCAAGCTAGCCACTGTGACTTTGACCATGTTCATCCCCAGTGATTTGGCTTTCTCCAAGTCTCCCATATTTTGGCAGAGACCGTTCTATACATCTGACCATTATACCAAGGTGAGTGACTCCATTGAGTGGTGTGCTTATCCTGTGGCATAGACACCAATAAGCAACATAATGAGACTGAGGGTAGTATGACAGAGACACTGGTAACCATGAGTATGAAGACGCCGAGATCCTACTTCTATTCTCATCTGCTCCTACTGTAGTCACTAATATAATAATAATAATAATAATAATAATAATAATAATAATAATAATAATAATAATAATAATAATAATAATAATAATATGAAGAAAAAGAAGAAGAAGAATTAGAAGAAGAAGAAGAAGAAGAAGAAGAAGAAGAAGAAGAAGAAGAAGAAGAAGAAGAAGAAGAAGAAGAAGAAGAAGAAGAAGAAGAAGAAGAAGAAGAAGAAGAAGAAGAAGAAGAAGAAGAAGAAGAAGAAGAAGAAGAAGGAGGAAGGGGAGGAGGAGGAGGATTAAAATGATTTGAATTTTGCATGGTTTTTGTTTTTTTTTTTGGCATAACGTTGCGATAAACTCTATGTTGATTTTATAGATAGTTTTACGTCAAGCAGTTTGCCAATGCCTTCTGAACAAGAAGTCAATGGTGATGTCCAACTGATCGGCGTATGGGACGAACCCAATACCCAGCCGTCAGTACAGAGCAACTTTAACTTGACCATTGGAAACCCCATGGTCACGCTGACCCCAATAATAATAATAATAATAATAATAATAATAATAATAATAATAATAATAATAACTATATTATATAGTCAATAGCCGCACATAAATGTTCCCAACAAGTTTAGATATTCATTCACATATTCAATAAGAATTCTTGAAACAGCGTGAATGAAAGGGAATACAGAGCTCTCTTTTGCTGCTGTAACACAGAAACGCGACTTACTGGCTGCCTCCTGTGTAAAGCTGTCAATTTAAATACACACATTGTTGTAAGCTGTAATTGCACATTCGCCATCGCTCGTTGCATTTACACGCACTTAGCAACGATTAGTAAACATGGATATAATGTTCGCAGCTGGACCCCTTTTATGATCAAGGATCAGTAAGGAACAACGTTTATGTTCCATTGTTGCAGTATGATGTCTGGAACTTGCAAACAGAGAAATTGTTGAACCTATATTTGACCAGTGAGGACATTTTTTTTTACTTAGTAGCCATTCCTCGGTGTAAGACCTCAAGATGTAAGTAACCTCTAAGAGACAATTTGCACCTTTAACCCGTCTCACAGATTTTCTCCCCAACAAAATGAAATACACTGCTTCGATTTAGGGAGGAGAAGGCCGGCAAAGAGCACAAAGCGGTAAATAGGTCAGTGGTGCTGTTTTTAGTTTACAAACACAAGTGAACACATTTAACATAAATAAGTAACAGTATAACATTTGTGATTCCTGTAGTACGTGTAAACGGGCTGAATATAAGAAGATAAGAAAATGTACCAAACAAAATCTTTTATGTACATATTTTCCTTGCATTTGTGAAGAATTAATATTTTTACTGTGCACATAGCAGATAGTTGTTAGCTTTATTTATTTAAAACTCTTTCGCTACCGTGATCCCATCTATCGGCACGTTGTATTTCCTGAGATGGCAGTCCGCCGATTTAGTGCCACAAAATGATCAGTGGATTATTTCACATATTTCTGCTCCGTTTCGGAATTTTAAGTTACAGTAAATTAAAAAGTCGTACAGCCGAAAGATCTCTACGCCATCTTGGTGCGTCAATGGTATTCTAATATATTGGATTCTTGTGAATTTTCAGTTTTAAGGTAGTGTTAATTTGTTTGTTTTGGTTTTTCACAATGGAAACGCCCACCAGTATGCGTCCACGTAGAATGACTTCAGATCAAGGTAGATTATTATTCGAAACTGTTTTAAACAATAGTGATTCCGATAATAGTGATTCAGACAGCAGTTATATCTGTGAATCTAACATTTTAGCACGTGGTGATAAAGATATTACTAGTGGAACGTCGTCTTCAGCTGAGGTGTCTGATGAATTTCCGTCTGACAATGAATGTCAGGATGTCACAATCACTTCTCAGCGGAAAGGAAAGCAAACAGTACAAAATAAGAATAAAACTGGAGGAAAAAACTTGAATCTACAAGCTTCTGTACAGCGTGATGCACCTATCCCATCACCATCGACATGGCAAGATGTGTCAAAAGGAGAAACAAAACCGAAGTTTGAGTTTCGTCCTCGAAGATCTCACGTCAACTCTAAACTTTATCATCTGCAAACACCTATGGATTTTCTCAAAGTTTTTTTTGATGATGACATAGTGGATTGTTTAATTAAAAATGTAAACAAATATGCAGAAAAGATCTTGACGCAGAACACTCCTAAAAGAAAACATTCTAGTCTGTTATCCTGGACCCCACTCACGAAGCATGAATGGCTGAAGTTTACGTCTGTCATTATTGCTATGGGACTTGATCCAAGACCATCTATCAAAGGACTATTGGTGTACAAGTGCACATTTATATACCCCTTGGTATGCCACTATGTTTCCCAGGAACAGATTTGAATCTATTTTTCACACCATGTTTCACGTATGTGAACCAGAAGCATCAGGTGAAGAGATTCCAGGAAGCATTTTACCCATTTGAAAATGTGTCCATTGATGAAATGATTATTGGATGGAAGGGCAGATTTCAGCACAGACAATACAATGCAACAAAACCTCACAAGTACCACATCAAAACATTTGGCCTTTGTGATTCTGCGACTGGCTATGTGGTGAATTTAAAAATTTACTATGGACGAAACACCGAATACAGTCCGGATGTAGATCCCACAACTGCTCATGCAGTGAAAGTGTTTGCCACACTACTGAATGTTCTCGGAGCTGGCCATCACATCTTTGCTGACAGATTCTACACTTCGAAAGCTCTGATTGATTATCTGCATTCCAACAATTTCAATTATACAGGGACACTGAATGTCAACCGAGTAGGCTTCCCTCCTGAGTTGAAGCATTTGCGACTTCAGCATCAAGAGATGAAGTGGTTTCTTGAAGGAGAAAGAATATTGTGTGTGGCATGGAGAGATAAATAGTTTATAGTTTAGAATAGTGTTGTTTTTTCAGTAAATTCAATTGGATTAGCAGTGATCAGGATATTGGATAACAACGCCCCCTCGGTAAGTACAATGTTTACATTATTTTTTACCTCTTTTTAACAAATTATGTTAGAAGTTATATTATTATTTTTATTTTATTTACAACATACAGCAAAAATTCTCCTACCAACATATTCCTTGTGCAATCCCCTTTATTTTGATATATAATACAACATTTCTGCTAAAATTTTAACCATTTTCATAACATTATTGCGACATACACCAATTTCCAGATTTCGGCCATTAGTTTTTTTCATTTTTTTGAAAAAGACATGGTTCAGAATATGCACCAAAACTTCCTTTTGGGTGATTTATATGAGCAATACTATTTATAGTCTTGAAGACAAGTGGTGTTTGTTTGATTATTCAGTAAATTAAACATGATTAGCAGTATAGGAGTGTAGAAAACACATTCTAAGTGCAATGTTTACATTATTTTTACCTACTTTTGTCCAATTATTTTACAAATTATATTATTATTTTTATTTTATTTACAACCTAAAGCAAAAATTCTCCTACCAACATATTCCTTGTGCAATCCCCTTTATTTTGATATATAATACAACATTTCTGCTAAAATTTTAACCATTTTCATAACATTATTGCGACATACACCAATTTCCAGATTTCGGCCATTAGTTTTTTTTCATTTTTTTGAAAAAGACATGGTTCAGAATATGCACCAAAACTTCCTTTTGGGTGATTTATATGAGCAATACTATTTATATTCTTGAAGACAAGTGGTGTTTGTTTGATTATTCAGTAAATTAAACATGATTAGCAGTATAGGAGTGTAGAAAACACATTCTAAGTGCAATGTTTACATTATTTTTACCTACTTTTGTCCAATTATTTTACAAATTATATTATTATTTTTATTTTATTTACAACCTAAAGCAAAAATTCTCCTACCAACATATTCCTTGTGCAATCCCCTTTATTTTGATATATAATACAACATTTCTGCTACAATTGTAACCATTTTCATAACTTTACTGTGACAGACCCCACCTTCAAGATTTCAGCCATTATTTTTTGTCATTATTTGTGACACATACATGGTTCAGAATATGCACCAAAACTTCCTTTTGGGTGATTTAAATGAACAATATTGTTTATATTCTTGAAGACAAGTGGTGTTTGTTTGATTATTCAGTAAATTAAACATGATTAGCAGTATAGGAGTGTAGAAAACACCTTATAAGTGCAGTTTTTTAAATAATTTTTACCTCTTTAATTTCAGTTGTTATTATTAAACCTCTCATTATTGTCATAATATTTGTAACCTATCAATTAATTATTAACACTGTCATGTTCCTTGTGCAATCCTCTTTAATTTGATATGTAATACAATAGATCTTCTACCATCTTAACCATTTTAAAAGCATTATTGTAACACACCCCTAGTTCCAATTTTCTGCCATAAATTTCTGTTTGGTCACAGCCCAGTTTTTGTTTGGTAGTGAAAGAGATCTCCCAAGAAGACAGCTGTTAGACTGTTGCCCTATAGTCCAATAGTTTTGTATCTGTGGTCAGCTGGGCTTGGACTGAGATCTGCTAGCAATGGCTGAGTGTAAGGTGAAGCTGCAGGTGTTAAAGACTGGCGATGTGAACTTCCAGGCACACAGAAGGCTACAAGTCAAAGACTTCAGACAGAAATAATATCGACGATGAAAGAGTGCAGCAGACATGGAAGTTTCAAACTTGATTAATATTTTAAGCAACGCAAGTGCGAATATATGCAATGCGAGGATCTTTTGTAATAATTCAATGTAATACTGTAAAAATTAAATGTAATACTTTAATAATTCAATGTAATATTGTAATAATGCAATGTAATACTGTAATAATTCAATTTAATACTGTAATAATTCAATGTAATACTGTAATAATTCAATGAACTAATTTCAAAGTACTGATCGGGGCTCCCAGGTCAGTCTAGCCTAAAATGGGGTGCCTGGACATTTCCTGGGGAGTAAAGCCGGCCGGCGTGATGCTTACCTCATCATCGTTCTAGTACCGATTAGTCTAATGACGTGAGGCTAGCATCATATACCGTACCAGTCATGGCTTGAAATGTGGCCCTGTAATCCACTTGCTTACCTACATGTCAATTGTAACTTGTATCGCCGCAAGTAATAATATCTGTTCACAAAATATAACAAGTCATTTAGCTAGCTACTTTAATAACAATTTCGAAATTGCTTTTTAATTACATAAGCTGCATAGTTGGATACCTCTTGAAAAATAATCCAACGGTACCTTATTCAAGTCTGTAGGTCAATTATAAGCCGAGATATTAATGTTTGTGTGTCAGTTTATAATTCGATATAATCATTTAGGGGAAAAAAAACGACTTTGACCATTTCACAATGTGTGGCCTACCTACACACTCACACCAATGTTGTTTACACTGACGCCAAGGGATATTACCACTACCGCTGTCTAAATCAAGGACAGATAACTGCTGCCAGTTTATGTGCGCGCACGCACACAGATATACACATCTCCACGTGATGCTTTGATGACATCAGACCGAGCACGTTGCTGAACGCGCAGTCTTGTTACTGCGAGGCAGCGAGGCGGATATCCATTTTTTTGTGTTTTGACCACAGAAGTAGCGTTGGAAAGTTGCAAAATTATCAACGATGTGGTCCGTGTGAGTGGCACCTTGCAGTCTTGACAGACCAAAGTATGTGAGTTGGAATGTGGCCAAAATTCCATCACAATGTCTGGGCAGAGCTTAAGAGAAACATGTTGTGCCCAAAGCGACATGTTCCCTCTCTCGGCCCCGCCCTGTGTATTCCAGAGGAATGGGTAACCAATACGTCTGGCACAAGGTAGGCTGCAGACGCTGGCGGCTCAGTGTCAATCCTCCGAGACCTCACCTCCACAAGCAGGAGGCGAGTGGTTGCCAGACGCTGGAACCCAAGGACCTGACATAGAGGCGTTCAGCCAAGTCTCATAGGTGAGGGCCTCGTACGCGCCTCAACCGTAGGGTCGCGCACATCTGTCAACCAGAAGTGTCCAGACCTGTGTAAAGCGTGCACTATCGTCAGACTCCCCGCCTGACTTTTGCGAATCCCTCGACCACCGGGAATAGGCCCGCCAGAGATATCGCCGGAGATATTGCTCGTCTGTTGCGAGCAAATCTCCCATCCTTCCACTGTTCGGCTCTCGCCACGAGAGTAAAGAAACGATAAAAGTAGTGGTAATTTAATTGCGCTTGCGCTCCCATCTATGCTACACCCTTCATGTGTCTTCACAAAGTCGGACTAGAGTCAAGCTCAACAGGGTCTTCATTCCCCGCTGATTCTACCAAGCCCGTTCCCTTGGCTGTGGTTTCGCTAGATAGTAGATAGGGACAGTGGGAATCTCGTTAATCCATTCATGCGTGTCACTAATTAGATGACGAGGCATTTGGCTACCTTAAGCTAGTAGAGTAATCAAAAATTACACATAAATACTATAATTGGCATTGAATGCAAACATGCAATCATTGGCATTGCAATTGCTATGAATATTCCATAGCGATATTAAATGTTCATGGTTGGATGAAAACTGTCATGTCCCGCCATTGAAATACCACAATACAGTATGCCATCTTTATTTAAAAAAAATCCAAATAAACTCCAAAATAACATGATTTACTTTAAATGTACATTTAGGCACTATTTGGTACGAAGCTCCGAGGGGCAGTGTGTTAGAGCATTGCTTTGTCTATCCGGCAGCTTCGTCAGCCCGTTTTGTTCCAGATGTATTGTTGTTACCTTTCTTCTGGAGAAAAATAAACTGGTCCAGAGACGGATTATACTGCATGGGAAATAGATAGGCTCTACAATTTAGCCCAGGCTTTGTGCTATGGAGAGATAACTCCATCCCTGGCCCGCGCCATGGATTGTAGTTTTTATGCCTTTTTTAAGCACAATGTAACAACACTATCGCCTGTCAAAACGCCAATGTGCCAGTGGCAGTAGTTTCCTTTGTTTCACCCTGACTTCGCTCGTCCAATTTTTCAAGTTATAGATCCATTGCTTTCACTTTCTATAGCAACGGTGTCTACCATATCCTGTTGTTCTTTCTTACATTTTGCTATCAAGACTGTGTCATCAGCATAATGTAAGTTATTTATATTACGTCCACCAACCAGAATTCCTGGCATATTTTCTGTAGATCTCATTACATGTTCACTGTACAATAAAAGCACATCAGGAGACATTACACATCCTTGTCTGACGTCCTTCTTTATATACTGACATGTTCCTGAAAGGTTGATTCTTATGGCTCCTCTTTACTGCCAATATATGTTCTTTACTAATTCGCAGATCTTTGCAGTCAATGTTTAGTAGTTCTAATAGTTTGATACTAACATTTGCAGATGATATTCTTGCATATAGGCAGGGGAGAGGTAGGGAGAAAACAGCCCAGGAGCTACAGGAGACAGTAGACAAAGTGATTGATTGGTTTACTGAAATGAGTGCTGTCATCCACCCGGAAAAATCGGCTGTTTTGTGGTCTCTCTGGCAACAGGATTGTGAGAGATGATGTCCCAAGCCTCACGATAGATGGTAGAAACGCCAACAGAGAGAACAACCTGAAGTATCTGGGAATCGCATTTGACAGGGATCTGTCCTTCAAGGACCATGTGGAGACGGTTGTGACATAATATCAAAATGGACTCAATGCACTTAAAACTATGGCTGCAATGTACATAGAGCAGAGAATGCTCTTCACACTATACCAGCACTTGATCCCCTCAGTGACTGATTATGGACTAGGACTGCTCACTGTCTCAATAAGTCAGCTGGTGAAATTAAAGCGCATACAGAACGAAGCTATGCGGGTCATTCTGGGATGCACCAGAGACACCCCAGTAGTGTGTATGCGTTACATCCTTGGTTTGCCGACTGTTCCTGGTAAGCACAAGGTAATGCAGGCTGAGGTATACCTCAAAGTAGTTGCAGAAACAGATCACCCGTTGCATGAGGTGCTGGATGCAGTTAGGGGTCAGCGACTGATAAGAGGGAAATCATGGATGGCGCAGGCGGAGGATACGATCAGACAGGTGTGCATCTTGGAGAATATTAGGCGAGGAGAGCAGTGGGTCAGAGTGCCAGCGGAGCAGTCAGACTTGTGCAGAGTTATAATCACATTGAGCCTGGAGTGCAGGGAGTGGCCAGCAGTGGCCACGGAAGTGGAAATCCAGCAACTAATTCAGGATAATGCTCGCCCGGTGATGTGATTATCTACACAGATGGTTCGGTGTTGAGAGGTAGGAGAAGTGCCTGGGAATTCTTAGCAAAAGCTAATGGTCGACGTTTGGTACAGGAGAGCCTGGCATATGATATCACAACATCTAGCTTAAGAATGGAGGTGGAGGCGGTCAGTGCAGCTTTCCGCTGGATGGAGAACACGATACATACACACATCGTGATTGTAACTGACTCAGAAAGCATACTGAGGAGGGTGAGTACAGGCAGGCTTCGTGCAGAGTGGCTTGCTTCGCTTCGGAAGTCACGGGTGGCAAGCATCACCTGGATCTTTTCTCCGGGGCATGCCGGTATGCTGGGGAATGAACAGGCGGACAGATTGGCTGGCTCGGCAAAACTTGGTGGAGTATTGATGCATGACAAGGCAGGCGTGGTTGCGGCCTTGTGGGAGCACGTATACACCTCAGAGGAGCAAATGGATCACCATAGTCTGGCAAGAATGAGGCAGCGAGGAGTGACGAGGGGATCTGGCCGACACTCGACGCTCAGAGGAAAGGCGACACGGACATATAATCAGATTGCTACTGTAACTATGGTGTTGGAACTCTTCGCTGGCTGCTGAGGATGGGGACGGAGCGCTTATGGGAATGCTCCGAATGCTGTGATGTCGGTTTCTAAATCAATCAATCATAGTTTGATAATTTCCTCGTGTTAAGAGGAGCGGCTGGCCGAATGGCTAGAATGCCGGATTCTCCTTCGTGAGACCCTAGTACGAATTCTCGGTTCACCCCCCCCCCCCCTCTCCGCCCCCCCCCCCCCACCCCGCCATATCCCGCACGGTACTATATTAGCAGTGAATAACATTTTAAATGACAGTGACAGTTTCACGTTGTCAAACGCTTTTGTGTACTTTATGAAGGTTGAAACTGGTCAGTTTTTACTTCTATAGCTCTTTATGATAGTGTTCTGAGAATATGTCTATATCATTGTTTGTGTCATTTCCCTCTAATATCCACTGAGGAGCGGCTGGCCGAGTGTCTAGAACGCTGGACTCTCATTCAAGAGACCTTAGTTCGATCCCTCGGTAAGATGTGGGATTTTTTTCTGTCGGGAACAAAAAGAAAATTCTAACGTGCACAGTTCGCGACGACTGCACTAGCCAGTCGGCCTTAATTCCTCAGGCTCAAAGACCCCTCTGCCATACACAGCAAGGTATTTGTGGGCTGTAAATTACACTTTGTTATCCACTGTCTGTGTATGCATCTCTATAATATATAATACAACGTTAAAACACAGACAGCTTCCAGTTAATCTCTTGATGTCTAACCGGATGTACGTTGTCTAGCTCTCTTGTCCTTCGTGTTCACCCTTTTAAATAAACACTGAGTACAGAAAGGAAAGAGATACAGAATGCTACTACCCAAAACTTCGACCACAAGAATGTGAAAACGTCACAGTGCTAACCAGTGCCAATCGATGGCTGAAGATCTGAAGTCACTGGCTGCGGGCCGAGGAGAAATACGAACCTCTCGTATGAGCCAGAAATGATAGAAAGACCTGCAAGACAGAATTACACGCTCAATAAGGCCAGATAATAGGAACTGGGAGGTCACTTAACAAAGAAGGTTATCTCCGGTAAACGGTTAATGATCTTTCTAGTCCATCATCCAAAGGCTTGTCCTGTGCAGGACATTTCCCCCAAAACAGCCTTCCGAAATGCTTCTCTACGACAAGCCAGATGTCATGTGTCTGTTGCTATCATGTGTACATTGTCTATCACGTTTTCCCCTTGTCCACTTCCCCAGTATAATCCTTTGTTGTTCTTACTGTCTAAATTTTATATCATTTATGGGTTCACACACCAGACGGGCGAGGGCTTCACTATGGCACACTGAACAGATATCGACTGCTGCTAACTACCCACCTCACGTATTATACTTCGAGTCAGTGTTGAGAGTATCGCCAAGTCAAAACGGCAGTTTAGCGTCTGTTCTATGATGGGCTCAACCTCAAGAACAGCACTAATTAAATAGCGCCATTGCACTACACGGCAGGAAACAATTGAGTTCGTTTGATCATTGACATGAACATGTAACACTGAGAAAGACATAAATAAAGTAGTTGAAGAGTTTGAGAAATGCATACTACAGGCAGTGCGAGAAACAGTACCAAGCCAAGCCCGTAAACAATATAAATCCTACTAGAGTAGTGAACTGGAACAGTTGCACAATGATGTGGAAGTGTGTAGAAAGCAAGCAGAGGCCACACCCAGCAAAGAGCACCACAATAAATACCAACAAAAAAGCCAAATTTCAAAGGGCCAAGCTGCAGGCCAGACGGAAAAGCTGGCAGGAAAAAACGGGGTATCTGAACTTTGAAAGAGATACAAGGAAATTGTGGAAGCTAATAAAACAACTTAACGATGAGGGCACAGGGAGGAACTCAAAAATTGCACTACATAAAGATGGAAACATCTTAACAAGAAAGCAAGCATCTGACCATTTTGCGGACTCATTCGCACAAGATAACAATATCAAAATTAGTCCAGAGAAACAACAAGAGGTTCGAGAGAAACGGCAACATACAGGACAGAAGGAAATAGTACTTGAGGTTCTGGAGGCACCCATCACATTCAGCGAACTGGAGCTAGCCATATCAAAACTGAAAATGAGAAAGTCACCAGGAGCTGACGGCATCTCCAATGAAATTATCAGGAACCTAGGAACAGAGGCCAAAGCAAAGCTGTTGCAGATCTTCAATAACAGTTGGACCATAGGCAGTGTTCCACAAGCCTGGAGAGAAGCAATCAGGAAAAAATAGGATAAAACCCTCCTAACATCAGGAAAAAATAGTTCCATTGCCTCTAATTACAGACCAATTAGCCTCAACAGCTGTCTCTGCAAAACACTGGAGCGCATCATCAATCACAGACTGCAGTGGTACATTGAAAGTAAAAACATCCTTGTGCCACAGCAGGCTGGCTTTAGGCATTGCTACTGCTACTCTATGGAAGATCAGACAACTTACCTTTCTCAAGAAATTAAGGATGCATTCCAAGAGAAGAAGCTGGTGCTTGCGGCATGGATAGATCTGAAGAAAGCCTTTGACAAAGTCTGGAAAGAAGGTCTGATGAAGAAACTGAAAAACTGCAAAGTCAATGGAAGAATGTGCAAATGGGTGAACGCATACTTGCACAACAGAAGAGCCTGAGTACAGATAGACGGACTCAAGAGCAAGAAAGTACTACTGCGTAACGGTGTTCCCCAACGCGGAGTCTTATCCCCCACACTTTTTCTAATCGTTATCAATGATCTCGTTGCTAATCTACCGCATAGAATTAAAGCAGCAATGTACGCCGATGACCTGATTCTATGGAGCACAAATGAACATGCATCAGTGGCCACCAGATTGCTACAAAGAGCTGTAGATACATTTCTTGCATGGGCAAATAGATGGTGTGTCAGCATAAACACTGACAAGTGCATCACCACTCTATTTACCCTCTATCCACAACAAAAGACAGGGATCATCCAGACAAATGGAACACCCTTAAGAGAAGATAAAGAACCAACATATCTTGGAGTAACATTTGATGGAAGGCTGACATGGAGAAAGCACATCAACAAAGCAGTAGCAAAAGCCAGAAGGAAAATAGCCATCCTGAGAAAGCTAAGTGGAACCACATGGGGAGCCAGTGGGAAAATACTTAGCAAAGTTTATCAACAGAGCATACGACCACACCTGGAATACGGGTCAATTGCGTGGTGTTCGGCATCAAAAACCACACTACAAGAGCTGGACAAGGTACAAAATCAAGCGCTTAGAGTCACCACAGGAGGGATGAGATCAACCCATATAATGGAAATGGAGAAGATGGGGAGGACACAAGCACTGAGAGAGCGCAGAGATACGAAAACGCTAATACAAGCAGAAAAGTTCCTCAGCTTGCCAGGCCACCCTATGAAGAACAGATTTGAAAACCTAGCTATGGGGCGGTTGAAAAGAAGTAGTTTTATCCACCAGGCCAAACGACTCTGCAGAGAAACCACCGATCTGCCCACAGTTGGTATCCCCCTAATAACTATTCCAGAGCGAACTCCATGGAAAGATGAACATAGACTATCATTACAAATCCAGACAAAGGTGAGAGGAATATTTGACAAGGAAGAACAGAACAGTTTGCAGCGCAGAACAGCCACTCTCAGCTTCCTTGATGAAGAATACCCACTGGACCTCTGGATCAGAGTCTACACAGATGGGTCAGCACAAAATGCTGTTCGAAATGGAAGAGCGGGAGTGTACATAGAATACCCAAATAATACTAGGGACACAGCTAGAGTACCGACAGGAAAGTACTGCCATAACTACGATGCTGAAATTGAGGCAATTAAGATAGCAACAGAGAAATTACTAAATACCAGCAATGGTACACACCTGAGGTGCTATTGACAGACGCAAAGTCAGTACTCGAGGCGCTCCTGTCTGGGAAATTGCCAGTACTAAGGACACTACTTTCTGAACTTAGCAGTCAGCATAAGGTCACCATACAATGGATACCATCCCACTGTGGAGTACCCGGAAACAACAGAGCTGATCAATTGGCTAAGGAAGGAGGCAAAGAAGAACAGCCTGATGTGCCCGTTACATACCACCAAAAGAAAATAATGATCAAATCAGTCAGAAAGCCACCAAAGCCTACTCAAGACGACTACCACACTATGGACAGACCAGAATAAGTCATTGTTCTGCGCCTCAGAAAAGGACACAATAGATTACGCAACCACATGTATACAAAATTCAAGATTGGTGAAACAGCCATGTGCACATGTGGATTGGCTCGCAGACAGCAGAGCACATACTCCAAGACTGCCCAAAATATAACATATCTAGGCAAACCTACTGGCCTAGAGAGACGATAGTAGAAGATAAACTCCATAGACCGCTGTGTGAACTAAAAAAAGACAGTTAAAATCATACAAGGTACAACATTGCAGTTATAGACATATTTCAAGTGAACGAAAGAAGAAGAACGTGAACATGTTAGAAATACCTGAAACTTCGTACTTATTCGTTGTGTTACGTTTCGCATGTATAGAACAATGCCAACTTTAGGCTGGAGCGCAGAGTATAAAAAATACCATCTTTGGGATTACCAGCACGCGATGATCGTGCAACCAGTGGTCACCGAGGACATTAGAAATGCAAGTTATTTGGCAATGACTACCTGATTAAGCTTAATAAAGACTATTTGGTCGCCTTATGTTCTTCAGTTTCCTGCCAAATGAAATCCCACGTGGGTAATCTCTGGACCAAAGCTCGGGTTACTGTTAGGTTCGCCTTCCTTTCTTCAGTTTACAAGAAATCCCATGTGAGTAGTCTCTTCCCCCACAGCTCGGGTTACATGGATGTGTATATAAACCTGTCGTCCTAGCCAGTGAGTAGGTCTAAATGTGAGTTCATATTATATTACAGACACGTTCCGCGGAAACAGA
The DNA here is from genome assembly GCA_014155875.1 of Cepaea nemoralis. NCBI lineage: Eukaryota > Metazoa > Mollusca > Gastropoda > Stylommatophora > Helicidae > Cepaea > Cepaea nemoralis. The sequence continues at coordinate 44,685 of JACEFZ010016068.1, forward strand.
GTAATATAAAAAATGACAACACTGTGATACAAACAATGCACAATCATATAAACATGTTTGAAAGTAAATATAAAAGTAAAGGACCCTTGTCCAAGCGCTGAGTCGTACTGGGTCATGGTGTTAGACCCATACTTGTATAGACCAATCGACAGTCGATAGAACACGTGGACAGTATCACGCCAACCTATTTTTACTTCTCAGAACATTTCCAGGTACCCAGGTTGGGTTGGGTTGGGTCGACGTAGGATTTTTTTTTTAAATCTCCGGATCGATGTAGTTTCGGACACTGGCCAGCAGGCAAGGGAGAATCGATACTGCGGCTCCCAGAAAGGTATACACTTATGTATGTACAATAAGAAGACATGTCAAATGCGATGACAATAGATAATTTATGTCAAAGATGATGATAATAAGGTACAGGTATAATAGAAGGAATGAAAACGTGGGAACGGATGATTGGGGAGGGGGTAGGATATGTAAAAGAAAATGTTACAAGACAAGATAAATACACATGAACATGAAATTAAAATTAGAAAGTAAGGGACAGAAAAACATAACACTTTACCATATTGGTAAAGGGTTATGTTTTTCTGTCCCTTACTTTCTAATTAAATTAAATATGCAGATGTCTCAGCGAGTCGCCATGGAATCCAAGCAATCCGATGTGCACGAATGGGCTATACAATGTAATGAGAAGCACCCGTCGCACCGAATGGGTCCTCACGTGAACGTAAAGGACACTGTCAGATGTTCGCAGAATTGCAATGATCTGGCCGAAATAACTGGAAAGAACATATTCTGTACAAAATATAGCAAAGAGACACAAAAAGCTAAAGAAAAACAAAGGAAGAAACAAAAGTAAACGAAAGACCTGAAGTCGCATATAATTATAACATAGCGGGTTGAGAGCTGCTGAAGGTCTCAACCAAGAACCCACACCGACATCGGGCAGCCCGGAGCGTGGACACATCCAGATAATGGACCATGTACCCAATATACTAAAGGCCGTCGTGACGGCGGAGCTTCGTGGTGTGCTGACGGCGGAGCTTCGTTTGAGTATGGTGGACCTACTTGGTGTGCTGACGGTGGAGCTTCATGGTGTGCTGACGGTGGAGCTTCGTGTGCTGACGGTGGAGCTTCGTGGTGTGCTGACGGTGGAGCTTCGTGTGCTGACGGTGGAGCTTCGTGTGCTGACGGTGGAGCTTCGTGTGTTGACGGTGGAGCTTCGTGTGGTGACGGTGGAGCTTCATGGTGTGCTGACGGTGGAGCTTCGTGGTGTGCTAACGGTGGAGCTTCGTGTGGTGACGGTGGAGGTTCGTGATGTGCTGACGGTGGAGCTTCGTGGTGTGCTGACGGTGGAGCTTCGTGGTGTGCTGACGGTGGAGCTTCGTGGTGTGCTGACGGTGGAGCTTCGTGGTGTGCTGACGGTGGAGCTTCGTGGTGTGCTGACGGTGGAGCTTCGTGGTGTGCTGACGGTGGAGCTTCGTGGTGTGCTGACGGTAGAGCTTCGTGGTGTGCTGACGGTGGAGCTTCGTGTGGTGACGGTGGAGCTTCGTGGAGTGCTAACGGTGGAGCTTCGTATGGTGACGGTGGAGGCTTCGTGGTGTGCTGACGGTGGAGCTTCGTGTGGTGACGGTGGAGCTTCGTGTGGTGACGGTGGAGCTTCGTGTGGTAACTTTGGAGCTTCGTGTGGTGACGGTGGAGCTTCGTATGGTGACGGTGGAGCTTCGTGTGGTGACGGTGGAGCTTCGTGGTGTGCTGACGGTGGAGCTTCGTGGTGTGCTGACGGTGGAGCTTCGTGGTGTGCTGACGGTGGAGCTTCGTGTGCTGACGGTGGAGCTTCGTGTGGTGACGGTGGAGCTTCGTGGTGTGCTGACGGTGGAGCTTCATGGTGTGCTGACGGTAGAGGTTCGTGGTGTGCTGATGGTGGAGCTTCGTGTGCTGACGGTGGAGCTTCGTGGTGTGCTGACGGTGGAGCTTCGTGTGCTGACGGTGGAGCTTCGTGTGGTGACGGTGGAGCTTCGTGGTGTGCTGACGGTGGAGCTTCATGGTGTACTGACGGTAGAGGTTCGTGGTGTGCTGATGGTGGAGCTTCGTGTGGTGATGGTGGAGCTTCATGGTGTGCTGACGGTGGAGCTTCGTGTGGTGACGGTGGAGCTTCGTGGTGTGCTGATGGTGGAGCTTCGTGGTGTGCTGATGGTGGAGCTTCGTGTGCTGATGGTGGAGCTTCGTGGTGTGCTGATGGTGGAGCTTCGTGTGCTGACGGTGGAGCTTCTTGGTGTGCTGATGGTGGAGCTTCGTGGTGTGCTGACGGTGGAGCTTCGTGTGGTGACGGTGGAGCTTCGTGTGCTGACGGTGGAGCTTCGTGTGCTGACGGTGGAGCTTCGTGTGGTGACGGTGGAGCTTCGTGTGGTGACGGTGGAGCTTCGTGTGCTGATGGTAGAGCTTCGTGGTGTGCTGATGGTGGAGTATCGTGTGCTGACGGTGGAGCTTCGTGGTGTGCTGATGGTGGAGCTTCGTGGTGTGCTGACGGTGGAGCTAGGTGTGGTGACGGTGGAGCTTCGTGGTGTGCTGATGGTGGAGCTTCGTGGTGTGCTGACGGTGGAGCTTCGTGTGGTGACGGTGGAGCTTTGTGGTGTGCTGATGGTGGAGCTTCGTGGTGTGCTGATGGTGGAGCTTCGTGGTGTGCTGATGGTGGAGCTTCGTGGTGTGCTGACGATGGAGCTTCGTGGTGTGCTGACGGTGGAGCTTCGTGTGGTGACGGTGGAGCTTCGTGGTGTGCTGACGGTGGAGCTACGTGTGCTGATGGTGGAGCTTCGTGGTGTGCTGACGGTGGTGCTTCGTGTGCTGATGGTGGAGGTTCATGGTGTGCTGACGGTGGAGCTTCGTGTGCTGATGGTGGAGCTTCGTGTGCTGATGGTGGAGCTTCGTGTGCTGACGGTGGAGCTTCGTGTGCTGATGGTGGAGCTTCGTGTGCTGATGGTGGAGCTTCGTGTGCTGATGGTGGAGCTTCGTGTGCTGACTGTGGAGCTTCGTGTGCTGACGGTGGAGCTTCGTGTGCTGATGGTGGAGCTTCGTGGTGTGCTGATGGTGGAGCTTCGTGGTGTGCTGATGGTGGAACTTCGTGGTGTGCTGATGGTGGAGCTTCGTGGTGTGCTGATGGTGGAACTTCGTGGTGTGCTGATGGTGGAGCTTCGTGTGCTGATGGTGGAACTTCGTGGTGTGCTGATGGTGGAGCTTCGTGGTGTGCTAATGGTGGAACTTCGTGGTGTGCTGATGGTGGAGCTTCGTGGTGTGCTGACGGTGGAGCTTCGTGGTGTGCTGACGGTGGAGCATGGGAGTTCATTTCCTACACCGGTCAGTTGGGTTTCAACGTTGACTTTTCGTCTAGAAATCAAAAGGCAATCTGTCTAATAATTCAACTTGGGATTGGGGTTGATCTGCAAAGGACATGCAACATTTGTTTTACCCATTTACACTTAATGAATATGCCCCGGGTGTATAACACGAAGTGCCCCACACCTCCAGCAATAAGAGTGTCCTTCAAACGTCACTAATTATGACTCTGGGTATCGGGAACCATTGATTAAACCTAGTAGAGAGACCTGCCAAAACAAAATTAGCTCAATAACAATTATGCAGTGGAACCGAGAGGGTGGGATAAGCGAAATAAAACTAGAACTGCAAACCTTTCTCCATAAAGAACATATACATGTTCAATGCACTCTGGAACCCCATTTGAATTAAAATTGTTAATTCTATATGAGAGGTTTTGAATGTTTCCTACAAGATAGATATTATTGCAATGATTGGATCATTGCAATGGTAAGAATCATTTGGATTGATGCATGATGAACAATCCGAGATATCCCACCCCAACACTCTTCAATATCTTCTTAGATGACCCTGCAAAGTTATTCACAGCATATATCCGCATAACACTGCACGTTGATAACTATGCTATGAATGTAGAGTAATTTTAAAAACTGGATGTAGGAATCCAAAGATAAAGTCGGTGGGTGGGCAAAACTTGGGGTGTTAGAATAATCACAATGAAGACCTTTAATATACTCTTCACCCATTATTTGAAGTCCACAAGGCTTCAGCCTCTTATTCCAAAAGATATCTCTGCCAGAAGAGGATAATTGTATATAATGGAACTTAAAGCTGGCGTAAAATGACTTCGAAATAGACATCGAAGAAGCAGAAAGGCAAGCCATACACAAACTGCAGCATATGAAAACGCGTTCAGCGACATTGTTGGGGGTAGATGTACAAATGGCGAAAGCAAGTATCTGTACTGAACATTAGCCTAACTCCTCAATAGAGAATGGGGGCATATGTTACAGCAACAAAAACAAACCACTATAAACTGGACACAATACAGTATGTGGGAATAATTACAGGGCTAAAACCATAAGCAATAATAGCAATGGAAACAACAACAGGACTACGACAAGTAAGAGAAAGGAGAGGTAAGAAAACATCATACCGCTATACAATTCAGACGCCTGAACAAACATGTCATACATACGAATACAAAATAACTTAACAAGGATCGGTTAAATATGCCTAGCTTCAACATGTAAAAACAACTGATGCTTTCAACGGAAAAGTCATTACAGAAAACTCACTGGTTAGGAACAACCTGTGTCAATCTTGCTGGCAAAATGTATGTAAAAAGAGCAGAGGGCGAGCAAAGAGATAAATAGATGGCTGGTTTTGCCACATGGCATAATCGGGATAAGAAGATAAACGTGATCCAAGACAGGTAATAGTGTGAAATTGCGAGTCATGATCGCCCAGGCTTATCGGCAAAATGATGTGTCATCCATACACCAAATTAATACTCATCTCATCTCATCTCATCTTGTTCCACTGGTACCTTGAGGTGTAGAGGTGAAGTATAAATAGCGGGAGAGTGCCCGTTTATGGGCTTCATGTATCAAGATTCCCATGGACTCTGCTATCCCCCTGTCAATCTTTTACGTGGACGGCCTCTTCTTCTGCCTCCATTTGGTCTGTACATCATTGCTTGTTGTGGTATGCTATTAGTTGGTAGCTTGGTTACATAGCCAAACCATTTGACTTGCTGCCTTCTAATAAAATCTAGCGCTGCTATAACCCCCACTTTGGTCCTGATTTCTTCATTTCTGATTTTTTCTCTTCTTGATACATTAAGTATTCTTCTCAGAAATCTCATTTCTGTTACTGTAATTTTTCTTTTGTCTTTTTATGTCATTGTCCCTCTTCCGGTTTCAAGATGGCGACGGACGGTCGTGTTGTTTTGTGTTCGTTAACCTTTTTCGCGTAGGGGATGGATTTATTCATCTCTTGCGTGTAATTGGTGTGCCAGGATGTAAAACTCAAGATCTGCGCGGGTGCTACGGAGTTCAGTGCATCGAGAGAAGCCATCCTTGAGTGAATTTTCAGCAGCGTGTGTGGTTCTCAGCAGTCTGTGTTTACGTTTTTCAACATGGCGGAACAACGTGTTTTTTCCGAGCGGACAGCAGTCAACATAACGAAGCGGCGTGGTAGCCGCGCAGGGACAAAGAAGCAAGGTAAGCGCGGTGGTTTGAGACGTTTTAGACTCAAGTGTACCCGTCTAGGACTCAGGAACATCCGTATTCTATATTGGAACTGTGCCAGTGTAAAACAACGGGGCTCTATTTTAGAAACCCTAGTTTACAGGAACGACATTGTAGCACTCCAGGAGACGAGACTGGGCGATCAGCTACTCCGAATTGCCGGCTTCAAATGTTTCTACAACAGACGACATCTGGGAACGGCGATTCTCGTTCGCGACAGCATGGTGGCGTCAGAGCTAGACATGTCCAGTTGGGACAGTGACGATATACAAATACAGGCGTTGAGAGTTCATTCCAGTATACCATTCGTGTTGGTTAATGTTTATGCCCGCAATGCGAGTATGGACGCCCAGAAGTGGCAGTGCTTAAGTGGCATATTAGGCCACGAGAGAAATGTTATTTTCTGTGGTGACTTCAACGCTAAAGGCAGATCATGGGGAAACACTTCCTCCAATACACAAGGGGAGGAGCTCGAGACTGCACTGGAAACCATCGACCTGGTTTGTATCAACAGTGGCTGTGTCACCAGGACAGCAAGCCGTCCAGGCGATGAGGACAGTGCTATTGATCTGGCGCTAGTTTCACCTTCACTCACTACAGTGTGTAGATGGGGTGTCCTAGGACACCATGGCAGCGACCACCACCCTTGCGGCATATTGGTGGAGAAAGGCAGAACCAGGCAGCACAAGCTAAAGGTAAAGACGTTCCAGTATGACAGTACAGGGCAAGATGTGGTGAGTAAAATAAGACGTGACAAGCGCAGAACGTTTCAGGGCAGGAAAAAAGCTGGGAGCAGCCACCGTGGTGGAGTTTCGAGGTGGAGAAGGCTTGGGTGGATAAGCGTAGTGCTGTAAGGAGATGGCAAAATGCCAAGAAGAACAGAGCTGGTCATCCTAGTCCCTGCTTGCACTTAGAAAGAGAGATGCACACAAAATTAAGCTATTTCAAAAAACTGGTCATGGTGGTTAAAAGCGAAAAATGGGCAGAGGTGTGTCAAAGAGTAAGCACAGACAAGTCACTGAAATTGTTCTGGCGACTACATAAAAGCATGAGTGGTGTAGTCAAGAATAAGAGCATTTCAGACTTCCAAGGTGCTGACCTCACCTGGCAGAGGACTGACGAGGACAAGGGCAAAGCCCTTTTTGAACGCTACCTTGAGCAGGGCAACCAGACAGACATGGGAGGCCGAAATCCGGCCAAGGAGGTCACCTCAGACAGATGCAAGGCCCAGAACACTTCGGAGGAAGACACAGTGACAGTGAAAGAAATCAAGGCTGTGCTTCGACGATCAAAAAACAGTGCTCCAGGTCCTGATGGCATAAGATACGACGACATAAATAGGTGTACCGACAATGAGCTAGAGAAACTAGCAGACATGTACAACAACAGTATAGGGAGTGCTAGCATCAAGGAGGAATGGTTACACAGCTATCTGATTCCCTTGCCGAAGCCTGACAAAGACCACAAAAAAATTCAGGGATATCGAATTATAACCATGCAGAATACAATAGGCAAGCTGCTGGAGAAGGTAATTGCCAGGAAAATATCAAGCCAACTAGAGAGGCAAGGTGTTTTCCCACCTACCCTGGGTGGGTACCGTCCAAAAAGAGAAACCTGGACCAATGCAGCAGTCTTTGCCCATGATGTCTATGAAGGTTTCCACTCAGGCACTGAAACCGTTGCTGCAGCGATTGATCTTGAGGACGCATACAACAGAGTACCACTGGATTTTTTAATGTTTCAGCTTCTTGAACTAAACGTAAGTCCATTCCTCCTTAGTTGGATCGCTGCAGCCCTCTACCAACGGAAAGTAGTTTTTAGATGTGGCAGTTGGACTTCGGAACCAACAACAATATATCCTGGCCTACCACAGGGATCACCATTATCTCCGGTACTGTTCAACGCCTACACAGTGAGAATCACCAGTGAGCAGATCACTGGACCTGGCAGGACATTGTCGTATGCCGATGATGTTTTAGTGTATCGTCAGGGTAAGGATAGAGAGGAGGTTGCTGTGGAACTACAAACCGAACTCAATCGCATAAGTACTTGGTGTGATGAAGCTGGGGCAATGGTCAACCCAACAAAGGCAACAGTGACTTGGTTCTCGTTGAATAATCATATTGTCAACAATCCAACACCAACTGTAATGCTGTGTTCAGAGACGGTGGAAAGAACGCAGGCAATGAATTACCTGGGGATACGGTTTGATCGAAGCCTTGCTTATAATGTGCACATAGACCAGGTGATAACAAAGGCCAAGCGGGGTTTGGCAGCGATGCGGGTGATGGCGGCAGCAAACTGTGAGCAGCGCCATCTATGTCTTCTGTACGAGGGGCTGGTCATGTCTGTTTTGGAGTATGCAATGGCAATCCTGACTCTCAGCCATAAGCAGATAGAAAGGATGGAAAGGATACAGAATGAAGCTATGCGCATTATTCTTGGATGCACAAGAGATACAGCATGCAGGGCGATGCGCTACCTTCTTGATTTTCCAACCATTGAAGAGAGAATACAAGTTTGCAGGGCACGCGCCTACCTCAGAATTATCGCAAACACACAACATCCACTGCATAGTGAAATTAGGAAGGTGAAGGGCAGCAGGTTAAAAAGAGGACGGTCGTGGATGGGTCAAGCCGAAGACATTCTTCAACAGGTGTGTTCACTTGAGGACTTAGAACCTGGCGAGGAGTGGGTGCAAGTGCCAACAGACTTCTGCACATCCTTTTCAGTTTGCATCCAACTAGATAGAAAATGCAGACAAGAAAATCCGGCTGCATGTTGAGGCTGAAGTACAAGCGTTGATTTTCGAGAATTCGCTAGACGGTGACGCGGTCATCTACACAGATGGGTCGGTCGTCCGACATGTGAGAAGCTCATGGGCCTTTACAGCTCGGGCCGGAGGGAGAATTGTGAAGGAGGACTCTGGTGCTTTCACTGAAACCACAAGTAGCCTGACCATGGAAGTCATGGCAGTAAGTAAAGCAATTACATGGCTCGAGACACAGACATTCACTAGGGCTTGTTTCCTTAGCGACTCAATGAACATGATCAAGAGGATAGAGGAGGGGTCGATCCGAAGAGAATGGTTGCTGCCTCTGAAGCGGTCTCGGCTGGCAAAGATTAGTTTCATCTTCGTGCCAGGTCATGCGGGAGTACAAGGAAATGAGCTGGCTGACAAGCTCGCAGGTGAGGCTACTGTGGAGGGCGGACGCGCCATGGACCAGGCTGACATTCTGAATGCTCTACGAGAAGTGAGACTTTAGCGAGAACCAAGTGATGACTGTGAATCTACAACAATGGCCAGACTGCGGGAGCAGCAAATTAAAAGAGGGGTGGCCAAACAAGAACACTACGCAGGAAGCCAAAGAAGATTGATAAACCAACACAGAACTGGCGTCGTTAGCCGCTACACGCTGCGGGATTTGCTGAGGAGGGGATCCGAGCACTTATGGACTGAATGGTTCGATGTGCAACGAGGATGATCTGTCGACTAACTAACTAACTAACTAACTATGTCATTGTCTAGGTTTGGCATTGGTAGCATGAAGTTGGTAGGAAGATTGTATTGTATAGTGCTTTCTTAGCAACTATGCATACAAGGTGTGGATTGCGCCTGGCCCTACAGCCAGCAGGGTTAGTATCGGCTAGCCACTCCCAGGAGGGGTTAAAAGTGAAAATTAGTAGCCTGCCGGTGATCCGTAGATTACACAAGTCAAACCCACCTCCCTGTGGTGTAGACCGGGAAACCATGACCGCAAGGTCATGGGCCAACGGGGCTCTGGCTCGCCAGTGGGGACGGACTCCCCTTGGTCAGATTTTTGTCCTAAACCTGCCACTGGCCTAGCAAGCCGGCAGGGGATCTTCATACTGCTAGTAGAAAAACTAAGACGCACACATTAATACTATTGATTTTAATTGTACATTTATGCTTGATAAGTTTCTGTGATGTTACCATCACTTCTTCAATTGTGTTATTCAAGCTGATAAAATTTGCTTCACTTTCAGCACAAACTGTAACTATCTTGTTATATAGTTCCTTCTGACTTGTTGGTATCAAGACAGTGTCACACACACACACATACACACACACCCACCGACACACACACACTCACTCACTCACACACACTCTCTCAAACCATACGCACGCACACTCACACACACATTCGCTCACACACTTCCACACACACACACACTCACACACACTCACTTACACCCACTCACTCAAACACATAAACTCAAACACACACACTCACACTCATTCACACACACATTCACACACACACACATACACATACGTACACATTCACACTCTCATACTCACTCACACACACATAATCTCACATAAACACACACTATCACAGAGAGAGAGAGAGAGCGCGCGCGCGCGCGAAAGAGAGAGAGAGAGAGAGAGAGAGAGAGAGAGAGAGAGAGAGAGAGAGAGAGAGAGAGAGAGAGAGAGAGAGAGAGAGAGAGAGAGAGACTGTTGGGGGGGGGGGGGGGTTACAAATAAAATCGTGCTTCAGACACTGTAGCAAATACAAAATTATCGTGACTCTATAAGTGTAATAAGAGAATCCCAGATGGATAACATTGAGAAACAGAATCATAAACACCAGTGACACCAACTTAACATAGGTATATCTGTTTTCAGATTGTTGGACAACACGTGATATTTGGTCACTCCTTGGACACCAGCACTCTGTACGATGGCCGTAGACTGACCATGTCTGAGGACAACCTTACGGTGACTGTTGTCCACATTGATGGAGGTGGGCAATTAACGTCTGCTCCTCAGTTAAAGAATCCTTACATATAACAAGACTAAGAGAACAAAATGATAATAATCAATGTAAAATTACATGCATCAAATAACAATGCTTCCTAGTAAGAGCAAGTTTCTCGATTTAAAGTAAACATACCTTTTTTAATGTTGCATATCCCTTACAGGACGTTGCATTCAACACCAGCATTTTTCAGCTGCTGTTGGTGTACTGGGCAAGTTTTACGTTCAGTAGTTTGCCATTGCTTTCTGAACGACCGGCTGACATACTCCCTAAGTTACCAGAGCAGCTCGAACCGCTGCCGATTCTCGCAGCTGTTGTTTTCCCCCACGTGGATATACGGGGTTACGAATAATATCGTTAAGTCCTTGGCCAGGGAGCTGGCCAAACAGATCATACTGAAGGACATATTAGCTGACGTTTGAGAATATCATGATTACATACTATGTAATACAGATGTTTAAAGATAACCGTGGGCTTCCCGCTGATCATCTTCCTATAGTCCATACCATGTGGCGTAGATGATCTTGTCTATCTGCAGCTTTCTGTTGCATGCACTACCACTCATTTCTGAGGACCGATGTGCCTTGGTATGATATCAAAATGTCCAGCACTTTCCTGGCCTACCGCTACTTCTCCTCTCCCCACTCCCACGTCTTCAACTTTCCCGTTGTCACGGCGTACTGGCTTTCTTCTTCTCGTGACGTGCCCGAAGAATACAAACTGTCTTCTTCTAATACGAATAGTTAGTTCTCTTTGTGAGTTAACTTCTGTCAAGATATCTTCATCATACTTTTTGCATGTCCCTGGCTTTCTCATCATTATTCTATAAAATCGCATCTCTGCAGCTTCCATATATGTTACCGCTGACATGATAATTATCCATGATTCACTTCCGTACGCCAGGATTGCCTCTTCAGAACTCTTATTCACACTTCGATTGACAAAGATAGAAAAGAATATTCTTCATTCTGTGAAATGCTGCTTCTGTTGGCTCCCGCCACCGTTTTCTGCACTGTTATGTTTTTGACAATTAAAGACACGATTTCATTTATCCTTTGACAATTATGCCGGCTCTGTGGCTAAGAAATTACGGACGCAGTTTATACTCCCGATACCGCGTTCAAAACTCAGCTGGGGGAGATTTGGAAGCAGACCATCTAGTGTTGGTTTCCCATACAAAGGTGTGAGTGCCGGTCGTTCAGAAAGCAATGGCAAACTACTGAACGTAAATTTGCCAAGAAATCACGAACAGCAAAAAACCATGCCGGCGTTGACTGCAACGTGCTGTAAAGAACATGTCACTAACTTTTGACAATTATAGTTTACACAAAGGAGCGGCTGGCCGAGTGACTAAGAATGTTGGGTTCACTTTCAGAAGACCTTTGTTCGAATTCTCAGTAAGGTGTGGCTTTTTTCTGTCGAGAGCAAAAAGAAAACCCTAACCTGCACAGTTCGCGGCGACTGCACTATCCAGGCGGCCTTAATTTCTCAGGCTTAAGACCCCCTGTCCTACACCACAAGGTACTATAGGCAATAGATGACAATGACAGTCTACACAAAAATGTGTTTGTAGAAATATCTGGTTCCGTTACCTAGGTGTATGTAACTTTCATGTGTCATATTGTTTAGTGTGTCCTATGATATATACCCCATTTCCGTGTCGTCATTATGTGTTGGAGACTGGGTTCTAGGTACACACGTTCTTTACTTCTAAGGCTGGTGTGAGCAGTATCACGTAGGACGCTTTATTTCGCCAAAATACCCACCTTATCAGGTTGGGTGGCCCCTGAGTCTTGAGTCCACAAAAACAACTCCAGCCTGAGGGAGGTTTCAACCCAGGACCGCTGAGCGGCAGAACAGTGCACTTGTCACTGGCCAATCTCATCACCTAATTGTATTTGCTAAAAGAATGCTTTCTAGAGCCAAATTGGTAGAATTAGAAATTAAATAACGCCATCTTTGCGTTGAATCAATAAAATTGCAATAATGCCTGTGTCATCGGTGAAATGATGAGAAAGAATAAAGTATGCAGTTAACACCGTGATAATAATACATGGTCAAGAGAATTGGGAAGCAGAAGGACATACACATAGACACACTGCACATACCTGCACACACACATAACCACACACACATACGCATACCCACACACACACATACGCACGCACACACATAACCATACCCACCCACCCCCCACCCCCCCACACACACACACAGTGTTTGTGGTGCGGGTGCAAGAAAAAGAAAAATGTAATCTGTGATGTACTTTCTTTACAGAAATTTACTTGGAGACTATAGACAAGAAGATCAGATCCAGAATCTATGTGGCAGACATTGGTGTCACAAATGGTGTTGTCCATCTGTTGGACAACCTACTCAGCATAAACTTTACCATCTGGGAGGCCATGAGTGACATTCCTGCACTAAAGTATGTCGTGTCAAATGATGACGTGTGCACTAACTGTGCAACATTTGTTTGCTGTGTGTTCTGTCTGTGCTAACAATCAGTGACTCTATTAAAATAAACCATCTGGTTTGTTTACTTTTACTCTGTCATCAGTTAAGTAATTGCACAGGATTTGCTTCAGCGCCTTAAAATGTACCCACCCGTGGACTAGTATTTGCGTCTTACCGGCTTCATTCATTGGAATTTTATTTTGCCCATAGAGATAAAAATTCCGCAGTGGAGCAAACATGGCTTGGGGGGGGGGGGGGGGGGGCCTCTGATCATCAGATGTGTACCCCCTTCCCCAAGTGTTTCGAACCATTAAACTCTTGACACTCTCGGGTGGGGGTGGGGGCGGTTCCGTCCGGTTCATGACTCCGGGCGTCATCCCTCTACCGTGAAGACGTTCGGTCACATTCTTTGTCCATGTTGTTGTGCTTGTCCCTTCGCTGTTACCATGTCCATTCTCAAGCCTCCCCTCCCTCGGTGAGGAAAGTCTGTGCAGCCTGTGCTTGCCCCTTAGGACGTGTGGTCGTGGGGAGCCAGCTTCTTCCCCAGCCACGGCCTCTATCGCCTCCACTAGTCTCCATTGCCGCGTTCCTTCCTAGTGTCCCGTTGACGGCGCCGCACTCTACTAGGAAGCCGGTTCTTCCTTTACGTTTCTAGACCCATCTCTTGGTCTCTGCAGCTGGCTGAGTGCGACTTACGACGATTTCCTCTATGTTATGGAGGTTGGACTTCAGCCGACATTTGCATGGTTTGACATCCCTCAGATTCACCACTCACGCTCGAAGGAAAGGCTAAAGATCTGACATGAGATGTTGCAAGTTCGTGATCTTGTTTGAGAGATTGTTAGTAGTTCTGCAGCTAACGCTTCTATCCATACTAGTTCCGAGACTCGTCCCACTTCAGGTTCTGACAATTCCATAGCCAGCACGAGGCCTTTTCGGCCGCTTCACACAGTTGTTTTTGAGCCCGAGTTCTTGCTTGTCCTATAATGCCCGTTCGTTTTAGCACATCATACAGCGCAGTGGTGCCATGCGCCAAATGTCATTCCAGGTAAGAGATCTCTGCACTACCCCTTTCCATGACATCCACTGGGCCTGCTACGCCTGATGGACCCTATGCCTATCCGCCATTGTTGGTAGCGCCTGGGTGTGCCTTGCGCATATAATTGGTGTGAATCATACTCTACTTTGATAGATATTGTGTGTTAATTGTTTTGTGTTCACCATATACATTTATCTAATGTGTTTGCCATGAGGATTGAGGTGCTTGAATCTCTTTCCCCTGGGTAGAGGAAGCTATGAGATTTTACAGCGGCCCATCTAGGAGATGGAAAACTCCGATTATAAACCCCCAAATTTAAGGTGGACCGACGCGCCGAAAACTGAATGGCCACGGGTGAGCTGGTCGTGAACAGTTGAAAGTCTGGTGTGCGGGCGGGGCGGCGCCAGGCGTATAGACTCCTGCTGGACATCCCCTGCCCCTTCCCTGGCAGGCTGGCTTTACTAGGGTGACTGGTTAGTTCCTGCCATTAAATCAAACTAACTATTGATAATAAAAAGAATTATCGCCGAAGCAACGGAGTTCGTGCTTTGTGCTCGATACCTGTGACAACAGCCTGTGGGGAGGAAATGAGGTGGAGGAAATGAGGTAGAGATGAAGGCAACGGAAAAGGAAGAAGAGGGCTGGAGCCAGAGGGGGGAATAAGGAAAACGTATCATTTTTGACTAACAAATATACGAGTTGGGTATTGGAATTGTCGTAGAGCAAAGCAGCGAGGACCAATTTTGGGGAAACTGGTCTACGATTTTGATGTCCTGATGTTACAAGAACTGAAGACAAACTCATTTAAGTGTCCTGGCTATACATGTTACATAAACCAAACTGGGCAGGGAAGACATGGGCGGGCTTTGGTGGTCAAGGATAGCTTATAGCATTCGATACTGGATATGAGTAGGTGGGTTCAGGAAAGTACAGAAGTGCAGGGGATGCAGATGTTTTGACTAAATAACCATATGAGGATATCTAGTCTATTATATGAGTATGAAATATGAACCTTAACTGCAGATTTTAGCGATGGATATTAGCTTCAAAATTCCAGTGTTGTTGAATATGTATAAATATTTCCAACCTGGAACATGTTTCAATAAGAACAAATGCGAACATACGCTTGCTACCAGTTACCACTTGTGTATATAGTGGGACAGCCGGCTCCATAGCGAAGGGTTTAAGGACGCAGTTCTCGAAGCACAGCTGAGGGCGATTTGGCAGCAAACCGTCTTTGGACAATGAGGAATATCCGTTTAGATCCACTTGAAACAATGAGTGCATTTATCGGATTGAGCTTGAGACCTGCCTCAAGTTGGCGACAATAGACAGGGTATCACTTTATAGAGAGTCACCAATCATTGTGGGCACTGTCAAGAAAGAAAGCAATGACAAACTACTTTCTGTACAAATGTCTACAAGACTATAGCCGGCAAAGAAAGTAAAGAGAACGCAGAACAAACAGATCTATCAAACAAAAACTCAAAATTGAAGAAAACATGGAAATGTGACAGATAAAACTGAAGACAAAGAAATATTCTGGGATTCTAAAAGACACGAATGCAGGGAAAGGATAATTTTAGAGAGAAGAGAAGAAGACGAAAGTCAGAATATCGGCGAATTCAAGATGTGATAAATTATGTTCACATGACAATGACAGGGGTGGGACATCTGGCTTATGAAAGAGATACGTTTGGAAAGACTATTAGTCGTTTGTTGCCTTTCCAATTTCACGACGCATGATCGTTTCTGTGTCATTGATTACCACACAAAGTGCTCCTAACTGTCTCATGTGAAAACTGGAACATACAGCAGTCCCGACAAATCAGAGGGCTGCTCAGTCGCTCAGGGGGCTGCCGAATCCCACTGCTAAAGCCAGCATACCCACGCCTGCCGCTTGAACGCTCGCCCATCGCCGCAGGGCTTGAAGGTGATATATGACGTTGGATGAAGAATGACTTGCGCGATGAATTGGATTAAAGTGAGGAAGAGTTGCGCAATTCGTCGGCCTCACTCTCTCTCCTGAGTCCATCTGAGTCCAGTGGCAAGACAAGTCAAGACGACTGGAGACGAATACAGATGCAGTGGATGACCAGGGCGCTCTACGTGCTTTGCTGCCGTGCTCATTACGTCCCACAACGCTTTGCAGGTAAACGCCGTTGAATAAGGAATGATTTCTTCCGCGTAGTCTGCTGACAAACCAACAGCATGCACAGACATACACGCGCAAGACAAGTTGCTAGAATACCACTAAAATTACAGTTCAGCGTAGATGGAAGCGGCAGTCACTAGAAAACAGCAGTTGCACACACATTACTGCATAAGGAAAACCCAGCTAGTTAAGAAACAGCCGTTGTGGAGGCATCGTTTGCTCAGGAGACACCACTGGATGACGGATGAGACATGGAAGACAAACCAGGAATGATCACTTTACTCGCCATGATTCTTTATTGAAAACTATTGTCCGTGTTAAAGCTGACAGCATGCAAATGAGAAGCCTTGCTACACTTAGACATTCTGCTGGCAATGGGTGTAGTCGGGTAACACATCTATTGCGGCACTCTCCAGGGCAACATGTGGGATTATGAAGTAAATGTTGTGTTGCTGTTACAATGTTATAAATGTAACCATGTAACCAAAAAGTATCTTGTGGCAAGATGACGCGTATTTTTCTTTCTTTCTTGGCCACACTTCCAGGCGTATTTATGAAGTGATAGGTGCAAGCACAGGAGACCTCAAACATACTTTAAATATGGAGTCAGAAACCTTGACCGCGTTTCTGCCCTCTAACACAGTCATTGATGAGCATCGCGACATCATTGCTTCGATGATGACAAATGACCCAGGTGCCTTCCTCAAGGTAAGGATGAACTGACAGTCTATGAACATCACCTTTTATCGAATATCTAGTCGCATGGTTACATTCACGCGTGTGCAACTTCATATGGAAACAGTTATTTGCATGTTTCAAGATATATATATATATATATATATATATATATATATATATATATATATATATATATATATATATATATATATATAGTTTCTTGTTTTCAATAATATTTTTATATAACACAAAGTGGTATTTATATAGTAAGTTTGCAAATTGATTAACCATATTTCATTGTTGTGATACAACATGCAATGCCAAATGTGTCGCTGTGAGCAAGATATTTAGAAATGAAGACAATTAAACTGCCCCTGAGCTTCAGGTGCTAAACATTGTAGGACCCAGAGGACAATTGTCTACTCCAAGTCGATATTTTCAGATATTGTTCTCGATACCATGCGTCCCATGACTGTTCCAAAGCAAGAAATGAACACACATACAAATCGAAAAGTTCATACGAAAACAGACGACGTGGCATCTGTTTCCGTCATATTTGGGCCAGATATCTGGGCTCTCCGTCTCTTCAAGAATGTGCAGAGTCTTTGGACATCGCCATAACGTCAGTTATGTTGTCTAAATGAGAAAGGCGAGAAGACAACATAAGCTGCTAACAAGATGTCACTTGCTAATTACGGTATACATAAATAGGAATTGTCTAGCTTCCATAAAAAAAAAAAAAAAAAAGAAACTGCTGAATGAAATGGCAATGGAAACACATGCTACTTTGGTTACATCGGTGCAATAATAGTATACAGAAAACAGCCACATTGGACAGGAGAGTGAAAATCAAACGAGCTTGAGATCGTCAAAGATATAATCAGACAAGAAGATATAGTCATAGCTACAGCATGGCAGAATGTAGAACCAAGACTACAGACAGAAACTGGTGGGCATTCATTACCGCAATCATCCACTGTGAAAATATGGCACTTGGTGATGATTATATTGTGTGTGTAAATATCATCATCATCTGGGAATATGATAAATACCAATGAGGAAATGTGTAACACATGGAAAGAATACTTTGTTGAATTACAAAATTGTGAAGCTCCAAGTAGCACTTTCCCACAGGAAGAGGTTCTAACGTGTGAACCACAATTGAAGAACCTGTTTATGAAGAAATCCTATATATAATAACACGACTTAAAAACAATAAGGCAACTGGGGCTGATGGAATTGCTGCTAAATTTATAAAGGCAGGTGGCCATGCATTACATTTAAAGCTATAACGAACTAATAATAAAAATTTGGAGGACAGAAAAACTACCTCATGACTGGAATGAGTCATTATTGATACCTATCTTTAAGAAAGGAGACAAGTTCCAATGTGAAAGTTATAGAGGGGTATCACTACTGTCCACAAGCTATAAGATACTATCCGCTGTATTACTACATTTTATGTGGATTTTAAAAAGGCTTATGATAGTGTCCATAGGAATAATCTATGGAATGCTATGCAGGAATTTGGAATAACAAGGAAGTTAATCAACATGACCAGACTATGCATGGAAGATACTTATAATATAGTAATATATAAAGGCAGGAAATCAGACCCTTTCCAAATAACATCTGGCTTGAAACAGCGTGATGCACTATCGCCACTCCTTTTCAATCTGGCTCTAGAGAAAGTTGTTGGGAGAATTTGGGGTAGATATATTAACCAAAATGCTGAATGATATTTACAACAGTGGATATTCACCGAGCGATATGCTGAAATCTGTATTTATAGCAATACCAAAGAGACCAGGAGCAATTGAATGCGAAAATTTTCGTACAATTAACTTCATAAACCATGTCACTAAGCTTCTATTCAGAATTATAATGAGAAGAACAAGAAAGAAAATAAAAATGGAAATTATTGAAGAACAGTATGGTTTTATGTATGAAAGGAAAGGGTACAAACAATGCAATATATGTATATGTATGTATATGTATATATATATATATATATAAATATATATATATATATATATATATATATATATATTACGAACACTAATAGAAAGGTCAAAAGAGAAACAGAGAGACATGTATATATGTTTCATAGATTATACTAAGGCATTTGATAAAGTAAAACATGATGAGCTGATTAAAATGTTGGAAGATATCAACATTGATGGGAAAGATTTAAGAATAATAAAGAATATAAACTGGAACCAAGTAGCAGCAATTAAAATGGGAAATAAAGAGGGTGGTTACGAACAGATAAAGCTAGGAGTACGACAGGGGTGTGTCATGTCACCCGATCTCTTCTCCCTATATAGCAAAGTGATAATGAGAGAGATCAAAGAGAAGCCAGGAATACTAATTGCAGGATATAATATAAACAATAAACGTTATGCAGATGACACAGTATTGGTGGCGGATAATGCAATAGACCTGCAACAATTGTTGGACATTGTAGCAACAGAAAGGACTCTCTTTGAATATCAAGAAAACAGTAACAATGGTGATATCAAAGAAAATGGGGACACCAAAATGTGACATAGAAATAGAATGGGAAATTCTCAACCAAGTGGATAATTGTAAATACCTAGGGGCAGGTATAACATCAAATGGAAGATGTGCAACAGAGATTAAGAGCAGAGTAGGGCAGGCAAAAGCCACATTTCAGACAATGAAGAGTATCTTATGCAATAAGTCGCTATCAATGAATGTAAGAAAGAGAGTGCTAAAATCTATATAGAACCAGTTTTGCCGTATGGCAGCGAATCTTGGGATGTAAATGAACAAATTAGGAAGAACTTAGAAGCAACAGAATGTGGCTTCTAAGTTCTTCCCAATGTGATGAGAAGAGATGCATTGGAGAACATCGTGACAACTAAAAAGATCGAACGGAAGAGAGGCAGAGGCAGACCAAGAGAAATGATGCTGGGCGGATTGAGACGGTGGCATGGAGGAATATCATCAGCAGAGTTGATACAGAACACCAAAGACCGAGATCGGTGGAGAGCCATGAACGCCTATGCTAGCCGGCAGGGCACTTGATTATATATATATATATATATATATATATATATATATATATATATATATATATATATATATATATATATATATATATATATATATATATATATATTGAGAGAGAGAGAGAGATGTGTGGGGGGTGGAAGTGGGGATGGGGGGAATGTTGATATTTTCAAGAAATCAGCGTATTCACAAACGTTAACTTAAATGATTGTATACCATGATACTATGTAGCCTAGGGTTCACAGCACAGTTATCATATATGGTGGTATCATTTTAATTTATAATTATGTATGGCAGATACTGAAAGGACATGTTGTTGTTGGCCGGTATTCCACAAGCCTCATCAAGGACCACATGGTGCTATACACTTTATCTGACAACATCATCACGGTCACGCGCAAGGAAAGGAAGCACAGGTAAGTTGTCAATAATATGTATGGCATAATTGTGAGATCATGTTATACCAGACTGGTGCACAGAATACTACACACTGTAAGCAGTTCGCGTTATTGAGAGATAATGTTATAACAGATCTGTGTACATAACACCACACACTATAAGCTGTAGATAGCTCTGGACCAGTAGCGATGCTTTTGAGTACGTCTCTGACTATCTATTATCATCAATAGTTCATGTTGCAATGGCAGGTCTTTGTGATCGGTAGTTACAGATGCAGCATCAGTAGTCTTAGCTAGCATCAGTGGCTTTTTTCTGTCGACTGTTGGCATATTGTCAAGCGTCAGTCCATGGTGGGATCACAGGGTGATTAATTAGAACAATCTAACCTTTGAAATGACTTTAACCGTGAGGGAACAGGAGTGTCCACTGTCAACCATATGAACATAAGTTTAGTTTTGGCCTGTCGTGCAGCATCATTCCGTGCAACTTAATTCATTTTGGGACTTCTGTGAGGCAGAAACCTGACTGCTCTATGCAGAAATAGCAATTGGGGAACCCTCTGAGGCCACTAAGACAGCTCATAAACAAATTCACAAGTATAATGTTATGATAGTGTATATGATTTACAGTGAGGCAACTGTAGTTTTCCATTTTTTATGTTGTTTGGTGTGTCCTCTAACCTCTACTTCTGTTTTCTTCTTCTATGAGCTCCAGTAAATACTTACTCATGTATTCTATGCAGAGCAATATGCAGCAGTGTTCTTGCAATGTTCATAGCCAGTATACCGAGCTCTTCATTTAGAGTATTGTGGTATTTGTGTATCTTTTTCTCCATTCATCGGGAGCTCTCTTGCGTGATGCACGTGTGTCATAGTTCGCATAACTCTCACATCAGACTCACTGAAACTGAATCAGATCTACAAGAACTAATGAGAGACAATAGTTGCTTGTCCTTTACAGGACGTTGTAATCAACCGAAGCATTTCTGGCTGTTTGTAATTTACTAGACAATTGTACGATTAGTAGTTTGCCATTGATTTCTGAATGGGCAACGCTCATATCATCGAAATAAACGCAAAACGATCAGCTTTCAATTTGTTGGCGACTAATTTCGAACCATCGGCCCGGTTTCTCTGGGAATTGTGAAGCTGCGTTCATTAAACCCCTAAGCCACTGACGCTGATAATGAGACATATACATAATATACATCATCAATATAAACTGGTTGGCAATGTAATGAAAACAACTTTCATAATGCTCAAGCGAGCTGAAAGCCACCTGTTAAAATATAAATACGTGTGATAACAACAGATGGTGGCAGTTGTGAAATGGAGAATCTAATGACCAACACCAGTTTAACAACACACCAAATGTTGTATGCTAACGTATAATTGCAATATCACTTCAAGCTGAATCTTGACTTGCAATGTAACAGAACATTGCCATATTGTTTGGAAACATTTAGATGGACACATAAAACCGTAAATGCTAGAACATTGCCATATTGTTTGGAAACATTTAGATGGACACACACAAAAATGCTACTTGTGATCGCGCGGGAAGGCAAACTTGCAAGATAATGTTTCAAACGAAAGCTATCAACGGTGGACTGGTGAAAGGATGTTAGACTCTTGGTTTAACCAGAGAGAACATGATGGAAATTCAGCCACCTTTGATGTGGAGATCGCAGCTCATCTCATCTGGATTTATGAACCATCATTGTAATATGTAATAGTGTTCAGTTTTATAGCACAAACTGCCACCAGTTGATACCGCAAACGCAGAAACATAGAAACTGAATCAATGCTAGCATTTCTGGTATATATGTTGCAGTATTCTGACGTATTCAGTCAGAGTGCATGCAGTGAATGCCTGAACATTCTAACAAACTTGGCAGTGACACGACAGAAAGACTATCAGTTAAGGATCTAGACAAGAACAGTTGTTTAGAGTGACAAGTCTGAAAACAGCCGAGCGGATCATACAAGTTTTATATAAACAAACTTGGCTGAAGAAACTGATCTCTGGAGACACCGGGGGCGGGGGGGGGGGGGAAGGGGGTGAGTATATAATTATATGCCTGGTCCTGACCTCAAAGCGAACATAAACCATTTGACAAGGAAGGACAGCAGCACAATTTTCAAACTTCGAACATTACACATATTCACATATAAACGCGCACGCAGGCACAGACACAAGCATGCAAACACATACGCAAGCACACCTATGTGTGTTTGTGTGTGTATGTGCGCGAGCGCGTGCTCGTGTTTAGTAACAAGCACAGCACATCTAGTGTCAGTTATCAATAGTTACTGATGCTGCTAGTGCTATTATTGCTTTCTAGGCAATGCATGTGTAGCATGACATGGTCATTTACAAGTCAAGGTTGACAATTATCGGAGAATTCAGATTATAAATCTTTGAGAGAAACATTACAAATTTTCATTTACTGCCTATACACATTGTCTTTGTTTCCTTTTCATTATATATGCAGTAATGGCCTATCTATCTTTTAGCGTAAACCCAAGTTGATGTTTTCATCTTGAGCGAAAACTATTTCGCATTTACCGCATCGAGTCTGTGCGTGTATGCACAGAACTTTGTGGTATTTGGTCTTCTTCTAACACATCAGGCACAGCTTCTTTGATTATAGGCACAAAGTGATAGCTGACTGGGCTTCAGTCTTACCATATGCCCTAACCACTTTCTTTGTTGCCTCTCTATAAACTGAATGCAGACAGTGGTACCTATGGTATGTCTTATTGCTAATAATTGTCACCGTAAATATATACTTTTCAAGGAGTGAAGCGTGATGGGGCAGACTTACTACTAGCTTTATTATATTCATTTGTATCATTCCGCAGCCATAACAGTCGTTGGAGGCCACGTGACTTGTACCGTGCACATCCAGGATATTTACTGCAAGAATGGCGTCATACATGTGATAGACATGCTGCTCCATGCGCCCACAGAGACCATAGCAGAGCACATTTCCCGGAGGCGTGAGGCAGCGTATGTATATGTGCAACTGACTATGCTCTGTGCCAATCTGTTTGCATGAATGTAGTGCTGTAAGTATGTATGCATATCTATATGAGTTTTGTGAAGTTGAACTGAGCCAAGAAACGACAACACAATACTCGGATATTTCCCAGACGAAGTGATACACAAATCTGCTGCCCTGTAGGTAGACTGGGGAGAGACAACGGCTAGGAAAATCAAGCCAACAGAAATCCTTGTTGAAGTCGGATGTACTGATCCACAGACTTGACTAAACAGTGCACAGCAATTCACTTTATGATGATTTGATGTGAGGGCCTGGCAATATTTGCATTTTCGCGCAACAAAACCCCATCCAGCGGCGAAGACCCAGCCAATCTGTAACTTCCAAAAACACCAGCATATCCTGGTAAAACGATCCAAGAGATGCTCCCTATCTTTAATATAAATTCAAGCATGCCACTTTGCATGAAATAAAATCATGTGTACAGACATGTGTACACACAGACATTCACGTGCACATTTCTTTTTCCTTGTTTTATGTATGCATTATGATATATGGGCGTGAGAGAGAGAGAGAGAGAGAGAGAGAGAGAGAGAGAGAGAGAGAGAGAGAGAGAGAGAGAGAGAGAGAGAGAGAGAGAGAGAGAGAGAGATGAAGAGACAGGGATAGAGTATGTAAGAGTAAATATTTTTTATTGTGAATGGGTATACGTGTATGCAAGGGATTATGTAATTGTGAGATACTGAATGTGTGTATAACTGTGAGAGTGTGTGTATATGATGTATGTATATATCAATGTTTGTATGTAGGTATGTACATATTTGTTTATGCATGTGAGTGTCTGTGTATGTACGTGTATCTGTCTCTCTGCCTTCCCGACTGTCTCATAACTTGGTAATATGTAATGTTTATGTTCACAGCATTCGTTTAACAATGATTTTTCTATGTGTCTGTCGTCATCCTGTCATTTACTGCCAATATAGTACCTTGCGGTGTATGGCAGAAGGGTCTTTTAGCCTGAGGAATAAAGGCCGCCTGGCTAGTGCAGTCGCCGCGAACTGTGCAGGTTAGGATTTTCTTTTTGCCCCCGACAGAAAAAAATCCCACACCTTACCGAGGGATCAAACCTGGGTCTCTCGAAGGAGAGTCCGGCGTTCTAGCCACTCGGCCAGCCGCTCGCCTATGTGCACAATAGATAATTGATGTACGGAAGATAAGTAGTTAGAACGACCGAATGTTAGACTGGCCTGCGTGTCCAATTTTGGAACCTTTGAAAATGAATTGCTTTCGTTCGTTCGTTCCTCATATAGCCCTTGTCGCGTGGCGTTGTGATCATATATGTCCACAAACTTCTGTCTTGTGTACTGGAATTCATTACTGATACAGTTGTTCCACTTGCCATGACCCCAGACTGTCTGGCTTCTCCGTTCTCGATCTTTCTCCGCCTTCATATCCTTCAGCTTCTCTTCATCTTGTGAAATACTGCTTTTTCTTGGGTCATTCTACATATAACTTTTTAAATCCATCTTCCATATGATGTTATCAAAGTATGCAAATACTTGAAGACATTCGCTTGATTCCCACAAGCTCCATTTAATTTGGTGTTGCATTTGGGAGAACATTTTTTGCTCGTAATTATTATTATTTCTGTTTTTCTGCATTCAGACTAAGACCTTAGTTTTGACTTTCTCTAGAAATTATTTACTGGAACTACACTTCCTGCACACTAACGTGCTCACATTCATATATTCATGTGTAAAGACACACCTAATGTAATACACACACAAACAAACCATATATATATATATATATATTTTTATGTGCAAACTTAACACAGAAAATGAAGAATAGAAACAGTCAACAATGCTACCTTATTATCTAGAGCAGTGGTTCCCAAGCTTTTCAAGCAGAGGGCCATATCTACTATTTTCGGTAGTTAAGCGGGCCACAACATTATACAATTATAAAAGTCGTGCAATATCATTCTTACCTTTCTTAACTTTTGTCAACAAAATTCTAAAACGTTAAAGGCAGTCAGTGGCAGTACTACACTGCGGTCATTTTTTTTTTTTGGGGGGGGGGGGGGGGGGGGGGGGGGGGGTTAAAACCAAAATTTCATTTAAGAATAAATTTTAAATCAGTTTCGAAAATCGCTATTAATGCAATTAACTTACAATTGTAACTTTTCTTCATAACTAGTTACTTAAGTTCAGATGCCAGTTTATCAATGTCTGGGCACAAATATGTCGTGCCCAAAGTCATAAGCGCAGCTAGGTTACTGTCGGTGAGTCTGAAACGTTGCTTGTTTTGTTTTTTAACGGTCATTGCGGAAAATGACTGCTCGCATCTGTGAGGCGAACCAAATCGACAAATGTATTTCTGGACGAATGAACGCAAGTGTTCAAATTGTTCGACAGGCAATAGTCGCCAGAATGATATCATATGATCAGCTGAATGTGAAGCAGGCAGCTCCAGACATTTACATCTCGGTGCAGAATTGCATTTCAAATCAATTACTTCGTGTTGAAGGTTTTGCTGTAATTGACAGAGCTTGGCATCAGTAAATACGAACGGATTTATGAAGAGGGCAACATTATCCTCCTCTATTGTGAACTCTTGAAATTTTGACTGAAACGAGGCCTGCGTGCCAATTTCTGACAGCTGGCGGGCCACAAGTGGCCCGCGGGTCGTGGTTTGGGAACCCCTGATCTAGAGACTCACAACCGAAACACGCACACATGTATATGTATATGTGCGTGCGAATTAGTTTGTTCGTAATGTTACGGCAATAGATCTGTTATGACCGTCTGTTAATTGTTGTGTTAATCATGTTATCGGTGAAGTATTTACTGCTGACAAATAGATGAATGAATCATACCTGTATTAGTCCCTCCTTTGTCTTCATCTAACTGTAATGTCGATGAAATAACCTCGTGATGTATTTCCAGATATTCCAACGTTCTGATTTCCATGCAGACGGATGATGAATACGATCTGAATTCCAAGTCCGCTAACTACACTGTGTTTGTTCCCAACAACCATTCCTACGGTTATCTCCCATGGAGCACACACGAGCAAATGTTCAGCCTCAACTTCAGCCAGCAGGTTGGTCAACTGGTTGATTGCTTGTTTCATTGCTTACAAGCAAGTAGTACCATGTGTGTATACTTTCCAGAAGCCATTATTACTCAGACGATCATATGTCCAGATTATCCAGGAACGTACCCATTTTTATATGGATTTATTATGTGTTAGTCCGAGAATGGGAGCCACGGGAGCTGGCTTATCGTCCCGGTGGTCATGTGTTCGAATCCACATAGAGGCGAGTGTTTGTAATTGTCCTGGACTCCCATGTAGTTCCAGCCCAAAATGGTTACCAGAGAAGTAAAGGCGGCCGCTGTGATATTGAACCCCATCATTCATCGCGTCAGATAGGTCCATACAAATATTGGATAATATCATATATCCAGCACGCATCATTGTGTACAAAGGGATCCATTACTGGACACCCCGAGCACAGGTGTCTAGTGAATACATCAAAGCTTTTAGACACCTTGAATAATAACACTTTCCTTGGCAGATACATTGACTGAGCTTCATCTTTCGTAATTAAAACTGCCGTCTGAAGGACTGTGAGCCGCCACAGTTTCCTTTATGTAATCCCGGAAGCACTGCTGGGTCAGACTAGCACAGAGATCTGCTACCAAGCCCAAACTGGCACCTGAATTATGATGTCAGTGTTAGTGACCAAGCTCAACAGTAATAACATGTATATTGGCTTGTTCAACGGTATTCACAAGAAAGGCCATCTTACGAATCATATCTGAAAAATACACTAGCTATGTTGCTTCGTCTTCCTCCACATCATAAAATGAATCACATCCGTTATCATTGTGCATTTATAGTGTATATGTTTCCTGTCCAGAATGTTCATTTCTGCTGCTGTCAACATTTTCACGTTTTATTGAAAGCGTGTAGATATATAAACATTTGTGTTAAATTCTTAAACATGGTGGGAGATATGCGTACGGGAAGAAGAATATAAGCATAGGGGGGGGGGGGGGGGGAGAGAGAGAGAATTAGATGTATCACAGTGTTGAATGCGAGATTACAGTTCATGGTTTTAAACAGTAGGTAACTAGATACTGGTATTTATACTGAACACGATGAACTTCAGCACACTTCACACTTAGAGCTGACACAAATAGACACTGATTCTCTAATCCACGGTTACACAGGCCTCAGACTTGCTGATAACCTCACCGCGCATACAACTTTAATAACTTGACGTCTCAGGACGGAACGTCATCTCGTAAATAGTTCTACATATTAATAAATGTGAAGGTCTCGTTCAGAATGCAGTGGCAAACCACTGAACGTACATTTGCTTAGTAAATCACAAACGGCCAACAGGAGTCGGGGTTGATTGCAACGTTCTACAGAGGACGCATATTTTTTTTTTCTAAAGCAAACAATAATTCATCTTCTGTTGATACTATTTCAACAACGTGCTCTCTTGTTCATATACACATCTGTCTTTCATTATGGACACTCTATCAGCAAACATTTTACCACCACCACCCCCCCCCCCCTTTCCCCGCATAAAACAGCGATCTATTCACAACTTCTTACGTGATCTTTTGGCGTGTTAATGGTTTACCCAATACTCAATATGTTTACATCCACGGTGGATCTGAATTATTCCCCTTAATCCAAACTTAATCCTTTAAACCACATACAAGATCAGTCATAACCTTAGATGATTACAATATATGTACTAAGTACAGAGACATGATGCCATTTCATCGGTGTTATATTTAACTAGGTGGTCAGGGCGCATATAGTGAAAGGTGAAACTCGAACCTTGGACGAGATGCCACCGGGCAGCGCTCTTCCAGCCATCGATTACATTATATACGTGCTGAAAAAGGATGGTAAAAGTAGGTGCCTAATGTCATCAATGTTGTAACAGTGTGTGTGTGTGTGTGTGGGGGGGGGGGGGTGTGTGTATGGTGTGTGTGTGTGTGGGGTATGTGTGTGTGTGTGTGTTTATACATACCATTGCTGTATATCTCACATAATCACGCACCAAACAGACTTCGTTATCTACATATCCCACATACATGTATAACAAATATTATCGTCATTGTATGTTGCATAACAAAAATGGTTTAAAATGGCAAGAGGATCGACTTCATTGCACCGTGTTTTATCCCGTATGATTCGGTATCTTTCCGCAGCGTGGCCTGCCGAAGCGTCGCACAAAGCACGAACTCCAGCTCCAGCGACGACCCCCAGGAGTCTACGAGAAAATTGCAATCGTGAACCTAACGACGTAGGCGGGAATCAAACCCATAACCTTCGGAGCACGAGGCAGGTGGCTTAACGACTTCGCCACGGATTCTCCCTTACATTGTAATAATAATAACACCAAGACTATATTTGTAAAATATGATAAACATATAGTCCTATATACCTTAACATTTCTGCACAGAGAGCCAAAGAATATGTAAAGAAAACTGTCTTCAAAGAGCTGCGACAAATCTGTCCAAAACAATAATGGAACATTGAAGGAAACGAAGAAAGGAAATACTGACAGGCAGATAAAAATTAATTAATTAAACGATAAGAAGCAAATAAAGAAATCCATGAAAAGGAAAACACTACAAACCAGTTGACTAAACGTATGCCTGTTGATTGCAGTTCCGTTGATGATCAGGGTTGTTCACAACTACTCGCCCAAATTGTACAATTATATCCCTTTGTTTCTCCAGTTTTTGTATCCAACAAAAACATTATGGCCGAGGTTGTGAAGGCAAACATCCCGGCCGTCAATGGGTGGATACACATCATCAACAGAGTGCTAACAGTGCCGTATGAAAGCATTGCTGATGTTCTGTCTACTAGGGAGGAGGTCAGGTATGTCCTGTTTGGAAACTGTTTACAGTGTGTGGTCTGACAGACTCTAAATGAGAGTGGAACAGGGCAGTTATTTGAATCCCATCTATGACTAACAATCAAGGAAATACATCATTATCATCATCATCATTATCATCATCATCTTTATCTTCCACTTTACTTTTGCCGCCAAGTGTCCTGGGGAGGAATACTTGGCGATCCAGTGCCTGATGAGTGGCACTGGATAGTGTCATTCCGTGTGATTGCACAATGTCCTTGATGTTGCCATTTCCATTTTCTTCTCGGGCGTCTTCTTGCTTTCGTCGCAGATGATTTTTGATGTAGGGCCAGTGCTGGTAGTTGATGGTGTTGCATTCTAACGAGATGGCCAAACAATTTGACTTTCTGTTTCTCGATACATGTGGCACAAGGTGTTGATCACACTGTCTGTCTGATAACATTTCTTATTCGGTCTCGGAGTGTTAAGTTGGCAGCTCTCCTCATGCATCTCATCTCACAGGTGTTGATTTTGCGTACGTGTGATTTGAATAATGTCCAAGTTTGTTATTGGTAGCATAGGTTGGTTTGAATATGCTGTTTATTATCTGTCGTTTTGCGGACATGAGTATATTTGGATGTTTCAGTAAGGGTGCTAGTTGATATGTAAGTGCACTAGCTTTTTTGACATATATATATATTTCTGTCAGGTCTTAGTCAGATATGACTGAGCTACCGTATAACAGTAGACGGTACTACCTGGTTTCTGTTAGCGCTGAACGTTGGGCGGCGCTTACCAAACCCGACACCCCACATTGTGTCAACGGCTTCGGGCGGAAGAGCGCAATTGGGAGGGTACAAGCCTTACCCTGGTGCGAGGAAATGCAAGCTAAAGACAAAATGTCATGGCAGGGCAGACCAGGCCCTAAGCCTTGGTTGGCGACTGGTCTAGGATCGAAGCTCCGACAGGCGGACAGTTAGAGCATTGCTTTGCTGATCCGGCAGCTTCTGCAGCTTGTCTTGTTCCAGATGTAGGGGTGTTACCTTTCCTCTGGAGTAAACTAGGCAGGCCGAGAGAGGGATCATGCTGCATGGGCAACACATGATCTCTATATTTTAGCCCAGGCTTTGTGCTATGGAGAGGCAATAACTCCATCCCTGGTCTTAACTGGTCTCGGAATCAAAGCGAGAGGCAACTGTTACGGGTTATAAGTCCTTGTCAGTTGGCGTAGACATGGGGCGCCACGCGTTGCCTCTGACGGTGGGAGACACCTATAGGTGTCACTGATCAGCTACCGCCCGCCTCAAGCTGGGCAGCCCCCAGCCAATTGGGTGCTGATCCGCCACAGCCTGCCTGCTTCAATGGGTGCTTGGGGCTAGGACAAAATCTGAATCGCAGGCTGTAAAACCAATGCACCAGGTACAAATAAAAATAGAAACCTCAAGCTACGGCTTGCAACCTGGAACGTGAGAACCATGTGTCCAGGATTTTCCACTGACTTGACCAATATTGACGATGTGAGAAAAACGGCTGTGATTGATGCCGAACTCAATCGTCTAAACATTGATATTGCTGGCCTGCAGGAGACTCGCCTCGCTGAGGAAGGGTCACTCAGGGAAAACAACTACACCTTTTTCTGGAAGGGTAGAGGGCAGGCAGAAAAAAGGCAACACGGTGTGGGCTTTGCAGTGAAGAATTCGCTACTGGGAATGATTGAAATTCCAGCAGGAGGAAATGAAAGACTATTATCCCTGCGCTTGGCAACCTCTTGTGGGTTTGCCACCATTATTACTGCATATGCACCAACACTCGATTCCTCTGATGATGTGAAGGATTCGTTCTATGAGGAGTTAGACTCCGTGATCAAGGCAGTTCCAAAATCCGACTACATTTATATGCTCGGTGATTTCAATGCTCGTGTGGGCAAGGACTCGAGTTCATGGCCAGTGTGCCTTGGAAAATACAACATCGGTCGCATGAATGAAAATGGGCAAAGGCTGCTGGAGCATTGCACCAGTAATGACCTATGTATTACAAACTCCTTTTTTAAAACAAAAGAGATGCATAAGGTCACATGGAAACATCCAAGATCCGGCCATTGGCACCAGCTGGACTTCATCATCACACGGAGACAACATCTGAACCATATATCATTGACGCGTAGTTACCACAGTGCTGACTGTGATACGGATCATTCTTTGGTTGTTGCAAGGGTTAGACTGAGACCAAAGAGAATCTACACAGCTAAACACAAATCTAGCCTCAGGATTAATATTATTAACACTCATGATCCTGAAAAGTGCTTTCAGTTTCAACAGCAACTTGAAGACGCTTTCACTGATACACCAGAAAATTGTACAGTAAATGAAAAGTGGGGTCAAATTAAGGAAACTCTTTATAAAACTGCCGTAGGGGTTTACGGCACTGTGGATCATAAGAGGCAGGACTGGTTTGCGGCCAACAGCGAGACTCTGCAGCCCTTGATTGATAAGAAGAAGAAAGCTCTCTTAAGAAACAAGGAAAGACCAACGCGTAACACTCTGAGTGAGCTTAGGCAAGCTAGGAAGGATGTGCAAAAGGCTGCCAGGCAGTGTGCAAATGATTATTGGATCAAGTTATGTGAGTCCATTCAAATCGCAAGTGATAAGGGAGACATAAGAAGCATGTATGA
Source organism: Cepaea nemoralis (assembly GCA_014155875.1). Lineage (NCBI taxonomy): Eukaryota > Metazoa > Mollusca > Gastropoda > Stylommatophora > Helicidae > Cepaea > Cepaea nemoralis. Next base: position 76,395 of record JACEFZ010016068.1, read on the forward strand.
AGGAATAAAGAAAGCCTGCGGTCCAGTGATCAAAAGAAGTGCACCATTGAAAACCTTGACTGGAGAAATCATCACTGATAAGAAACAGCAGATGGACAGATGGGTAGAGCACTATTTGGAGCTTTACTCAAGTGAGACCAAACTAGCGGATGATGCCCTCAACGCCATAGAGGCTCTACCAACTCTTGACCACCTGGACACACTTCCCACCATAACAGAAGTTAAGTGTGCTATAAATGAACTTGCATCTGGCAAGGCTCCAGGTAAGGATGGGATTCCAATAGAGGTTATCAGGAGTGGGCAAGACACACTCACTATACAGATCCACCAGCTAATAGAGCTATGCTGGCGTGAAGGACAAGTCCCACAGGATTTCAAAGATTCAAGCATCATAACACTGTACAAGAACAAGGGCGATCGGAGCGACTGCAACAACTATAGGGGTATCTCACTTCTCTGTATTGTTGGAAAAGTATTTGCCAGAATTGTTCTGCGCAGACTTCAAGTCCTAGGAGATCAAGTCTACCCCGAATCACAGTGTGGCTTTCGACAGAACCGGTCTACCACTGATATGATATTCTCATTGCGACAAATGCAAGAAAAATGCCGTGAACAGAATCAACCACTGTTTATTGCCTTCATCGACCTCACAAAGGCATTTGATTTGGTCAGTCGTGAGGGTCTGTTCAAGGCACTAAAGAAGATTGGCTGCCCACCGACTCTTCTGTCCATTGTGGAATCGTTCCACACAGGCATGAAGGGTATAATCAAGTTTGATGGTGCAACTTCTGAAGAATTTGAAATCAAGAGTGGAGTTAAGCAAGGTTGTGTACTAGCTCCCACCCTCTTTGGAATATACTTTTCACTTCTACTGAAATATGCATTTCATGATCAGGATGGTGGTATATACATTCACTCACGCTCAGATGGCGGCCTCTACAATGCTCAGAGATTGAAGGCTAAGACCAAAATTAGGAGGGTACTGATCAGAGAGTTGCTTTTTGCAGATGATGCTGCAGTTACGACCCACTCTGAGGAAGAATTGCAATGTCTACTATCTGCATTCTCCAATGCTTGTTCTGAATTTGGTTTAACAATTAGCAAAAAGAAGACACAGATTATGTCACAAGGTGCACATGGGGTACCATCAATCTTTATTGACGACGCCGAACTAGAGATAGTAGACCATTTTACATATCTAGGATCAGTGGTAAATAGCAAATTATCCCTAGATCAGGAAATCAACATCCGGATTGGTAAGGCAGCAACAACAATGAACAGGTTAAGAAAAAGAGTCTGGGAGAACAGGAAGCTTACTGCCAAAACAAAAGTCCTTGTCTATCAAGCCTGTGTCCTTAGTACTCTTCTCTATGGTAGTGAAACCTGGACAACTTACTCACACCAAGAGAACAACTTAAACAGCTTTCATATGCGGTGTCTGCGAAGAATTCTTGGTATTAAGTGGCAAGACAAAATCACAAATACTGAAGTATTGGAAAGATCAGGTTGTGTGACAGTTTATTCCATGCTCAGTCTTCGTAGACTTAGATGGATAGGACATCTTAGGAGGATGGATGATGGTAGAATACCAAAGGATATCTTTTTTGGTGAATTACAGATGGGTAAGAGATCTCAGGGTCGGCCTCTACTACGATACAAAGATGTGTGTAAGCGGGACATGATTGATACAGGCATTGATAATGCACATTGGGAGCAAGTCGCCGCTGAACGTGTTGCATGGAGGGCAAATATCAGAAATGGAATAAAGTCAAAGGAGAAAATTATTGCAGAAAAGTCACACACCAAGCGTTTGAGACGTAAGATGGTGCATGATGGTGGAAATGACCACGTGTTCACATGCACCCACTGTGAACGGACATTTACAGCGCAAATTGGCCTTATCAGTCACACTCGCTACCGCCATAGTTAAAAGTTATTATGCCTTTTTAAAGCACAAACTATCGTCTGTCAAGACGGCAAGGTGCCAATGATATATATATATATATATATATATATATATATATATATATATATATATATATATATATATATATATATATATATATATATATATAGAAAACACACACACTCATACGAGTGCTGACATCGACCCTTGTCCCACTGTTCTCATGCCAGTTAGAGCGTAATGACAGTTACGCTCTAATTAGTAAAGATAATAAATACATTCAGCCATTTTAGACTAGGTAATTTAGGGGACCGTCTCCGTGACGATGGCGTTACGGATGCCATTCGTAATTCCGCTTACCTGCGTTCATAACACAGCTGCTGCCGATTTGGCAGCAGATCGTGTTTCGCTGGGTGTTAACGTGTTGATATGAGAGCCGGTCGTTCAGAAAACAATCCTGCACACTGGCTGCTGAGGATGGGGACGGAGCGCTTATGGGAATGCCCCGAATGCTGTGATGTCGGTTCCTAGATCAATCAATCCCCGGGAAGGTTAACCCGGTCAACAAATGCCCGCAGAAGTCAGATGTGTCGGCCTAACGGCGCAAGAACGCAGCTCTGCTGTAAACAGGCACAACGCAATCACATCCGAAAAAAAACTCCGGATGAACGAAGAAGAAGAAGAAATCAATCAATCAGTCAATCAATCAATCAAAACAAAAAACATAAGCTTACTTAGACATAAACAACGGTAGTAAAATGCTGGTGTTGACAGCGATGTTCTGTAAATAGAATTTGCAAAAAAAAAAAAAAAAATTAGAGGATGAACATTTAAGAGAGCTCTTATGTTTTATATTCATTGTTCTATAATGAAGATCATACAGTCTTAGGGACTCATGTTGAGATGTTTTATATGCAGGCTTTTTCATCAAATGCTGCTGCCACTGCCGGAGTACAAAGAATTGTTGACAGCATCACTTCGAAATGTGACGTTGTTCATCCCATCCTCTCGCTATATTAACACGCTGAACGCGGAACAGCTGGCCAGAGTTAACGGGGATGTCGTGATTCTTAAACAGGTCAGTAAATCACATCATAAATGACACAGTGTCTTTAATTCTACTGTTTCGTATCCCTAACATACTTATGCTCAACGATAGATGTGATTTGAAGGAAAATATAATAATGTATTACTTCACAATGCCCTCCAACCCAATGATATACATTGCTATAGGAGCAATAGTGGCAATATACGCAAACACTGAATACGTAATCACGGGCACTAAGGCTGTTTCTGTTTACAACATATGTTTGTTAAACTTAGGTGCATGTTATTTACAGGACGGCGCAATAAACTCCAGCATTAATTGGTTGTTCGTAATTGTCTAGACAAGTTTACGTTTTATTGTTTATCATTGCTTTCTGAACTGCCGACGCTCATACGCTGGTGAAAATGAACACAAGGTGGTCTGCTTCCAAATCGTGCGAGGTGTATATCGAACCTAATGTGAGGTGTATGTCGAACCTAGTATGAGGTGTATGTCGAACCTAGTGTGAGGTGTATGTCGAACCTAGTGTGAGGTGTATGTCGAACCTAGTGTGAGGTGTATGTCGAACCTAGTGTGAGGTGTATGTATGTGGAACCTAGTGTGAGGTGTATGTATGTCGAACCTATTGTGAGGTGTATGTATGTCGAACCTAGTGTGAGGTGTATGTATGTGGAACCTAGTGTGAGGTGTATGTATGTCGAACCTAGTGTGAGGTGTATGTCGAACCTAGTGTGAGGTGTATGTATGTCGAACCTAGTGTGAGGTGTATGTATGTCGAACCTAGTGTGAGGTGTATGTCGAACCTAGTGTGAAGTGTATGTCGAGCCTAGTGTGTATGTCGAGCCTAGTGTGTATGTCGAGCCTAGTGTGAGGTGTATGTCGAACCTAGTGTGAGGTGTATGTATGTCGAACCTAGTGTGAGGTGTATGTATGTCGAACCTAGTGTGAGGTGTATGTCGAACCTAGTGTGAGGTGTATGTCGAACCTAGTGTGCAGGATTGTGACACTGCTGTGACTGCAGCTCAGCCACAAGTGCTGACAAACACATGAAGTGGTTAGCAGTTATATAAGTGTACTGAGAACAACGATCATGGCTGGCGTTCATTCTTGTAGAATAATGTAACCTTCTAGAATTGAAATGTAACTTAATTACGAAAAGTGTAACTCCGTGCTGGAGAGATTGTACATATGCAAGTAGTGTATCATGAAACAGCATGGTACATGCCACCAATGTAATGTAAGGTTCCAGAACTTACCACAAATGTAGTTCTTCTACATGGACGGACAGAACATTGGTCACACACAACTACTGGAGGACGCTAGAGCTGCTTGCTACCTCACACGCCTAATTTAACAGTCTTGAAATAAGTTCTAATCAGAGGTTTTAATTGGAGGAAATGAAATTATAACGATTGGGGAACGCACATTATCAATTCTTGATGACAACTAGCGCTACACAACACGGATACACCCTCTAGAAACATTTGTAATTTCAGTGTGTGTAAATGACTGTCCAGACTAATGTTGTCCTAATGTGAAACAGACTAACTTTGTCCTAATGTGAAACGGAAAATTGTTAAGCCAATATAGTCATAGTTTAGCTGTCTTCTTCTTGTAAGCGGTTTCTAATGGACTTAATTGTAACAAGTGTTTGTAAAGTCTCGCTACACTTTGTAGGTAAAATAAATTTAAAAAATGAAGTGTATGACGTTATCAAAAATGTGCTTAAAAAAATTAAATTCGTTACAATAGTCACTACTATGGTCTAACGCTGTTTTGGGGGAGCTGGAAAGTACCAATGAAGTATTCATTATGACATGCTTAGGAAATGTCCACTATAAGCTTAAAGACATGACTGTATACGTTTCTTCATATTGTCAAATACCTTCTGCAAATCGTCTATTGTTATTTCTTGAATGGTTATTCTGATGGCTTCTTTCGGGTCCTCAATTGTGTGTACATTAATTTTGTAAACATTTCCTTTCAAGAAACCCCGTAGATAATAATCTAATGGAGTTACATCTGGAGAAATAGCAGGCCAAATTCCACGATATCATGTGATTTGCAAAAATGTCTTCAAAATAACGCAGTGATGCTGTAGCTGTGTGTGCAGTTACACCATCTTGTTGTAACCAGGCTTCTCCAATTTCACGTTCATTCTAGAAACGGTTCCAGAATGTCTGTATGGTACTGATCGGCATGTATAGTGTTGTTGAAAAAAAAATTAATTCAATACAACGTTTTCTACTGACGGCACACCATATACCAATTTTCTCATCGTGTAAAGGCGCTTCATGAAACGCGCTGGGATTAAAAATACTCCAAATACGATTAGTTTGGCTATTAACGTATCCAGATAGATGAAACCACGCCTCATCAGAGAAGAATATTTACACTGATAATTGACTTGTCTTCTTTAGCTAAAAATACTTGAAATCACGTGGAGTAGCTGACTCTGGATTGTTGATCACACTCATTTAGTTGAGACAGAACATAAATTCTGTATGGATGAAAATATAATGAGCAGGCCTACCAGATCGCGGAGCATCTTCCACATTTGCCATAGCAAGTAACTTATTCAACAAATTTATAACCGTAATTCGATGAAGAGGTTGTTTGTCAAGAAATCTTGCTATAAATCTTTGAACAACCATCTGTGTGTATCGACCGCTACTTCGAAACACTTGTTCAACCTCCAAAAAATATTATTTCTTCTGTTGATAACACTATTATGTTTGGACTGCAATGAATTACTCCAGCAGACGACAACCATTCGCTGCATATTGCTTCACGATGGACTGTGGAGCAAATTTTAATGACGTCATGTACTTCATTGTTCAAATGTGTTCTACGAGGGTGGGTTAATAAGTAAGTCACAAACGGCTGTAGAAAAATAGTTAGTCTTTCCTCTTGAGCCTAAGGCGGCGCAGAGGGCAGAAGTCATGGCTCTCCATGTCTGGCGGTCCGCTGCTACCTGATGTAGATCCTCGATGTTCACTTGGCCGTTGAATGAGCCTTCTCTGATGATGGTTCTACGCAGGGTCTCTACACATGATAACAACTTGAAGCCAGTTTATTTGTATACATACATTGTCCCTTTATTTCTCAACATAATTTCTACCAACATTGATGCTCTTATCCCATCGTTTTATCAGTCCTCCCAATCCGGCTTCATAGAACTGCGTGCTTTGTTTTCATTTACCGGCCATCCCACAGAACTGTGTGACTTATTTATTGACTCGCCCTCGTAACTTTTTCTACCCAGCAATGCACAGCTTTACGGCACAAACATTTGTCAGCATAAACACTGACAAAACACCTTGGCGGGAGACATTTCGCGAATGACGCCGAAGTTGAAACGTGGTTTAGACAACAGAGCACGCAGGTTATATCGACGTTATATGCAGACGGTTTGGGAGGACTGATAAAATGATAGGATAAGTGCATCAATATTGGTGGAAATTATGGTGAGAAATAAAGGGACAATGTATGTATAAAAATAAACTGTTTCAAGTTGTTATCATATTTAGTTATTTTTCTACAGCTATTTGTGACTTACTTATTAACTTACCCTCGTACATACAATGTGTAGTGAGATTTTACAAACACCCGTTATAAGGGGTTTTTCATGCGTAGTTTATGTGAACCAACAATAGTAAACATGTTTCTAAAAATATGCAAGTGTTTAATCTATATGTGAAATAATTATTCTCTTGACATTTTGTTCCCCAGCTTTTCTATGGTCATGTTCTTCCAAATGTGAGACTGGATGGCATGTTCTTACGACAATATCCTAGCGCAGATTATTTCTCTCGTAGTTCACACAATGTGTCCTTCAAAATCAGCAGACGCGAGGAAGGTTGGTCTTGATTACTGTGTGTGTTTCCTGACAGTGGAGCACTTGAGTAACATAAATAACACGCACGACGCAAACAGTCGATTACTTCACATATTGTAGTAACATGTTATACAGTGTGTTGTTCTTTGTCAATATATTTGCTACTTGCGATGTGACCACCAAAATCTTGCTAGCTACAATAGAGTAAGAAGCAGTGGCAGCTGAATGAGTGAGCACAGTTACCTGTTTGGGAGGGTCACTCATTGGAACTCCACGGTTAGAAAGCATCTGTGATACCTCTAGAAGTAACATGTGATGAAATGGAAACCAGTTATTTACATTTGTTTAAATAGCTTATACTAGTGATATCGCCCATGTGTTGCGGAGCCCATACGGGGGAGCAAAGAATAGTAACACTTGCCTACCATGCACGTCGTAAGAGGCGACTAAGGAGGATATAGTTCCGTCGCCCTGCTACTGAGTAAGTGCGTGGTGCGACACTGTGAGCTGTGAATTTCGCGTGGAATGCTTTTGCATCTGTCCGCGGTTGTGTTTAGTGTGAACTGCATGTTCGGAACGATGACGGCCGGCTGTTTCTGGATTTACTGGTTTGCCTTTTCGGTTCACGCGTGCTTTTTTCAGGAGACTCCTGGGAGTCGTCGCTGTAGCTACGGAGTTCGTGCTTTGTGCGGCGCTTTCGGTGGGTCGATCTGAGGAAAGAGACCGAGCCATATGGGGTAAGCTCGGGTCAATGAAGTCTTTCTGGTGACTGCCGTTTCCATCGACGATGAACTGTATTTTTCGTGGAGGACTTTTGTGTTGGCATTCTGGCGGCGGCATTATGCACAGTGTACCTGTGCGGGCGGTTGGCTTGCCGACACTCTTGTCTGTTCCATTGTTCACATAGGGCAGTGAGGAGTATTTTGTGTGATATTTACTGGCACAGGAACGGAGCAATATGGGGAAGACCCGTTGCCGTGAAGTTGGAACCGCGACTAACTATCTAACTGGTGATATGTGTATCATTTCTGGTAGAATGGTTCAACGAATGACGGATGGCTTTTTGTCGGTGCCAGCGATGGAGAATTGTTTGACGTTCTAAAGAAAGGTATTGTAAGTTTAATCAACTAAGCAAGGGCTGCCGGTTAGTCACTCGTGAATGTTGACAAGGATTTCTGGCTGTGCAACGGAGTTCGTGCTCGTGATCTGAAAATCTCCGTATTACATCATCAGAGGTCAACAGCACAAGTCGAAATTACGACACAGAAGCATCAGAGATAATCGTTGAAATACCAGCAGTATGAAATATCTCGTGTGGTTGAGTTTATCCCTGGTATATTCTCATTTTCTTTTTAGCTCCTTCAATCTCAAGCAACGCATGTCATGACATTGACTCTTTCTCTCCTTTCCAGCCATCGCCTAACGTGTCCCCATACTTTTTTTCTACATTTGGTCAAAGCATAATACACAAATTTGGCTTCCCCTGTGTATTGCCCTGTGCTTCTACTATGTACTCAACTTCTTTAAAACGAATGTAATAGTGGTTACTTTCCCCCATCGGCTGCAAAACATGCTGTATCAGAACTAGCTAAACACATTGACTGTATAAGACAGGAACAAGTAATGCATGGCCAATACTAAGTACCGATGGGAGTCACGGTGGTACATTAGCCTGTCCACCTGATGATTCTGTGTTCGGATCCCCATCGAGGAGGGTTTTCTTGTTCAATTGACCATGGCTCTTAGGTCGACCCAGCCTCAAGTGGGTACCAGGAAATGTTCTGGGAAGTAATGGCGGCCCATGTGATATTGACTGCTTCCCCCATCGAGCACCAATTGGTCTACAGCAGTACAGGGTTAACACCATATACCCGACAATCCCTCCAGGCCTGTAGATTTGGTCCTTTACTTACTACCATATATCCAATACGTCCTTAAGGCGGGGAAAAGGTCCTTCACATTGTGTCTAAGTACCAATACGAATGACACAAGCAGATAAAACACAAAGAAATATCCCACAATCATTGAACTAAAACCGTCATTAGTATAGAAAAGGCTTGCATTAAGTTATAGTTTATTCAACAGCCCACAAGTCACAAGTACTGCTTCTATGTACTGCGTTCGGAGCTTATGATATTTCAATATGTTTACTTTATAATTATTTATAGTCCTGTCTGTTCTATGTTAATTAATAAATCAACCAATAACTCTTCTGGGATTCCTATATATCTAATGAGAAAGAACAGTTAATACAGGTCTGGAAAACACACAGACATTTATGTATGTATATCAGGGTGTATGTAAAGTCTCAGTGTGTAGAACAAATCTGAAAAAAAAATGTTTCTTCCGTTGATAACACCATTCTCTTTGGAGTGCAAAGAATTACTCCAACAGACGACAACCATTCGCTGCATATAGCTTCACGATGGACTATGGAGCACATTCTTTGATGGCATCAAGTACTTTATTTTTAAAATTTATTCTACATACAAAGTGTAGTGAGACTTTACAAATATCTAGTACAGTACAGTACAGTATAGTATAGTACAGTACAGTACAGTATAGTAAAGTATAGTATAGTATAGTAAAAACGGGTTTCAGCTATTTATTATTCTAATACAAGCGATATTCTACTCACTCTGATGTATGTAAAATCCTGCCAGGATTGTATGTGGGTGTGGGGTTCGACATCCAACCCCTCGATGTGACTGGACGAGCGGTCGGATGTACTGATGGGATTGTTTATATCATTGATGGCTTCCTCAATTACTCACCATTTACTGTGCTGGAGAGACTGAAAAGAGAGCCGGGACTGAGGTAATCTGAGATTAGTCCCACCTCTTGTGTATTGTAAACTTCCATTTCGTTACTAATGTAAGCAAACATGGCTCTGTCAATAGAATCAGAAGAAATAGTTATTTGATTATAAAGTAATATCCATCCATCCTCCATCGTGTGTCATGGCGATAAGTGTGGGCTGTCATGATCTGTCGTTTCACCCTATACACAGAGTCGTGGATCAGCTCAGTGTTCTTGTTTCGACCATGCCATGTGGCCAATCCGTCCGAGTATTTCTTCTCTGTTTTCCTCTTGTTCTCTTCCCCTCTATCCTGTCAGTTCTCACCAAGTTCTCCAAGTTATTTCTTCTAATAACATGCCCAAAAAATGTTGATTGCCCACGTCTAATTTCTCTAATCGATTTAAGATTTCCATTTGTTTCTTGTTGGACTTGTTCATTTGTTTTTCTTTCTGTCCATGGTATTCTTTGCGTTTCCCTCAGAAACCACATTTCCACAGCCATCATATAATGCTGCTATTGTTTTGTTTTTTTTAAATTTATCTCATGTATGTACGTCAGTTCTTAAATTGTACGGTGTTACGACTTCATTATATAGTATCTCTGTTTAGCCGGTCACTCTGTGAAACAAACAAAGGTGAAGATAAAGGACCCCGTCTCTGCTCCATTGTTGAGCATTGGGGGTATGGTGCTTAGCCAATATGGTCTTAACCAAATGACACAGAGTGTTGGTGTAGCCATATCACGTGGCCCAACTTACATCCCAGAAATGTTTCTGGTGCCCAGTGAGTTAGGCGTGATCCTCCCCTGGCCCAACTGCTCAGGGCAGACACCGATGAACGGGTGCACCAGCCACTGACCCGGGTGGTTATCTGGGATTATCTTTAGATGGAAGCAAGGTTAATATCTAGATTTTTGTCACGGAATATGTGTAGCCACAAACACCTTATCACATAATAGAACTGTAGACGATATTACAAGGTGTAGTGCTACAACAATGAGACGGTTCGTTCGACATGTCGTACCTTTCAATGGTTACACGACCAACCCAACCTAGTGAAACGACGATGCTGATGTACGTGCAATTTTGTTTGGATATCTACAACAAAATGATGTAAACACAGCTATTGACACAGCAAATATTATAATAAAGACTTCTGACAGGATAACATGAACAATAGACTACCCTGACCATATAAGAAATTATGGTTATCATTAACTTGCAAGGCATGATCAATTCATCGTTTTGAAATGGCGAACAGAACATGATGGATTGGAATACTAGTTACATAACAAGTTCAAGATAAATTCATGAGATTTTTTGTGGCTGGTAATATCCATTTGCCGGCCTGTCACCCTCTACAGCCCTGTCAAACTTACAATAATGAACGTAATTAAATATGGCATCAATCATCTTCTTTCCATGGAAAACTGTCCAGCAAAGCCAAGAGCCTGAAAATAACTAATATTAGTATGGGCATTAAAATGGGGATATTAGTGGATAGTCCCGATGGGGACATACAGAATGTTGTGTAAGAACATCTAACAGAACTTGACCGCACGCGTATGTTTTGCTGTGGACTGGTAAACCCATCTAAGACGCTGTGACATGGTGCCCTCAGAACAGCACAATTGTAAACACCCCAACACCAGCTGTGATCATGTGCTCGGAGATAGGGGTGAAGACTCACGTAATGACGTGTCTAGAAGTGCGGTGTGACCGAAGTTTTGCTTTTACCGAGCATAGACAAAATATTCATGAGAGCTAGATAGAGCAACACAGCCATGAGAGTGGTGGCTGCAGCAAACTACGAGAAGCGTCACCTCCACTTGGCTCTGGTCTCTCTGTAATTAAGTATGCTCTAGCTATGGTGAATCTCAGCCATACGTTGATGGAAAGCTACGTAATAAGGCTATGATCATCATTTTTGGATAAGCAAATGATACGTAAGGAGGATGATACGCTACCTGTGCGGTTTTTTAACCTTGAAGGACAGGGCACAGTTGTGTGGAGCACATGCTTACCTCCGAACCAACACTGACACACAACAACACCCATTGGTACAATGAGATTCGGAGAAAAAAGGAAACCAGGCGAAAAGTAGAATAATCCTAGATGTCTACTGTCAGGCTGAAGACATTATTCAACAAGTGTTCACTTAAAGACTTAGAACCCACCTAGCGAAAAATGGGTGCAAGCGCCTACGGGGTGTGGTACATCCTTCTCAGTCTGCATCAGACGAGACAGAGAACGCAAACAATAAAACCCGGTGGTCGGAGAGGCAAAGTTCAGGTTATGATTTTTGAGAACTCTTCCAAAGGAGATGTAATCATTTACATGGATGGATTTGTTGAGCTCAAACCCTTCACGGCAGAAGTTGAAGGAAGAACAATCAGAACACCAGATCACAGCGAACCTTTGCCTTGAGAACGATGTGTCTTACCAAGGAGCTTATGGCAGTAACAGTAGCAGTACTTTGCTTGGAGACAAACTTTCACCTGTCTATATCTTCTCAGCGACTCTGTGAGCATGCTCATTACGACTGAGATGGGCTGAGCCCCATACCAATGACTGAAATCTTTCAAGTGATCAAGACTCGCGAATACCTGAGACATTTTAAGGTCACCTGCGTGTAACAGGCAACGAACGAGCTGGTTTGTCTATTGCGAAAAGTTGACAAGCGATGGACAAGGCGTATATCGTGTATATCCTCGGAAAGGCCGTACGGGCAAATGATAAAACTGATGGATTTAATTTCGAAACCGTGATCAGACTACAAGAACATCAAGTCACTTGGGGTGATGGTAGACTTGAGCTAAATGAGGAGAGCCAAAAAGAATAATCACCAATACAGAACTGGTGTCTTCAGTCGCTACACTACACGCTGAGACAAGTGTTGACGAAGGAATCTTAGCTCTTACGGAATGAGCTGCTCGGTACGTGGTGAGGATGATCTACTAACTAACTAACTAACTGACTGACTGACTGACTGACTGACTGACTGACCGATTAACTAACTAACTATCTATGGACGTTTCATAAATTCAAGGCAACTGGTTTAAGGAAACGACTTGTTTTCAGATGCCATTTTCCTTCAGTGAAATATAAACGTGCCCATTGCACTTGTATGTTCATGTATTCTATGACTGTCTTCAACACAGTGCCTCATTCGAGCTCATGCAACAGCTGGTGTCTCGTTCAGAAATCAACGTACTGGGTAACGCCAACATGTCTTTTACATTCATGATGCCCGACGACCTCGCATTGGATTATTTCAACCTCAACCAACTACAGAAGCTGCAAAATCTTCCTTACAAAGAGAGGCACAGGTAGGAAAGCTCAGCATACCATTCAGTTACGTTTGCTATGTCGAGGCAAAGGGCATGTTGTTCCTGAGATGAATGTAGCAAATACCTTGGACTGCCGGAGTAACTAACAACAATTGCCTGAACATTATGTACAAGTATACGAAAGATACAGACAGCATTCTTTGGTAATATAATGTGAAGACAAGGATTGGAAAGCACCGTGACGACTGAAGAGATCAGTGACTGAAGGAGAACTATGCTGGATGGACTAAGATGGTGGCGGAGATTGAGGGGGGGGGGGGGGGGGGGGGGCGGGGAGAAACCATCAGCAGGGTTGATCCAGAACACTAAAGACGGAGATCCATGGGGATGCGTGAAAGTCGATGTCTGTTTGTCAGTGCATGTGGCGTGATGACTTTGATGTTGATAATGATGTTTAAGATATGTTTTAAGTGTAACACAAATCTTCCTCCATTGTGAAGTAAATACATATAAGCCACGTGCAATTTATTCACAGATTTAAGTTTTGTCCCTTTAACATTGATTTGACGGGAGTCTCCGTAGCAAAGTGTTCAAATCGCTTGCCTCGAGCTCCGAAGATTGTGGGTTCGAATCCGGGCTACGTCTTTCGGTTCACGCGTGCATTTTTCTCAGAGATTCCTGGGGTCGTCGCCGGAGCTACGGAGTTCGTGCTTTGTGCGATGCTTTCTGCAGGTCGCCGTGCGGAAAGAGACCAAGCCATATGGGATAAAACCCGGGGCAATGAAGTCGAACTTCTCGACTTTTAAGACTTTTTTGAGTGTTAACATTTATGTTTTATTAAACAAAATAATATATACAGACGTACTCATAATTAATCATAACAAATAAATCCCTGGGAAGACAATAACTAAGTAATGTAATAATGAGACGCAAAATATACATGTGCAAACAAAAGTAAAGTCACTTTTGAGACTACATTACGGTTGTTTGTCTCACCAGAACTTTCTGGCGCCATTGCATTAACGGTTCAACAATCCACTATGATGATTTAAGAAACGGACAGCTGGCACCACATACACTCCCCGAGGAGGTCACTTTAGATGTGCAGCATGAAGGTAAGCAGTCAACAAAACAATGCAGCATGAAGGTAAGCAGTCAACAAAACTATGCAGCATGAAGGTAAGCAGTCAACAAAACTATGCAGCATGAAGGTAAGCAGTCAACAAAACTATGCAGCATGAAGGTAAGCAGTCAACAAAACTATGCAGCATGAAGGTAAGCAGTCAACAAAACTAAGTAGTGTCTGTTATATTTACAGTTTGCATTAATGCAGTTCTGTGTTACAACTATGCTTACTTTGTTCATCATTCATATTGATGTATCCTTCTAACTGGTGAACAATTATAATAACAGCCATGGATTAGACTTTACAAGAATTATTTTATGACAATAGCTGTGATCAATCAAATGTAAAAAAGAACTTGAAAGGCTAACAAAAACTGAAAGATGAAATAGAAAATACTATCAGGAGAATGATACATGGTAGAACCCAGGGTCCCACAGTATTCTTGAAATTTATGATACACTTATAGAACTTGGCTTAGAGGAAATATCACAAATTCTGGTTGCTATTATTTGGTATATATGGTCCCGGAGAAATCCCCTCAAACAGCTGCATATCAGTCCTAAAATAAAACCTAACAAACAAGGATAGCAGAATGTTAATGACACAGAACAATACATTTCATTAATCCCGTTACCAAACTACTCCTAGAACTATAATAGAAAGGATACTAACTCCTATATGACCAGAAATTCAAATCACTAAATTTGGGGTTGTTGCAGATAAAGGAACAAGGCATGCATATACAAACACAAACACACACACACACACACACACACACACACACACACACACACAGACTCGCACATACATACACACACGCGCGTGGTCATCGGTTTCAATCCCCATCCAGCGGATGCTTTTAATTGATCTGTTCTCCTAGGTCCATCCAGCCTCAAATGGGTATCAAGATATGTCCTGATTGGCCGGTTGATACTTCTCTCTCTCTCTCTCTCTCTCTCTATATATATATATATATATATATATATATATATATATATATATATATATATATATATATATATATATATATATGCGTGTGTGTGTCTGGTGTGTCTGGTGTGTGTGTGTGTGTGTGTCTGGTGTGTGTGTGTGTGTGCGTGCGTGCGTGCGTGTGTGTGTGTGTGCGTGCGTGCGTGCGTGCGTGCGTGTGTGTGTGTGTCTGGTGTGTGTGTGTGTGTCTGGTGTGTGTGTGTGTGTGTCTGGTGTGTGTGTGTGTGTGTCTGGTGTGTGTGTTGTGTGCGTGCGTGCGGTGCGTGCGTGCGTGCGTGCGTGCGTGTGTGTGTGTGTGTGTGTGTAGAGGGGGAGGATCACCTTGGAGATGTGATTTTATAGAATAATGCTAAAAATTCATTTGAGAGCCAATATGAGTATTCTGGACATTTTGAGGATGGCTACGCCGTAAAGACAACTTATCACAAACACCAGAAAGATACAGTCATCATTTTCTGGCCACAGTATAAGAAGTCAGAAACTGGAACATATTGTGACAACTAGAAAGATTTGTGGAACAGAGCGACATAAGAAGACAGTGTGAAGTAATTCTTGACAGCCTTGTGTCATGGCGCACAAGGAAATCAACACATGAAGTGATCCATACAGTCGGAGATCGCAGTTTGCGGAGAAATATGATCGCCCACGCCAGTCGGCAAGACATTTGATGATGATTTTCAGATGTTACAAGATCACTGATCAGAAATTTAAGACACAGACAAATAAAATGTATAGTGCATATCAACCTAAATAGGTGGAATACAGAAATTAGCCCTGTTTTTGAAATTACTAGACAAGAGAAGCAAAGAAACCAGCCAAGCAGAGACAGCAAGAATACCGCATGACGAGAACACAGAAGAACCATCTGCAAATCTAACCATTAGAGAACTCCTGTTTGCGGACGACCAAGCACTAATAGCAAAATCAGAAGCTGAATTACAAGACCACATGAATAGTCTAAACGAAATGTGTAGGGAAGATAACATGAAAATTAGCACAAGCGAAACAGAGGTAATGACTATAACTAAAGAAGAACAAACAACAACAATTCACGTAAACGAACATCCCTTGAAACAAGTAAAGAGTTTCAAGTACCTAGGAAGTATAATGTCATCAAATGGCAGATCAGAAGACGAGATAGAAAATAGGTGCAATAAGGCAAAGCAACTCATTGGGCAAATGGCACCAATACTAAAGAACAAACATGTATCAATAACTACTAAAAAAGCACTTTACAACACAATCTTCCTACCAACTCTATGCTACCAATGCCAAACCTGGACAATGACAGAAAAAGAGAAAAGAAAAATCACAACAAAAGAAATGAGGTTTCTGAGAAGAATACTCAACGTATCAAGAAGAGATAAGATCAGAAATGAAGAAATCAGGACTAAAGTGGGGTTAAAGCAGCACTAGATTTTTTTAGAAAGCAGCAAGTAAAATGGTTTGGCCATGCAAGCAGGTTACCAGTCAATAGCATACCATAACAAGCAATGATGTACAGACCAGATGGAAACAGAGGAAGAGGTCGACCACGTAAACGTTGGACGGAGGGAATAGCAGAGTCCAAGAGAATATCGATATATGAAGCCCATAATCGGGCACTCTCACGAAGTTTATACTTCACCTCGACAACTCAAGGTACAAGAGGAACATGATGAGATGAGAGATGACGAGATGGTGATGAGAAGCAGAAGAAGACAAAGAAATATGCATGTAGAAAACCTTAATAGGTGGGCAATACTAAAATTGTAAATATAACACCACATACAAGGTTGCAGAGGGATCTGGAGAGTCATCATAGCCGATGTCTGGTTCAGACTAAGTACCCGAAGAAGAAGAAGAAGAAGAAGAAGAAGAAGAAGAAGAAGAAGAAGAAGAAGAAGAAGAAGAAGAAGAAGAAGAAGAAGAAGAGAGGAGGAGGAGGAGGAGGAGGAGGAGGAGGAGAATGTGACACCAATGTTCTGTTAGTATTGTGGGTTAGATGTTGTTATTGTCCTTGCAAACTATTGTTGTTGCCTTCTAGCCAACCTTATGTCCGACGTTTAATGCTTCCACAGCTGTCTACCTTGTCTACAGAAGTGTTCACAGCAAAGTGAAGCAATGGAACCTGATTGCAAGCAATGGTGTCATTCATATTCTTATGCAGTTCCTTTATGAAATGAAAAAGCCAGAGATTGCTACGCTGGCCTCAGTGCACCCAGCACATCCTTCCACTCGGGTTGGAAGCTTACAGGCAGCTGCTACAGCCAAGTGCTCATCGGTGTTACTCTTGGTAGCACAGTTGTTAATGTTCATAATTATTAGATTCGCGGACATCGAGTACGATGATAACACGTGTGTTGTATGATGATGCCTCTCTCGTGCGGACAAATGCCTGCACGACACTGACCAAGGTGACGTCACAGTTGACTATTACTCAACTGAAAATATCAGAAATATATATATATAAATGATACATTTGTAAATGTCAATTTAATCTGAAATCAACCTGCTCATGAATGTGAAGGCATGCGATATGTTTTAGTTATGAGAACGCCGTGGTTACACAGATGACTATAATAAAATGTGTATTTGCATAAACTTTCTATAAGTTACATATGTATAGTTTTTACTTCCACAATTTACTGTAATTTTTAACAAATATGTGTCAATGTGTACTACACTATAGTATAAAAGAGTGCACATTTGTAACATTTATAATTATGCATTCCATACTTAAATGATTAAATATATAGGTGTGTTTAGGATATAACTATGTTTTCGTAGAGCCAGTATCTGAGTTGATCTTGCAATATAACATGTTCTCTTGTTGTCCCTATCATTAGCTTTATATCGGTTCCAAGGTAATGTCCGACGAAATGTGTGCTAAGATTTACATCATTCTTATGCCTCTTATTTTGACTTCCATCTCCCAGAAGCATCTGTAGTTTTTACTGTATAGAATGTTTTATACGAACCATGTTACGTATAATGCACTAGACTTGTCACAATATTATAAACATTGGAATTCTATATTTTTTTGTTTTTAATATCTGTATTTATTGATGAGTTTTAGCAGCAACAAAACATCTTTCTTTTATTCATGCCACTATATATACAGAATGTGGTCAGCATGGACGAATGGATAAGAGCGCTTTTTCTCACAAATCCGGTATGCTGATGCGAAGGTAAAAGGTTCAACCCTACACTGATCAGATGGACTAAAAAGTTGACTTCTCATCCTTGACTTTGGAACGTAAATCACAAGTACCTCTGAAGTTGGAATGGGTTTTAAAGATGGCGAGGGTATCTGGTATTAGGGACAGGTAATCCACAAGCTAAATTCAGCACAGTGCTACTAGAGGGCGTGTGTCTGCACTATGCTTGAGTTCAAATAATGTCACCACAAATTGTATATATATATATATATATATATATATATATATATATATATATATATATATATATATATATATATATATATATATATATATATATATATATATATATATATATATAGTATATGACATTTCACCACGGTACTCATTTTAGACTGGGTGGCAATGGGAGCTCAGTTCATTTTTAAATAATCCACCTCGATGAAGATTCAAATGCATGCGTTACTGCAAGTCCCACACAACAAACATTACAAAGAAAGTAAAGGTCACAATTACAACCTTACAGTGCATTGATAATATGGTGCTAGACCCATATTTCTACAGACAATCGGCATTTTTGGGAGTAGTATGGGAGGAGGTAACTAAGTCTATTTTTAGGACACATTCATAGGTCCGGACCTAGCACATCCTGATATGTGAGTTATACCATCAACTTGCATCGTCACAAAAGGCAGACCTAGAGTGACCTACTTTTTTTTCAAATTTCGCTCTCTTTGATACTTCCGGTCCAGGTGTGGGTCTGCGAGGCGGGACGGGTGGACGGTACGCGAGCGAACACGGCACGGCCGGGGGTGGTGACCAAACCCAGCGAGGGAGAGAGAGAGATTGATTTATAAAGCCAGACATAAAGATAGACAGGGACATGCGTTGTCTTTAGAATCCTTGATGCACACCATGACAATTCAGTATCTACTTATCTGAGACACTCTTGTCATTGAGACACGTGTCTTGACTCGACTGATGACAATCCAATACTTGAGATATATCAAGCGAAACACATGAAATAGTTTGTTGCGGGCATTCGATTTTTACTTGAAAAATATCAAGGGACACCATTTATACTGGTCTGGACAAGGGAAACAATTCGGATTAATATTATCCTCTTATACTTTAAAGATTATTTTATAAAAGTCACTAAATATGATAGTTCAGTTG
Organism: Cepaea nemoralis; assembly: GCA_014155875.1. Classification (NCBI taxonomy): domain Eukaryota; kingdom Metazoa; phylum Mollusca; class Gastropoda; order Stylommatophora; family Helicidae; genus Cepaea; species Cepaea nemoralis. The sequence continues at coordinate 95,707 of JACEFZ010016068.1, forward strand.
AATATTTATTTTCAAATTAGATTAATAATTTATGTTAGATATTCAAGGAACATTATAAATAAAAGATTGGATGAGAACTATCTTCTTTCCAATACCAAAAATGGGCAACCTGGAATTATGCACCAACTATAGAACTGTTGCCCTAATCAGCCATGCAAGTAAAATTCTACTAAAAATCATAATCGGAAGACTTCGTAAGAAAATGGAAGAAGAAATTAACGTGGTTCAAGCTGGATTTAAACAAGGAAGAGGAACAAGAGATCACATTCTCAACACGCGTTTAATAATAGAGAATTGCAGAGAATTTAATGTAAACCTATTTTCATATTTTGGGGATTATTCAAAGGCATTTGACTGTACAACATCAGAAACTTTGGGAAATCATGAGGAATATGGGCTTTTCATCACATGTGAAAAGACTCATAAGAATGGTCTATCTAGACCAACAAGCAGCGGTTAGACTAGATGGCGAGACATCAGATTGGTTTGACATCAAGCAAGGAGTCCGTCAGGGATGTGTGCTGTCCCCCAATTTGTTTAAAGTGTACGCCTAAAATATAATGAGAAATGTAAGAGATGATATAAACAGGGAGCTGTATGCTGCCCTAAATATCGGTGATCATGACATACCAGAGATTGGTGATGCAGTATTGCTTTCCACAACACTAAATGGTATAGACAACCTAATAGCCTCATCATCATCATCATCATCATCATGTGCCATGCCGGTAAGCGTGGGCGGTCATGTTTTGCCATCTCACTCGATCACCAGAGTCGTGGATCAGCTCCGTGTTCCTGTCTGTTCCAATTCAAGCACCAAGCGACTTTACTCACTCCAGAAACGGGCCATGAGATTAATTTATAGCAAACATTTAACTGACAATCCTAGCCTGCATAAACGCCATCAGTTACTACCACTCCGCAAAAGTCTGCTTTTCAATAAGGCCAAACTAATTCACAAAATCCTACATCGGAATGCCCCAAACTAACTTTGGCCATTGTTTGAATATAATGCTAGACACAGTAAACGATTAAATTTATTACACCTTCCGAAGCCTAGGATAGACTTATACAAAACAAAGCTTAACGTACTCTGCAGCTCAGCTGTGGAACAATCTTCCACATGAAATAAAAGACATCATCAATCCCTATACATATAATCGGAAATTATTTGAACACTATCTCAGTACGGATTACCTTCTCCCTTAATAATAGAAGTAATAATATAATAAAACCCTAGTATAACAGCCAGCCCCCTTTTGGTAGGCCAGTATATTCCACATAGCTAATAAATGCCACACCAGTTATTACTATTACTGAGTCGTGTAGTATTTATTTTTAATTTTTCCACATGCCTTTATAATGCATATCTTTTATATTGTTGCTGTTTTCAGTTAGCCTTGAATGATGTGTGAATGGTATAATGTATGAAAGAGAGTGATAAAAGGGCAGAATGTTAGACTGGCCTGCGTGCCCAATTATTAACCCTTTCAAAATAAAGTTTTGTTGTTGTTGTTGTCTCGACCATGCCATGTGGCCAAGCCATCCAGGTATTTGCTTCTATGTCTTCCTCTTGGTCTGTTCCCTTCGATCTTGCCAGTTGTCACCAAATTCTCCAATCCATTTCTTCTCATAACATGCCCAAAAAATGTTGACTGTCTGCGTCTAATGTCTCTAATCAGTTTACGATCTTCGTTTGTTTCTTGAAGGACCTGTTCATTGGTCTTTCTGTCTGTCCATGGTAATCTTTGCATTTTCCTCAGAAACCACATTTCTACAGCCAACAAATGTTTTTCAGCTTAACTGCTCATTGTCCAAGCTTCACATCCATATAAAAGTGCACGTTCTATGTAGCACCTCAACACTCTTTTTCTCGTTTCAATTGACATCTTTTTATTGGTCAGTATGTTTTTCATCTTGCTAAAGGCTACCTTAGACATGGCGATTCTTGTTCTAATCTCTTCAAGGCATCTCCCATCAGATGTTATTACTGTTCCGAGATAATTGTACCTATTCACTTTTTGAAGAATATTCCCATTTACTTGTATATTACATTGTGGTATTTCGTTCTTCCTAGTGACGACCATAACCTGTGTCTTTTTACAATTTAATTCTAACCCTCGTTGTTCACTGTGTGTAACAACTGCATCTAATAAATGTTGCAGGTCCTGTTCATTGTCCGCAATCAAGACTGTATCGTCTGCATATCTAATGTTATTGATGCATCGTCTCCCAATGTTGATTCCTTCCATATCTTAATATTTCGGAAAATACTTTCACTGTACGGGGAAAACAGATCTGGAGACATTACACATCCCTGTCTCACACCTCTCTTTATAGGCTGATATTGGCCTACTTCATTATCAACTCTTATGGCAGCTTGTTGTTTCCAATATATGTTTTTTACAAGTCTAAGGTCTTTTCCATCAATTTGTAGATCTTCAAGCATCCTTATCATGTCGACATGTCTCACTTTATTGAAAGGATTTAAGTAGTCAATAAAGCAAAGGTGTAGATCTTTGTTTACTTCTATAGATCGTTCAATTACGGTTCTCAGTAAATACACAGCATTTACTGTACCCTTTCCTTCTACAAACCCACATTGTTCTTCTCCTATTTCAGGTTGTATTTTCCTCCTAATTCTTTGCATGATAATTCTTAGCAAAATCTTCGTGATGTGACTCATTATACTAATTGTTCGATGTTGATCACATTCCAAGGCTCCTGATTTCTTTGGGATTGCAATAAATAGCCTCAACCCAAATGAACATTAAAAATCGCAACTTATATCTTAACATAGCAAAAACAAAGATAATACGTACAGATAAAACTACTATGGAGACAGAAGTATATGTTAATGAGGAAACCTTTTAGGTGGTGGAAAATTGTGAATGTCTTGGGTCATTTATTACCAACAACGGTGACACAATAAAAGAAATTAAACGACGACTATCAATTGCTCTTCAAAGACTAAAACATTTGAATAATTTATGGAGTGGGAAAGACAGAACTACAAAAATTAGATTTTTAAGAGCATGCATCTTTCCCATTACAACATACGCCTGTGAGACCTAGATACTTACTAAACTAGCTGAACAGCGCATAAATGCATTTGAATATAAATGTTATAGACGAGTTCTAAGAATATCTTTGGCAAAGAAAAGAACAAATGCATCCATACTTCAAGAGCTGAATATTGAAGAAGGTTGGCTATTAAAGACGATAAAACAAAGAAAATTGAAATATTGTGGTAACTTTAAACGTCACGAAAGTTTGGAGAGAACAGTAAAGGAGGGGTATATGCCTGGGAAGAGAGGAAGAGGAAGGCCAAAGGGAAGATGAGTGCGGAATGTGGCGGATGGTCTCCAAATGGGTGTATCGGACGCGGGACATCTTGCTTATGATCGAGGGGTTTTCCGGAAGGTTGTTATGGGAGCGAGGTTCTGCAAAGGACATGCTACTGAAAGAATGAATGAATTCAATAAATAAGACATTTTTCTATGATAATTAGCTTATTTGTTATGCTATTCTACATCCTCGATAATTTGCTAACCACGATGGGATCTCACTTTAATTCATAAGGTTGTAAGAAGGGTGAGGTTCTGAGATCGCTTCTCGGCCTTTTGATTGAGATTAAAGTGTAGTTATATGTGCTTGATCTTGCCAGTGACCGGGATGTTCAGTCGACACACAGGGATGCGGGGACCTAACGAGGCTCTGGCCCCTCTGGAAACCATGAGCCCTTCTAAAAAAGATGCCTATGAGGGTAATACCAGGACTATCATTCTGAGCCGTGATGAACCCTAATTATAACTTCTCCTTGAAGATGAATGGGGTAGGGGTAATAATCGAAAAGTCTGATTTGCTCTACATTTTGGACTACCATCTCTGGTTCGATCTGTCAATCGTATTGACTTCGATCTCCGCTGGGTTCTATCACCGCACCCGGTCGTGCCCGGTTCGCCCGTCCCATCTCGGAGATTCACAAATGAACCGGATGTACCGAAGAGCGGGAAATTTCAAAAAGTACGTCACCGTAGATCCCATTTTTGTGACGATGCAAGGTGTATAACTCACAAATAAGGATTTACTAAGTCCCGACCTATGGAAGCGAACTTAAAAATAGACTTGGTTACCTCCTCCCGTACTGCCGGTGGGTGATGTGGCCATCTGTACTTCTCTGGCGTGTTATGGTTCTTATTTATAAACCGGGTCAACATGGGAGCCCAAGTCAAGCTTCAAAAATCCGTTCCAATGTGGATTCGAATCTATTACCACTGGATTAGCAGGTGTACATCTGACCGTTTCGCTACCTCAGCTGTCAACAATATGTATCATCATCATCCGGTGCCTTGCCGGATGGTGTGGACGATCATATCTCTCCACAAATTACGATCTCTGACGTCATAGCTCACTTTGTGTGTTGACTCCCTTCCTTGTCGTGACACAAGTCTGTCAATAATCTTCTTATGGTGACTTCCTCTATCTCTCTTTCCGCAAATCTTTCCGATTGTCACGTGTTTCGGTTTTTGTCATCTAATAACGTGGCCAAAAAACGATAACTGCCTCTTTCTGATGTTTGTTTTGTCTTTGCGATTCAGCTTCCTACATAACGTCTAGACTGCTCATGTTGGCTGTCCAGTTAATTTTCAGCTTCCCAGAATTCCAGAGATTTCTTCGCCAGTTTACAAATTATCCAAGATTCATAGTCATATGTAACAGGCAAGGATTCTTTTTCTAACTTTCAAGGACAGTGAATTATTACACAAACGTTCTTCATCTGATAGAATCCAGTTTTGCTTGTCCTATTCTATTTTTTATCTCAGTGATGCATCTTCCATCTGATGTTATCCACGTACCTCATTCATTCATTCAGTAGCATGTCCTTTGCAGAACCTCGCTCCCATAACAACCTTCCGGAAAACTTCTCGATCACAAGCAAGATGTCCCGCGTCTGATACACCCATCTGGAGATCATCCGCCACATCCTGCACCCATCTTCTCTTTGGCCTTCCTCTTCCTCTCTTCCCAGGCATATACCCTTCCATTATTGTTCTCTCCAAACTGTCGTGACGTTTCAAGTGACCAAAATACTTCAATTTTCTTTGTTTTATCGTCTTTAATAGCCAACCTTCTTCAATATTCAACTCTTGAAGTATGGATGCATTTGTTCTTTTCTTTACCCAAGATATTCTTAGAACTCGTCTATAACATTTATATTCAAAGGCATGTATGCGCTGTTCAGCTTGTTTAGTAAGTGTCCATGTCTCACAGGCGTATGTTGCAATGGGAAAGATGCATGCTCTTAAAAATCTAATTTTTGTAGTTCTGTCTGTCCCACTACATAATTTATTCATCTGTTTTAGTCTTTGAAGAGCAATGGATAGTCGCCGTTTAATTTCTTTCATTGTGTCACCATTATTCGTAATCAATGACCCAAGATATTCAAAATTTTCCACCACCTCCAATTTTCTCCCATTAATGTATATTTCTTTCTCCATAGTAGTTTTATCTGTATGCATTATCTTAGTGTTTGCTATGTTAAGATATAAGTTGTGATTTTCACTATTCAATTGTGTTGAGGCTATTAGGTTTTCTATGCCATTCTGTGTTGTGGATAGTAATACTGTATCATCAGCATATCGAATCTCTGGTATGTCATGACCGCCGATATTTAGGGCATCATATGGCTCCCTGTTTATATCATCTCTTACATTTCTCATTATATTTTCGGCATACAGGTTAAACAAATAGGGTGACAGCACGCAGCCCTGACGGACTCCTTGCTTGATGTCAAACCAATCTGATGTCTCGCCATCTATTCTAACTGCTGCTTGTTGGTCTAGATATAGCATTTTGATGAGATGTACTACATGTGAAGGAAAGCCCATATTCCTCATGATTTCCCAAAGTTTCTGATGCTGTACACAGTCAAATGCCTTTGAATAATCCACAAAACATGAGAATAGGTTTACATTAAATTCTCTGCACTTCTCTATTATTAAACGCATGTTGAATATGTGATCTCTTGTTCCTCTTCCTTGTCTAAATCCAGCTTGAACTACGTTAATCTCTTCTTCCATTTTCTTACTAAGTCTTCGCATTATGACTTTTAGTAGAATTTTACTTGCATGACTTATCAGGGCAACAGTTCTATAGTTGGTGCATAATTTCAGGTTGCCCTTTTTGGTATTGGAATGAAGATAGTTCTCTTCCAATCTTTTGGCCATATACCATATTTCCAAATCTTTGTACATAATGCATGATATATGTGTATGCTTTCTTCTCCTCCTGCTTTAATTAGTTCAGCTGGTATCTCATCACATCCAGGTGATTTACCATTCTTCAGGTTCCTTATAGCCCAAGCAATTTCATCTAATGAGGGTTCAGGTTCTGTCTCTGCTGTCATTGGCTCATGTATCTCATTCATATCCTCACTGTCACTCATATCATACATTCCACTGCAGTACTCCTGCCATCTTTCTAGAATTTGTCTAGATTCTGTTAAGGTATTTCCCATCTTGTCACAGATAACATTCAATTGAGGTTGAACATTTCTGGTCAATAACTTCATTTCCTTGAACATTTCATAATCTCTTCCAGCCTTATGATATTGCTCTATTCTGGTACAGCAATCTTGTATATATTGATTTTTGTCCTTTCTTGTGTTCTTTCTTATTTCTCGAGTTAAAGATTTATACTTCATCCTGCTATCGGATTCATCTCCTTTCTGTTTCAGCTCCCTTCGTTGTTTTATTAATTCTAACGTGTCTGATGTAATCCATGGCTTAAGTTGCTTTTTCTTGGTCGGAATGAAATCTTTGGCTGCAGTTATCAAGATATCTCTAGCTTGTACTGCCAGTTCATCAGGTGTCATTTCTTCTTGTACAGACATCAAGACCCCAAAGCGATTCCTAACTTCTATGTTGTATGCGTCCGGTATTTGTGTGAGATCAAAACGAAGTGGCCTTGGTCCTCGGGTAAGCTTTTTGAGTTTTAATTTCAGATCTGCTTCTAATAACTGATGATCTGTATCACAGTCTGCACTTCGTAGGGTTTTTGCAGATGGTATGCTTGATCTCCATCTTCTTTGTATTAAAATATAATCTATCTGATTTTTGATAAAACTGTCTGGAGACTTCCATGTGAAGAGTCTTCTTGGATGTTGTTTAAAAAGTGTGTTGGCTATCGTTAACTCATTTTCTGTGCAAAATTCAATTAATTTGTCACCTGCATCATTTCTATTTCCTAATCCAAATTTTCCTAAAACGTGTCTCTCATTTTCAGCTCTTCCTGCACCTACTTTAGCATTAAAATCTCCCATTATTATTGCTATATCATTATGACCAATCTTATTTAATGTGTCTTGTAGTGTGTTGTAAAAATCTTCAATTTCGTCCTCCTCTGCTGTTGAAGTATATATCTGTATGAGAGTTGTGTTTTTTGGACGGCCTTTAAGTCTAATAGTGAGGATTCTATCACTAACTGGATTATACCCCATTAAAGCTTTTGCAGTTGTCTTATCTAAACAAAATGCCACTCCACTCTGGCCTCCGACATCTCTACCAGAATAAATGAAAATACTTCCATTTTCAGTTGTAAAATGTCCCTTGCCGCTCCAGCGATGTTCACTAATTCCTAAAATGTGAATGTTTAACCTCTCAATCTCATCACACACTACTTTAATCTTTCCCTCATACAAACTTCTCACATTCCACGTTGCCATTCTCACTCTGTTTCTTAGTCTGACACAGGGGATTTCGTTGGTAACACAGTCAGGATTAACTCCGCCATCACGATTACTAGTACTGGTCCCTGCGTCACACTCTTCCCCAGTGTTATCTGATCTGCCTGGCCTGGGGGTCTCGCCACCAGATCTCTTTCTTATTATGTTTTCTTTCATGGTTGTTATGGTTTCTTGGCAAGTTTTGCAGAAGGTAGTTTGCCGTTGCTTTCCTTCTGGGCAGTGACTGTACTAGTCGGTGGCCATAGCCATTGTCTCTACTGATGAGATCATCTGCCTATCGCCGCAGAGTGCAAGACCATAACCAACAACAATCTGTCGGCTGCTCTCACACTCCATCCACCACCTGCTTCCATGGCTTCACGTAACCCTGATCGGGGGGCTAAACGGGTACTCCACCTTGCCCTAGGGTGTCCCGTAGACTAACGGAGGAAAGGAGGCGTCTTACATCTCCTTTGATAGGGGATACCCCTACCCCGCTAACCGGATCCACGTACCTAGATATCTGAATTTATGCACTTGACCCAAACATAATGCCCTGTACTTTAAATATACATTTGGCACAATTCGCTTCTTTGATATCACCATGAGTTCTGTCTTTCTATTATTCAAATTAAGGCCCTTTTTTTTACATTCTACAACCATTGTATTTATCATTTCCTGTAGATCCTTCTGACAGTTTGTTATCGAGACGGTATCATCAGCATAACGTAAGTTATTTTTATTATGTCCACCAACCAGGATCCCGTACATATTTTCTGTGTATCTCATTATATATTCACTGTACAGTGTAAACAAATCAGGAGACAATACACAACCTTGTCTGACGCCCTTCTTTATACATAGAAATGTTCCTACAAGGTTGTTGACTCTTATGGCTGCTGTTTGCTGCCAATATATGTTCTTTGTTATTCTCAGATCTTTCCCATCAATATTCAGTTGCTTTAATAACTGTATTATTTCGTCATGTTTCACGTTGTAAATTGCTTTTGTGTAGTCTATGAAGCATTAGTACAGATCTGTTTTTACTTTCATAGCTCTTTTAAAAAGTGTCCTTAGAATACATATACTGTTGTTTTGGTCCTTCGCCTTCATAAATCCACACTGTTCATCACTATTTTCTGGTTTAATCTATTTTCTTATTCTTTTCTTATTTATTCAGAGTAACAGCTATGTCATGTGATTCATAAGACTTATTGTGCGATGCTGTTCGCAGTCTAAAAGCGCCTGGTTTCTTTAGCAGTACTATAAAGATGGATTTTAATAGATAACTAGGAATGTACCCACTAGTGTAGATGTCAACCATAAATCTTGCCATAAATCTTGATTGTGCTGTTGAGAAAATCGATCAAGGACGGGTTATGACATTTATCATGAATGTTGATATTCTCTGGGTGATGTTCCTTGCCGCATTTATTATGATTCCCTTTTTGGGGTAACGATAAAGCTACGTATTATTGTTTGTTTTCCTAACTTCTCACATTTGAGACAAATGTAGTATTATTGATACCAACTGTGTACTTGTAAAGACTATTATTGAAACATATTTGCAAATTGAGATATTCATTGTACTGACGAGTATTATACATGTAAACTTTCTTCTATGTTCATGCATTAACATAAACTGCAGGAAACTAAAATGATGTTGTCTTTCATTAAATGATACTTCTTTGTTTTTATTCATTAACTAAAAGCATTTTATGAGTGTTTGTGTTCTCTAATATACATGATATTACATTTATTGCTCATCTGTAATCGACCCCATAGCAATAGGGTTACACTTTCTTGTGTTCTGTTTCCCTCGCCATGTGTTAAAGAGCGGGAGTGCTGATATCTTCGGCAGTGCAAAGATTGTGGACTCGCCTACATTGTTCAGGCATGAGATTATGGCTGCTGCTGCTGCTGCTAGCTGCTGCAATAGTGATGTTAATTGCTACAAGTCAAACATTATACCTGAGTTGAGGATTAATACCCTTTATATTTGCTGAATTCCGTGTTTTATCATCATCATCATCATCATCATAATCATCATCATCATCATCATCAAGTGCCATACCAGCTGGCGTAGGCGTTCATGACTCTCCACAGATCTCGATCCCCGGTTTTTATGATCAGCTCTGCTGATGATATTCCTCCATGCCAACGTCTAAATCCATCCAGAATCTTTTCTCACGGTGTGCCTCTGCCTCTTTTCCCCCTCGATCTTTCCAGTTGTCACGATGTTCTTCGATGCTTCTCTTCTCATCGCATGACCGAAGAAAGCTGTTTGTCTCTTTCTTATTGTTGTATGTAATGGTCTAGTTTCATTAGCCTGTTTTAGGCAATCGTTGTTAGTTATTTTGGCAGTCCAAGGAATTCGAAACATTCGTCACAGGAACCACATCTCTGTTGCTTTCAAGTTCTCCCTAATTTGTTCATTTACATTCCAGCATTCACTGCAACACAGAAAAACAAGTTCCATATAGCACTTCAGCACTCTCTTTCTTACACTCAGTGATAGTGACTTATTGCAAGAGATAGTTAGTTAGTTAGTTTAATTAGTTAGTCGAAAGATCATCCTCATTGCACATCGAACCATTCAGTCCATAAGTGCTCGGATCCCCTCCTCAGCAAATCCCGCAGCGTATAGCGGCTAACGACACCAGTTCTGTGTTGGTTTATCAATCTTCTTTGGCTTCCTGCGTAGTGTTCTTGTTTGGTCACCCCTCTTTTAATTTGCTGTTCTCGCAGTCTGGCCATGGTTGTGGATTCAGTCATCACTTGGTTCACGCAAAAGTCTTACTTCTCGTAGAGCATTCAGAATGTCAGCCTGGTCCATGGCGCGTCCGCCCTTCACCGTAGCCTCACCTGCGAACTTGTCAGCCCACTCATTTCCTTGTACTCCCGCATGTCCTGGCATGAAAATGAAACTATCTTTGCCAGCCGAGACCGCTCCAGAAGCAGCAACCATTCTCTTCGGATCGACCCCTCCTCTATCACTTGATCATGTTCATTGAGTCGCCAAGGAAACATGCCCTAGTGAATGTCTGTGTCTCGAGCCATGTTATAGCTTTACTTACTGCCATGACTTCCATAGTCAGGCTACTTGTGGTTTCAGTGAAAGCACCAGAGTCCTCCTTCACAATTCTCCCTCCGGCCCGAGCCATAAAGGCCCATCTGTGTAGATGACAGCAGTCACCGTCTAGCGAATTCTCGAAAATCAACGCTTGTACTTCAGCCTCCACAGAAGACGGATTTTCTTGTCTGCATTTTCTATCTAGTTGGATGCAAACTGAAAAGGATGTGCAGAAATATGTTGACACTTGTACCCACTCCTCGCCAGGTTCTAAGTCCTCAAGTGAACACACCTGTTGAAGAATGTCTTCGGCTTGACCCATCTATGACCCTCCTCTTTTTAACCTGCTTCCCTTCACCTTCATAATTTCATTATGCAGTGGATGTTATGTGTTTGCGTTAACTCTGAGGTAGGCGCGTGCTCTGCAAACTTGTATTCTCTCTTCAATGGTTGGAAAATCAAGAAGGTAGCGCATCGCCCTGCATGCTGTATCTCTTGTACATCCAAGAATAATGCGCATACCTTCATTCTGTATCCTTTCCATCCTTTCTATCTGCTTACGGCTGAGAGTCAGGATTGCCATTGCATACTCAAAAACAGACATGACCAGCCCCTCGTACAGAAGACATAGATGGCGCTGCTCACAGTTTGCTGCCGCCATCACCCGCATCGCAGCCAAACCCCGCTTGGCCTTTGTTATCACCTTGGTCTATGTGCTCATTATAAGCAAGGCTTCGATCAAACCGTATCCCCAGGTAATTCATTGCCTGCGTTCTTTCCACCGTCTCTGAACACAGCTTTACAGTTGGTGTTGGAGTGTTGACAATATGATTATTCAACGAGAACCAAGTCACTGTTGCCTTTGTTGGGTTGACCATTGCCCCAGCTTCATCACACCAAGTACTTATGCGATTGAGTTCGGTTTGTAGTTCCACAGCAACCTGCTCTCTAACCTTACCCTGACCATACACTAAAACATCATCGGCATATGACAATGTCCTGCCAGGTCCAGCGATCTGCTCACTGGTGATTCTCACTGTGTAGGCGTTGAACAGTACCGGAGATAATTTGATCCCTGTGGTAGGCCAGGATATATTGTTGTTGGTTCCGAAGTCCAACTGCCACATCTAAAAACTACTTTCCGTTGGAAGAGGGCTGTAGCGATGCAACTAAGGAGGAATGGACTTACTTTGAGTTCAAGAAGCTGAAGCATTAAAAAATCCAATGGTACTCTGTTGTACGCGTCCTCAAGATCAATCGCTGCAGCAAAGTTTTCGATGCCTGAGTGGAAACCTTCATAGACATCATGGGCAAAAACTGCTGCCTTGGTCCAGGTTTCTCTTTTTGGACGGTACCCACCCAGGGTAGGTGGGAAAACACCTTGCCTTTCCAGCTGGTTTGATATTTTCCTGGCAATTACTTTCTCCAGCAGCTTGCCTATTGTATTCTGCATGGTTATAATTCGATATCCCTGAATATTTTTTGTGGTCTTTGCCAGGCTTCGGCAAGGGAATCAGATAGCTGTGTAAACACTCCTCCTTGATGCTAACACTCCCTATACTGTTGTTGTACATGTCTGCTAGTTTCTCTAGCTCGTTGTCGGTACACCTACTCTAGCTCGTTGTCGGTACAACTATTGATGTCGTCGTATCTTATGCCATCAGGCCCTGGAGCGCTGTTTTTTTTTATCGTCGAAGCACAGCCTTGATTTCTTTCACTGTTACTGTGTCTTCATCCGAAGTGTTTTGGGCCGTGCACCTGTCTGAGGTGACCTCCTTGGACAGATTTCGGCCTCCCATGTCTGTCTGGTTGCTCTGCTCTAGATAGCGTTCAAAGAGGGCTTTGCCCTTGTCCTCGTCAGTCCTCTGCCAGATGAGGTCAGCACCTTGGAAGTCAGAAATGCTCTTATTCTTGACTACACCACTCATGCTTTTATGTAGTCGCCAGAACAATTTCAGTGACGTGTCTGTGCTTACTCTTTGACACACCTCTGCCCATTTTTCGCTTGTAACCACCTTGACCAGTTTTTTGAAGTAGCTTACTTTTGTGTGCATCTCTCTTTCTAAGTGCATGCAGGGACTAGGATGACCAGCTCTGATCTTCTTGGCATTGTGCCATCTCCTTACAGCAACTCGCTTATCCACCCAGGCCTTCTCCACCTCGAAATTCCACCAAGGTGGCTGCTCCCAGTTTTTTTTCCTGCCCTGAAGCTTTCTGCGCTTGTCATGTCTTATTTTACTCACCACATCTTGCCCTGTAATGTCATACTGGAAAGGCTTTACCTTTAGCTTGTGCTGCCTGGTTCTGCCTTTCTCCACCAATATGCTGCAAGGGTGGTGGTCGCTGCCGTGGTGTCCTAGGACACCCCATCTACACACTATAGTGAGTGAAGGTGAAACCAGCGCCAGATCAATAGCACTGTCCTCATCGCCTGGACAGCTTGCTGTCCTGGTGACACAGCCACTGTTTATACAAACCAGGTCAATAGTTTCAAGTGCAGTCTCGAGCTCCTCCCCCTGTGTGTTTGAGGAAATGTTTCCCCATGATCTGCCTTTAGCGTTGAAATCGCCACAGAAAATAACATTTCTCTCGTGACCTAATATGTCATTTAAGCACTGCCACTTCTGGGAATCCATACTCGTGTTGTGGGCATAAACATTAACCAACACGAATGGTATACTGGATTGAACTCTCAAAGCCTGTATTTGTATATTGTCACTGTCCCAACTGGACATGTCTAGCTCTGACGCCACCATGCTGTCACGAACGAGAATCGCCATTATCAGATGTCGTCTGTTGTAGAAACATTTGAAGCCGGCAATTCGGAGTAGCTGATCTCCCAGTCTCGTCTCCTGAAGCGCTACAATGTCGTTCCTGTAAACCAGGGTTCTAGAATAGAGCCCCGTTGTTTTACGCTGGCGCAGTTCCAATACAGAATACGGATACTCCTGAGTCCTATTGCAAAAGATACTCTTCATTTTCTGAAACGCAGCTTTTGCTTGCCCTGTTCTGCTCTTAATGTCGTACATCTTCCATCTGATGTTATAAAAACCCCTAGGTATGTAACATTATCCACTTGGTTAAACATTTCCCTTCTATTTCTATTTCACATTATGATGTCATCGTTTTCTTTGATATAATGCCGTATTTACGTAGTAAGATAATATTTCAACTTTAGCAGAAGAAATAAAGTCACAAGTAATGATTGGCACTTGTATAAGTAGAGAAAAGAATTAGAAATAAGAGGACACACTAGACCAGTGGTTCTCAACCTTTTTTGGTCCAAGCACCCCTTCACCATATGTTCAGAATGTCATTGCCCCCTCCGTTCGTATTTCCTGCCTATAAATCTCCCCCCCCCCCCTTACACAGTATACGTAAAAATGGAAGCTAAATTTAATAACACATACTAGAACAAGTCTAGACGTCTACATAAAATGTGATTTGCGGGTCTACTTACGTTACAAAACGAATTTCAGAAGGGCGAAAAGTACAGAACAGTAAAGTATGGAGGGAAAAAACAATATCAAGTAATCGGCTCTTGTTTTAACACGATCTTGAAATTCTCGGTAACCCTAAAATTCCCCACTGGTTGAGAACCACTGTACTAAACATTATAAATATTGATGATGATTGATGATGTCTATGAAGGTTTCCACTCAGGCACTGAAACCGTTGCTGCAGCGATTGATCTTGAGGACGCATACAACAGAGTACCACTGGTTTTTTTAATGTTTCAGCTTCTTGAACTAAACGTAAGTCCATTCCTCCTTAGTTGGATCGCTGCAGCCCTCTACCAACGGAAAGTAGTTTTTAGATGTGGCAGTTGGACTTCAGAACCAACAACAATATATCCTGACCTACCAAAGGGATCACCATTATCTCCGGTACTGTTCAACGCCTACACAGTGAGAATCACCAGTGAGCAGATCACTGGACCTGGCAGGACATTGTCGTATGCCGATGATGTTTTAGTGTATCGTCAGGGTAAGGATAGAGAGGAGGTTTCTGTAGAACTACAAACCGAACTCAATCGCATAGGTACTTGGTGTGATGAAGCTGGGGCAATGGTCAACCCAACAAAGGCAACAGTGACTTGGTTCTCGTTGAATAATCATATTGTCAACAATCCAACACCAACTGTAATGCTGTGTTCAGAGACGGTGGAAAGAACGCAGGCAATGAATTACCTGGGGATACGGTTTGATCGAAGCCTTGCTTATAATGTGCACATAGACCTGGTGATAACAAAGGCCAAGCGGGGTTTGGCAGCGATGCGGGTGATGGCGGCAGCAAACTGTGAGCAGCGCCATCTATGTCTTCTGTACGAGGGGCTGGTCATGTCTGTTTTGGAGTATGCAATGGCAATCCTGACTCTCAGCCATAAGCAGATAGAAAGGATGGAAAGGATACAGAATGAAGCTATGCGCATTATTCTTGGATGTACAAGAGATACAGCATGCAGGGCGATGCGCTACCTTCTTGATTTTCCAACCATTGAAGAGAGAATACAAGTTTGCAGGGCACGCGCCTACCTCAGAATTAACGCAAACACAACATCCACTGCATAGTGAAATTAGGAAGGTGAAGGGCAGCAGGTTAAAAAGAGGACGGTCGTGGATGGGTCAAGCCGAAGACATTCTTCAACAGGTGTGTTCACTTGAGGACTTAGAACCTGGCGAGGAGTGGGTGCAAGTGCCAACAGACTTCTGCACATCCTTTTCAGTTTGCATCCAACTAGATAGAAAATGCAGACAAGAAAATCCGGCTGCTGTTGAGGCTGAAGTACAAGCGTTGATTTTCGAGAATTCGCTAGACGGTGACGCGGTCATCTACACAGATGGGTCGGTCGTCCGACATGTGAGAAGCTCATGGGCCTTTACAGCTCGGGCCGGAGGGAGAATTGTGAAGGAGGACTCTGGTGCTTTCACTGAAACCACAAGTAGCCTGACCATGGAAGTCATGGCAGTAAGTAAAGCAATAACATGGCTCGAGACACAGACATTCACTAGGGCTTGTTTCCTTAGCGACTCAATGAACATGATCAAGAGGATAGAGGAGGGGTCGATCCGAAGAGAATGGTTGCTGCCTCTGAAGCGGTCTCGGCTGGCAAAGATTAGTTTCATCTTCGTGCCAGGTCATGCGGGAGTACAAGGAAATGAGCGGGCTGACAAGCTCGCAGGTGAGGCTACTGTGGAGGGCGGACGCGCCATGGACCAGGCTGACATTCTGAATGCTCTACGAGTACGAGAAGTAAGACTCTTGCGTGAGCCAAGTGATGACTGTGAATCTACAACAATGGCCATACTGCGGGAGCAGCAAATTAAAAGAGGGGTGGCCAAACAAGAACACTACGCAGGAAGCCAAAGAAGATTGATAAACCAACACAGAACTGGCGTCGTTAGCCGCTACACGCTGCGGGATTTTCTGAGGAGGGGATCCGAGCACTTATGGACTGAATGGTTCGATGTGCAACGAGGATGATCTGTCGACTAACTAACTAACTAACTTATAAATATTGAAGACTATAGTGATCATACCGGGATTCACACCGGTGTCTCCAAAATGACAACAGCATCTCGCTGAAGGAATAAGTGTGCAAGTTGTTCGATGCACTGCCAACTCATCGTCATGTACCAGGTCCTTTGCAGAACGTAACTCTCATCACGGCCCACCGAAAAACCTCTCGATCACTGGCCATTTCTCCTGCCTCGTGCACCCTTATGTGCAATGTGTCAATAATGTCCTGTGTCCACATTCGTGCTGGTCGACTTCTGCCTCTACTTCCAGGAACGTTGCCTTCCATCACTGTTAATACCAAACTACTATGACGTTCACCTTGCTACGTTAATACCAAACTACTATGACGTTTACCAAGCTACCTTAATACCAACTATGACGTTTACCATGTTACCTTAATACCAAACTACTATGACATTTACCATGCTACCTTAATACCAAACTACTATGACGTTTACCATGCTACCTTAATACCAAACTACTATGACGTTTACCATGCTACCTTAATACCAAACTACTATGACGTTTACCATGCTAAATTTATACCAAATTACTATGATGTTTACCATGTTACGTTATTACCAAATTACTATATTTACCATGCTACGTTAATACCAAACTACTATGACGTTTACCATGTTACGTTATTACCAAATTACTATGACGTTTACCATGCTACGTTAATACCAAACTACTATGACGTTCACCATGTTAGGTTATTACCAAATTACTATGATATTTACCATGCTACGTTAATACCAAACTACTATGACGTTTACCATATTACGTTATTACCAAATTACTATGATATTTACCATGCTACGTTAATACCAAACTACTATGACGTTTACCATGCTACGATAATACCAAACTATTATGACGTTTACCATGCTACGTTAATAACAAACTATTATGACGTTTACCATGTTACGTTAATACCAAACTATTATGACGTTTACCATGTTACGTTAATACCAAACTATTATGACGTTTACCATCCTACGTTAATACCAAACTATTATGACGTTTACCATGCTACGTTAATACCAAACTATTATGACGTTTACCATGCTACGTTAATACCAAACTATTATGACGTTTACCATGCTACGTTAATACCAAACTATTATGACGTTTACCATGCTACGTTAATACCAAACTATTATGACATTTACCATGCTACGTTAATACCAAACTATTATGACGTTTACCATGTTACGTTAATACCAAACTGCTATAAAGTTTACCATGCTACCTTAACACCAAACTACTATGAGGTTTACCATGCTGCTGTTTATGAGTTAATCTTCTTCGATGGTCAGGCCTTGAAAATTGTAAGTATGTTTCTTCTTCTTGATCCACAATATTCTAAGAATTGTTATTTAACACTCGAACACAAAAGCCGCAGTTATTTTCTTTAGTGATTGCGAAACACTCCATGACTCTCATGTATTTGTTGCCACGGGAAAGATGCGTGTTCTCAACATGTTTACTTTACCTTGTTTGCTGATGGTGTGGATTTTTATAGCCAGCCAGCGTCAAACTTCTGTTGACCAGCCCCGTTGCTGTTGGTTATGTAGCCAATATATTTAAAGTTTGTTTCTTCCGTGTTGATTGTGATGTTTGGTTGGTATGCAGTTTTGTCTATAGACATTATCTTTGGTTGATTAAGTTCAGAAAACGATTTTGGTTTTCACGCTGCCTCTTGACAGACATGATTTGCTTCTCTAACCCTTCAGCACTGTTTAAAAAGATAACTATGTCATCTACCTTTTTAAATTCTGGAATTGGATTGTCACCTATTACGAATTTATCAAAATTATCATCGTTTTTGACATTTTTCATTTTCTGCATATATGTTGAGTTGAGTCAGGAACCGACATCTTTGCACTCGGGAGCAATCCCATAAGCGCTCAGTCATCATCTTCAACAGCCAGTGAAGAGTTCCAATATTAATGGTGCCCGTTGCAATCTGATAATATGTCAGTCTTGCTTTACCTCTGAGTCACGACTGTCGACAAGATCCTCTGACCACCCCTGCTGCTGTATTCTCTCTAGACCATGATAGTCTATTTGTTCTTCTGCACTATTCACATGCTCCCAGAGGGCCTTCACCTCATCTGCCTTATCATGCATCAAATTACCTTAATGATGCAACACCAGCCACTCTGTCTGCCTGTTCCTTTCCAAAAACACCAGAGTCTCCTGGAGAAAAGATCCAGAGAACTCTCACAACCAGCGACCTCTGAATAGATTCATACTATTCTGCGCGAAACATGCATGTATGTTGAGTAGGCATTGAGAGAGAATGCAGTCCTGTCTCACTCCCTATTGCACCTCAAACCAGCTTGATGTTTCACCGGCTACTCTGACAGCTGCTTGTTGATTATGATATAGTTACTTTCATTTTTGGCTGTTCGTGATGCCTGGGCAAGTTTACGTTCAGTAGTTTGCTTTTTGAACGATCAGCACCCATACCGTTTCATAAAAAACCAACGTAAGGTGGTCTGCTACCAATAGCCCACAGCTGTGTTTAGAACGCGGGTATGCGAGATTACGAACTGCGTGCGTAACTCCCTCGCTGCGGGGCCGGCTGGCCATGATATAATGGTTCAATAATTAGATCAAATGTGCTGGAAATCCCATATCACTCACGTTATTCCACAACTTCTGATGCTGAACACAGTCTAAGGAATTACTGTATTCTATAAAGTAAGAATGAAGATCTATATTGTACTCTCTGCATTTCTTAAAGTTGGATCTCATGTTGAAGATGTGCTCTTTTGTTCCTCTCTGAAACCTGCATGTGCTTCCTGTAATTTACTGTTAGTGGAAGGGGGTGGTGGAAAATGGGGTGGGCCTCACCATCAGACCATTGAAATTATTTTCTTATCCGCTTCCATTTTGTGTCTTGGGTGCATACTGTGGTAGTTTCCCCTTGCTGTCTACCTTCACGTGACGGTGAATTACGTCCATGGCCTTTGACAACCTTTTAAGTAGCCAGGGTAAATGAGCACACTGCTGTGTGGCGCGTCCGCTAACAGTAAAGAGCACTGCCAACTAGATACTCAAAAGCAAGTGTCTTAATGTATCATTATCATAAGCTATGCCGTCCACATTCTATAGTTCAGGTGGATGATCATCATCAACATGTGACATACCTATAAGCTTGGGCGGTCATGGTTTGCCATCTCACAATAGAGTCTTGAATCAGGTTTGTGTCGTTATTCGGATTGTTTTCAAGCATGTGACCAAATCATCTGGGTATGTATAGCTTTGCCTTTCCCTTTAACTTTTCCAATGAATTATTCGTTGTCACTAAGTTGTCTAGTTTATTTCTTCTCATAACGTGCTCTAGAAATCTTGACTGCTGTGGTATGTTAAGATGAGATCAATCAATCAATCATGTGCCATGCCGGAAAGCGTGGGCGGTCATGACTCTCCATTTCACTTGATCACCAGAGTCGTGGATCAGCGCATTGTTCCTGTCTCGTCCATGCCACGTGGCCAAGCCATCCAGGTATTTTCCTCTCGGTCTTCCTCTTGGTCTGTTCCCTTCGATCTTGCCAGTTGTCACTAAGCTCGCCAATCCGTTTCTTCTCATAACATGTCCAAAACATTGTGGTCATTGGTCATTGGTTTTTCTGTCTGTCCATGGTATTCTTTGCATTTTCCTCAGAAACCACATTTCTGCAGCCATCAGATGTTTTTCAGCCTGACTGCTCATTGTCCAAGTTTCACATCCATACAAACGATGGGAGGTAGATATTCCCAAATAGTTGATGCCGACTACTAATTGAAAACCAGAAATGGCTCGCAAGACTCCCTAGTATTGGATCAGACACATCTGGTAGGATTCCACTAAGGTATCAGGTAAGGTTTTCTAGTAGAAGGCCAAGAGAGCACAGGAAAAACACTGCCTTCAGAGAGGAGAATGCTCAGTCTTGTAGGACTCAAGACGAATATTATCCCTGTCACACAGCTCTCCTGATCTGCAGCCCCCAGATAGCGTTATAGTACTGTCACTTTAATATTTAACACAGTTACACACACATAACTATGCTAAATAATTAACTAACTCCTCCTTGGGAAATTTAAAAGATTATAATGGATTATCTGGGATGATATGCACAATGGGCATCAGAAATTACACATTAATTAACACTATGAATGATTATTGTCAGTATTGGTAATACTCCGTTGTAATTCATACGCACAGGCTCTCTCTGAGTTAAAAATGATTGTTTGATTGTTCGCTGATGATTCCATTTTTGGGTTAAGGCTATTGGCAGTTGGTAGGTTGGGTGTTAGTTTGTGGTACTCATCTGTCAAGCAAGCAGTTGAGCTATGAGTTGTCAATGGCTGATTCATAGTCGTCACTTTTCACTGCATTAGAAAGGTGAGATCCATCAGCCTTCACTGGTAATCTTCCTGGTAGGCCAAACGTAAGCATCCCATATAGGCACAAACATTTAAGCCAATAAACCACAATCTGTATTTAAAGACACGAACAATAGACATGTACCCACCCTCACAAGAAAGTTGGCCTCATAAGAAAATTGGGTATCCTACAGCATCTGCCCTTGAATCCTTTTCCATCCTTAGGGTCAGATCCTGTCATCCTCTGTTTCGGTTCAAATGATATGATGCGATGAATATATACACATATATGTGTATGATAAATGCAGCCAAATCTCATGTCTGCAAGATATGTCCCATCATACTCATGCAATGAGTCTCTCAATCATCCGTAATACTTAGATGTCCCGTCAGCTAGTTTACTGGGCGCATCTAGATAATGATGATGTTTTCACCACGTTCTGGTGACACCTCTTTTCAGTGTCTATGGTTGTACATACTCATAACATGAACACATTTCATATCATTAGTAATATAACAGAAAATTAAGCACATTTTATTAGGAGATTATAAATAAGCACATTGTATTAAGAGATTAAATAACAGTGAAGAAGTTATCTTAGTAGATCGTCTCATTAAGTGTAGAATAGCTACTTCACTACACAGAAAATAGACTGTCAGTAAACTTTATAGCAATTCATTCGTCAAGTCACAGTCTCCAAACCCTATTTTAACATATACAGAAGTAATGAATGGGCTTAAATCCCTCCATACTGTTCTAACCATTACTGACGTTACTACAAATATATCTTAACTCGGTTTTTCCAGGATTGCCTTCTATGGTAAATTCGAAATTAATTCACAACCAGCACTCAATCTCTCAAATTTCAACTGACACCTATGTTACATCTGCTCTTGGTCTACAGACCCAAGACATCCATTCCCAGAGGTAAGCAGTTCATCTCCTACACATTGCAGGTAGTTGGGTCGTGTTTTCCTAATCCCCAACTACTAAGTAAACACCTTGCAGGAAATAACATTCCATTAAGGCGCGGTTTAATTACTTTGTCTTGTTTTGATAACCATTCCATTATACCCGTGGGTCTTCCTTCCAATAATACTTGCGTAGTTAGAATGTGCTGACAATTCAGTCGTTCTAGAAAGTTACAGTTGTAATCTCACAACTGCCTATGTCTAATTTTCCTAATACATTTATTATTTTCATGTGTTTCTTGTAGAACCGTTTCATTTCTTTCCCATCCGTCCATTGTATTCTCAGAATATGCTACAGAATGACATTTCCACCAGTATTAGATGATTCTCAGTTTGCCTACTAATTGTTCATGTTCAGATGAATATAACAGTATGCCTATAGGTTCTGTATTTACACTTGAACACCCTACAAATTTAATTTTAAAGAATATCTCTTGGCTGCTCTGAAGCTCAATCCACCACCTGCCACCGTGGATTGACGTGACCATAACGAGTCTCAACATGTACTCAACCTTACCCAAGGCTGTTCTAAAAGTTAGCGGAAGGAAGGGGGCGCCTTACTTCTACTTTGATAGAGGATACCTTTGCCCGCCATCCAAGTTGAAATCTCCAACTATTATTTTTACTTCTTGCGATTTGGTCTGAGAGGTCCCCATTTCAATTTCTTGATAACATTTGTGTGTATCCTCTTCAATACAGCTTGCTGTTGGTGCATGTCATGAAGTAAAGGTATCTGTTTTTTTTTAATGCCTTAAATGCATTGAACACATGGTGTTAGACTCATAGTTTAGATCATTCGACACTCCAGGTTCGATTTTGGCATTATCACGCAGATCGCCATCTCTTCCCAAAATATTTATGGCTACTATTTTAGGCTGGGTCTACCAGGGAGCTCAGGTCAAATTAAAAAATAATTCCTTCCATGCTGATTTGGCTCGTGAACCACCGGGGCAGGCAGGAAGACGTCTAGCCACTGTACCACCATGGCTACTGTTGGTGCACATAGTTAAAGTTAGTTAGAACGTCGCAGTCAATGCCAGCATTCTTTGACTGTGTGTGGTTTATGAATCAATACGAATATCTATTACTCTTCAAAGACTAAATCAACTGAATAAATTGTGGAGAGTGACAGATAAAACTACAAAAATTAGATTTTTAGAACATGCATCTTTCCCTTTGCAACATACGCCTGTGAGACCTGGACACTTACTAAGCAACCTGAACAGCCCAAAAATGCCTTTACATATAAATGTTATAGACGAGTTCTAAGAATATCTTGGATAAAAAACAGAACAAATGCATCCATACTTCAAGAGCTGAATATTGAAGAAGGCTGGGCTATTAAAGACAATAAAACAAAGAAAATTGAAATATTTTGGTCACTTAATACGTCACGAAAGTTTGGAGAGAACAATAATGGAGGGGTATATGCCTGGGAAGAGAGGAGGAGGATGGCCAAGGATAAGAAGAGTGCAGGGTGTGGCGGATGATCTCCAGATGCGTGTATCGGACGCGGGACATCTTGCTTATGATCGAGAGGTGTTCCGGAAGGTCAGTGAAGTTCTGCAAAGGACATACTACTGAATGAATGAATGAGTAAATCAATAAAATGGACATACTGAACACTGTAGACATGTGCTATCCAAACCTTGCTCTTTCAATAATATTCTTTAGGTGTCTTAAACAGTTGGCCTCGGCAGATGACATCTTAACTGTAGCACTTTCTCCTTCGTCCTCGCTAACGTACCAAGATTAATTCAGTTAATGGGAGTCACATCCAACCAATCTTAGCTCTGGTCTTTCACATGGGTCAACACTTTAATCGATTCTCTTTAATGTATACACTACAGGCAGACCGTTAGAGCAAATAGACAGGACACTGTTCACAGCTGACGATACCCTTCTATACCGACAATGGAAGGACAAATATAGGATTACTTGTTGGACACATACATGCAGTCATGCTTAATCACTTTAGATCCGGACTCAAGCGTAGCTTCGAGTCTTAATTAGAAATACACAAATATGACGATTTTTCGCTTTTGTGTGGGGTCAAGGGTCACGCTGAGGTCACTGGGAACGAAAATGCAGGCTCTTTGGCTAGAAGTGCGACTATTATAGAGGGTCCATCAATGAACCTAACAGACATAGTCCACGAAACTACTGGGAGATGCGAGACTTGAATACTGCAAGGGATTTAAGAATATCACGAACCAACATCGGATTGGGAACAAAGAAAGCCTACAGTCAATTTACATTTTTTCCCCCATATAAAAATCCATTTCTCAGTAACCATCTGATGGAAAATTATCACATTTAGCATATAACAAAACAATGTTTTGTTCTGGAGATTGTAGAACAGATTTCAATGTTTGTTTATATGCGGTATATAATTTATGGGTCAGAGTTGAAGTGCATATTATGAAATGTATTACATCTTCACATGGAAACATCAGCTTACAATAGTGGAATTAATCGTTTAGCACGAGAATGATCTTGTGGCATGTACCTAACGCAAGTGGAACGGGAGTGTTCAGAGGTGTCGTCAATAATGTGGGTGCTTTCATGACACGTGAATATTTTGTAAATCTTACCATTTATCGCTAACATCTGATTGTGTGAATATTGTTGAATGAGATTGAATGTGAAATTTTGTACACTTCAAAGAATCGCTATGAAGTTGTACACATATGTAGTCGATGGTAAAAGACAAAGGGAGACAATCATGAAGACTGATGCTTCCTCCACTACGGTGCTAAGAGGTAAAGAGTAGTTCTGACTTCGTTACGGCCAAAGAAGAAAAATAGTGAAAAGAGAGAGAACCTCACACCGCCTCAACCGACAAAAAAAGAGGATAGTAATTAGATAAGAAGGTATACGAGATCTCAGACAGGGGCCTCAACTCTGGACAATAACAGTCATATTTGAGATCCAGGCAATGGATTAAGGTGGTAGATTGTGGTAGAAATAGTGGTTGTAAAAACTAAAAGAGACTAAACAAACAAATTAAAGACAGTACAAAAATAGCTCTTTATTTACCAACAACTACAAATTTTGGTGACAATTTGTGTTCAAACACATTGAATAAAGCATTCAATAAGGGATGTTCAATTACAGATACAACAGACAACTGCATATATCAAACATCAACCAAGGGTGGCCCCTAACCAATCAGGACACTTAAGACAACAGGGTACACCAAGTACCACAACACAGGTGTTCCAAACAATGGCTGGTTAGACTGACACAATAAAGAACTTTGACACAAGCCACACTGCACAGACAACAATAAGACACTACAAAAACATAGGTTACACAACATAAACCCCAAGACGCGACATAAACAAAAGTTGTGACACAATTTACTATCCCACCAAGAACCCAGGCCTGCTGACACTAACTAGTCAGCCGCTCCTGTAACAATGGAAAACACAATCTATGATTATCATGGTAAAGACAACATATTAAACACATGAAGCAATGAGCACATGCAATATAACATTTGAATTAACCCATAGATCATAACTGCCCCACATCTAATTATCCATTTTGCTATTCTGAGGTAACCCTTGATGTCTGTCGTGGTCATTCTTTGCTACCTCCTTCTTCAAGATGACTGCATCTCTAATTGTTAAATAAAATAATCAATGTTGCATCATCAGATCACCCACTTTGTCTCCTCCAGTTGTGCCACTGCTGTCATGAGATTACACTTCATATTGCTAGGACGAAGCACCTTCTAATGCAACAATCTCAATCTGCTCCACCTTCCCCTACAGCTCAACATTCACTTACCCCAGACATCACAAGCAAATGCATTATCTCAACACTGATTCAATTAACACACACCAGAATGACATCTGTGTGCTGACAAATTGGGTTACCTTCCCTGCCTACCAAAATAGCTACATTTACCAAGGAACCCATAATCAGTTCCCTGTCTACACCTTGCAGAATATTTTATACATTAATTTGTACCAAGTCACCGGTAACACAGAACTGTTCCAAGTCACCGGTAACACAGAACAACACAGTATTCCCTATAAACCACATGTTCATAGAACACTATCAATGTTCAGTCCATGATGGAGCCCCAATCAAACACCACCTATTATATCTTCAGTCTAATGCTCTAAAATTATCTCTCTACTGTTACACACACCGGCAACTGTTTTGCTAACACACCGTACTCTTTTCCCTAATATAAAACATATATTGACAGGTTGAACTCCTGTGCTCCACATCTGATAGTACACTTTACTCCTATGCAACAATACACAACATTATGAACTCTGCCACCATCAGACACTAAGTTACCTTAACATAGGGACTTCACTGGACAACTACCCCAACAATGTCCCAGTTTGCATGGAGAGTACCAGCACTAATATGATACTGTGCAAGTTACAGCATCTGATTAGCATTACAAACTAACAACCAGCAAGCAAAACATGTCTAACTATGAAAAGCAACAGACATACATACAATGTGGAATCACCTTATTTGTAGAATGTGACAATGTAACCTTACACATAGAAGAATCACAACATTCACAGAAAGTTAAAGATAAAGATAAACGTTTATTACACAGGAACTCAATTAGGGACTCTCGATGCCCCTAAGATAGCTCATAAAATAAACACACAATATTACTAAGTGAAAGTACATCAAATAGTGGCCAGAGTGCCCCATTCATATGAGACAGGATCCAACTACAACAATGTCCATGGCAGGATACAGAACATTAGTACTAATATAATAAACAGTGTAATATATATATTATGTCATTATTACACACAAATGACCAATAAGTGTTATTCAAGGCCCAATACAATCAGTGTAATATTATTTGTGAGTGGACAGCAAATGTACAGTTGTGCGCTCTGTTCCCCACCATTCTTCCTATGATACACCGGTTATAAATTTATGTTACACCTATGTTACATCTGCTCTTGGTCTACAGACCCAAGACATCCATTCCCAGAGGTAAGCAGTTCATCTCCTACACATTGCAGGAAGTTGGGTCGTGTTTTCCTAATCCCCAACTACTAAGTAAACACGGTTTAATTACTTTGTCTTGTTTTGATAACCATTCCATTATACCCGTGGGTCTTCCTTCCAATAATACTTGCGTAGTTAGAATGTGCTGACAATTCAGTCGTTCTAGAAAGTTGCAGTTGTAATCTCACAACTGCCTATGTCTAATTTTCCTAATACATTTATTATTTTCATGTGTTTCTTGTAGAACCGTTTCATTTCTTTCCCATCCGTCCATTGTATTCTCAGAATATGCTACAGAATGACATTTCCACCAGTATTAGATGATTCTCAGTTTGCCTACTAATTGTTCATGTTCAGATGAATATAACAGTATGCCTATAGGTTCTGTATTTACACTTGAACACCCTACAAATTTAATTTTAAAGAATATCTCTTGGCTGCTCTGAAGCTCAATCCACCACCTGCCACCGTGGATTGACGTGACCATAACGAGTCTCAACATGTACTCAACCTTACCCAAGGCTGTTCTAAAAGTTAGCGGAAGGAAGGGGGCGCCTTACTTCTACTTTGATAGAGGATACCTTTGCCCGCCATCCAAGTTGAAATCTCCAACTATTATTTTTACTTCTTGCGATTTGGTCTGAGAGGTCCCCATTTCAATTTCTTGATAACATTTGTGTGTATCCTCTTCAATACAGCTTGCTGTTGGTGCATGTCATAAAGTAAAGGTATCTGTTTTTTTTAATGCCTTAAATGCATTGAACACATGGTGTTAGACTCATAGTTTAGATCATTCGACACTCCAGGTTCGATTTTGGCATTATCACGCAGATCGCCATCTCTTCCCAAAATATTTATGGGTACTATTTTAGGCTGGGTCTACCAGGGAGCTCAGGTCAAATTAAAAAATAATTCCTTCCATGCTGATTTGGCTCGTGAACCACCGGGGCAGGCAGGAAGACGTCTAGCCACTGTACCACCATGGCTACTGTTGGTGCACATAGTTAAAGTTAGTTAGAACGTCGCAGTCAATGCCAGCATTCTTTGACTGTGTGTGGTTTATGAATCAATACGAATATCTATTACTCTTCAAAGACTAAATCAACTGAATAAATTGTGGAGAGTGACAGATAAAACTACAATATTAGATTTTTAGAACATGCATCTTTCCCTTTGCAACATACGCCTGTGAGACCTGGACACTTACTAAGCAACCTGAACAGCCCATAAATGCCTTTACATAAAAATGTTATAGACGAGTTCTAAGAATATCTTGGATAAAAAAAAGAACAAATGCATCCATACTTCAAGAGCTGAATATTGAAGAAGGCTGGGCTATTAAAGACAATAAAACAAAGAAAATTGAAATATTTTGGTCACTTAATACGTCACGAAAGTTTGGAGAGAACAATAATGGAGGGGTATATGCCTGGGAAGAGAGGAGGAGGATGGCCAAGGATAAGAAGAGTGCAGGGTGTGGCGGATGATCTCCAGATGCGTGTATCGGACGCGGGACATCTTGCTTATGATCGAGAGGTGTTCCGGAAGGTCAGTGAAGTTCTGCAAAGGACATACTACTGAATGAATGAATGAGTAAATCAATAAAATGGACATACTGAACACTGTAGACATGTGCTATCCAAACCTTGCTCTTTCAATAATATTCTTTAGGTGTCTTAAACAGTTGGCCTCGGCAGATGACATCTTAACTGTAACTTCTCCTTCGTCCTCGCTAACGTACCAAGATTAATTCAGTTAATCGGAGTCACATCCAACCAATCTTAGCTCTGGTCTTTCACATGGGTCAACACTTTAATCGATTCTCTTTAATGTATACACTACAGGCAGACCGTGAGAGCAAATAGACAGGACACTGTTCACAGCTGACGATACCCTTCTATACCGACAATGGAAGGACAAATATAGGATTACTTGTTGGACACATACATGCAGTCATGCTTAATCACTTTAGATCCGGACTCAAGCGTAGCTTCGAGTCTTATTTATAAATACACAAATATGACGATTTTTCGCTTTTGTGTGGGGTCAAGGGTCACGCTGAGGTCACTGGGAACGAAAATGCAGGCTCTTTGGCTAGAAGTGCGACTATTATAGAGGGTCCATCAATGAACCTAACAGACATAGTCCACGAAACTACTGGGAGATGCGAGACTTGAATACTGCAAGGGATTTAAGAATATCACGAACCAACATCGGATTGGGAACAAAGAAAGCCTACAGTCAATTTACATTTTTTTCCCCCATATAAAAATCCATTTCTCAGTAACCAACTGAAGGAAAATTATCACATTTAGCATATAACAAAACAATGTTTTGTTCTGGAGATTGTAGAACAGATTTCAATGTTTGTTTATATGCGGTATATAATTTATGGGTCAGAGTTGAAGTGCATATTATGAAATGTATTACATCTTCACATGGAAACATCAGCTTACAATAGTGGAATTAATCGTTTAGCACGAGAATGATCTTGTGGCATGTACCTAACGCAAGTGGAACGGGAGTGTTCAGAGGTGTCGTCAATAATGTGGGTGCTTTCATGACACGTGAATATTTTGTAAATCTTACCATTTATCGCTAACATCTGATTGTGTGAATATTGTTGAATGAGATTGAATGTGAAATGTTGTACACTTCAAAGAATCGCTATGAAGTTGTACACATATGTAGTCGATGGTAAAAGACAAAGGGAGACAATCATGAAGACTGATGCTTCCTCCACTACGGTGCTAAGAGGTAAAGAGTAGTTCTGACTTCGTTACGGCCAAAGAAGAAAAATAGTGAAAAGAGAGAGAACCTCACACCGCCTCAACCGACAAAAAAAGAGGATAGTAATTAGATAAGAAGATATACGAGATCTCAGACAGGGGCCTCAACTCTGGACAATAACAGTCATATTTGAGATCCAGGCAATGGATTAAGGTGTTAGATTGTGGTAGAAATAGTGGTTGTAAAAACTAAAAGAGACTAAACAAACAAATTAAAGACAGTACAAAAATAGCTCTTTATTTATCAACAACTACAAATTTTGGTGACAATTTGTGTTCAAACACATTGAATAAAGCATTCAATAAGGGATGTTCAATTACAGATACAACAGACAACTGCATATATCAAACATCAACCAAGGGTGGCCCCTAACCAATCAGGACACTTAAGACAACAGGGTACACCAAGTACCACAACACAGGTGTTCCAAACAATGGCTGGTTAGACTGACACAATAAAGAACTTTGACACAAGCCACACTGCACAGACAACAACAAGACACTACAAAAACATAGGTTACACAACATAAACCCCAAGACGCGACATAAACAAAAGTTGTGACACAATTTACTATCCCACCAAGAACCCAGGCCTGCTGACACTAACTAGTCAGCCGCTCCTGTAACAATGGAAAACACAATCTATGATTATCATGGTAAAGACAACATATTAAACACATGAAGCAATGAGCACATGCAATATAACATTTGAATTAACCCATAGATCATAACTGCCCCACATCTAATTATCCATTTTGCTATTCTGAGGTAACCCTTGATGTCTGTCAGTGGTCATTCTTTGCTACCTCCTTCTTCAAGATGACTGCATCTCTAATTGTTAAATAAAATAATCAATGTTGCATCATCAGATCACCCACTTTGTCTCCTCCAGTTGTGCCACTGCTGTCATGAGATTACACTTCATATTGCTAGGACGAAGCACCTTCTAATGCAACAATCTCAATCTGCTCCACCTTCCCCTACAGCTCAACATTCACTTACCCCAGACATCACAAGCAAATGCAATGGCTAACAAACATCAGACACTGCAAGCAATCACAACATCTCAACACTGATTCAATTAACACACACCAGAATGACATCTGTGTGCTGACAAATTGGGTTACCTTCCCTGCCTACCAAAATAGCTACATTTACCAAGGAACCCATAATCAGTTCCCTGTCTACACCTTGCAGAATATTTTATACATTAATTTGTACCAAGTCACCGGTAACACAGGACAACACAGTATTCCCTATAAACCACATGTTCATAGAACACTATCAATGTTCAGTCCATGATGGAGCCCCAATCAAACACCACCTATTATATCTTCAGTCTAATGCTCTACAATTCTCTCTCTACTGTTACGCACACCGGCAACTGTTTTGCTAACACACCGTACTCTTTTCCCTAATATAAAACATATATTGACAGGTTGAACTCCTGTGCTCCACATCTGATAGTACACTTTACTCCTATGCAACAATACACAACATTATGAACTCTGCCACCATCAGACACTAAGTTACCTTAACATAGGGACTTCACTGGACAACTACCCCAACAATGTCCCAGTTTGCATGGAGAGTACCAGCACTAATATGATACTGTGCAAGTTACAGCATCTGATTAGCATTACAAACTAACAACCAGCAAGCAAAACATGTCTAACTATGAAAAGCAACAGACATACATACAATGTGGAATCACCTTATTTGTAGAATGTGACAATAGTAACCTTACACATAGAAGAATCACAACATTCACAGAAAGTTAAAGATAAAGATAAACATGTATTACACAGGAACTCAATTGAGGCACCCTCTGAGGCCCCTAAGATAGCTCATAAAATAAACACACAATATTACTAAGTGAAAGTACACAAATAGTGGCCAGAGTGCCTCATTCATATGAGACAGGATCCAAGCACAACAATGTCCATGGCAGGATACAGAACATTAGTACTAATATAATAAACAGTGTAATATATATATTATGTCATTATTACACACAAATGACCAATAAGTGTTATTCAAGGCCCAATACAATCAGTGTAATATTATTTGTGAGTGGACAGCAAATGTACAGTTGTGCGCTCTGTTCCCCACCATTCTTCCTATGATACACCGGTTATAAATTTTGCCATCTTACGCTTCATGTCACACAACAAATACATATTAATATCTCTGCGAAGGGTGGTACGCAGTACTAAATCACATCCTCTCCACCGTGCGACAACCGCCATGCTTAACTTAGGACAGAATCTCAGTCACTGATTCCATCAACAACTTGATACACCTACACAAACATTACTGCATTCTGGTAACAGATGTGATGCCAGACTTCACTTACTGCTGAACACCCAATTCCTGTACTATGTTGAATATTGTTGAACTGCCAAATTGTGTATAATTCTAACATTAAAGGGCACTGAAGTGATTCATTCAGGCTATTCTAGTTAACTGTGTACCTACTAAAAGTACATAGCATCAATGTATTCATTTCTCCCCAATTACTATTTATGTGGCCTAACTACATATATTAACCATTAACCCATCATTGCCACATATAACATGTAAGTACCCTTCCCTGCTTTACACATGTTATAAATATTACACATATATTATGGTTATTTTCCCCTACTCATTGTTGCTTTGGAGTGTTCATACCCAACACTTGACCAAACATCCAATGTGATGCTCACCATAATCACAGAATAATCCTGTAAACATATCTTGCTGCTGTATACACATACACATATGATTCTCACCACTCTGTTGTTAAGTAACCTTCATTTCTAGCAACCTCACAAGCACTTACTCCCTTCCATGCCAACATGGCCTGCATGGCACCATGTGGCATTATTTCAGTCTTTACTATAAACTAATTTATGACCCCACACATTGTATATTTTGGTGAATCTCCCACATATCTATTTAGCCAGTAACACATTAATGCCATAGGATAACCATGTAAAATAATTCCCAACAAAATAATCTTGTGCCAGCATGGCTGGCATGACATGACAGTCTCTATGATACTTAACCGCCATCAATGACCTATTCTACATATTTCACATCACCATTGTCTGATTGCTGACATCTCTATGTGTTACATGTTATTTTCATAAAGCTTTAGGGATACTAAATCCTTCTGTAGAACAGCTCATTTCAATAGCACTTATTCATATTATCTATTTATATTTCTTTGTTCCTACAAGCTCACCTAACTAGCAATTATTTTCACCCACGCCTGTTCCACCATGTAAACACTTTCAAGTTGGTAAACTGGCGTGTGCTGCGATTATACAAATATTTATTAAATTAAACATTTTAAACTTAATCAGTTAAAACTTACAGTTTTGTCACAACATTAGTTGACACAGATCAACTCAGGGAATTGTTCCCACACCTGACAACAACAGAACAGCACTGAACTGAAGGCCATGCTGCCCGCATCTCTCATCAGCACAAAGGACTGCTAAAACAAAACTGGCTTCCGATTCCTTTGTTAAGCCGAGTTCCGGTGGTGGCCAGGACAAATACGGCTTTGATAGACCAAACTAAGGTGCATCGGTTTGTTGTAGACGCCAAGGTGCATCGGTTTGGCGCTATCACACATATTTTTGTCAAGAAGCTGATCGCAGGAAACTGTTTCATACCATTACAAATCCCGAGAACAGAACAGTACATGCTTTGGGTTTGAGTAAACGGTCATTTCGTCGATGGGGTGCAAGAATCTGAAATGAAAAAGAAAACTCGCAATAAGCAAATGGTAGGTAGAAATGCAAGTGTAGACAGCTTTGAAAATGAAATCATAAGGTGAGCTATTATAAAAATGCTGGATGCCAACGAAACAGTGACTGTAAGAAAACTTAGAGTTTGGTTGAGAAAGAACAATGACATAGAGCTATACAAAACAACTTTGTGGAAAATTATAAGGACATTAGGCTTCACGTTTAGAAAGAACAATGGAGATAGAAATATCATTTGCGAGCAGCCGCATTTAGGAGTCATGAGAAGCAAATCATCATCATTCATCATCATCATCATCATCCACTTCTTCCGTCAAGCGCCGTGGGGAGGAATAATTTGCGCTCCAGCGCCCGGTGGGCGGCACTGGATAGTGTCATTCCGTGTGATTGTACAATGTCTTTGATGTCGTCAATCCATTTTCTTCTTGGACGTCCTCTTGGTCTCGTCGCAGATGATCTTTGATGTAAGGCCAGTGATGGTAGTTGTTGGTGTTGCATTCTAACGACATGGCCAAACCACTTGATCTTCTGTCTTTCAATAAATATGGCACAAGGTGTTGATCCCACTGTCTGTCTGATAACAACATTTCTTACTCGGTCTCGGATTGTTAAGTTGGCAGCTCTCCTCAGGCATCTCATCTCGCAGGTGTTGATTTTGCGAAAGTGTGATTTGGATAAAGTCCAAGTTTGAGATTAGTAGCATAGGGTTGGTGTGAATGTGCTGTTTATTATCTGTCGTTTTGGGGACATTGGTATATTTGGATGTTTCAGTAAGGGTGATAGTTGATATGTAAGTGCACTAGCTTTTCTGTCATCTGATTTCGATTTCTCTGTCCAATCTGCCATCTTCTGTGATCATACTTCCTAGATATTTGAATTCTTTAACTTGTTTCAGAGTTGTTTCTTCTTCTTCTGCGTTCATCCGGAGTTTTTTTTTTTTTTTTCGAACGTGATTGCGTTGTGCCTGTTTACAGCAAAGCTGCGTTCTTGCGCCGTTAGGCCGACACATCCGACTTCTGCGGGCATTTTTGACCGTGTTAACTTTCCCGGAGAGTTGTTTCAGAGAAGCTAATACCTACGTGAAATAAGGCAAATGCGCAAAGAAAATTATGACATAGTGCATTGGATGAAACCTGGATCAATGCGCACCACACAAGTGAAAAGGAATGGCAATCAGTGGATGGAAAGATAATGCTATATATGCCCAGAAGAAAAGGACAGCGTTTGGTCAAAGCCCATGCTGGTAGTACTCGTTGTAGCTAACTACAGAATGCTGGACTCGTGTTCGTATCAAAGCATACAGACAATAGGGATTATCATAATGAGATGAATGGTAATGTATTTAGAGATTTGCTCGAGATTGGCTTCCATCCTTAGATAGACCATCTTGACTAATTATGGACAGTGTATCATATCACAATGTTGTTGCCCAAAAAAACAAAATACCCACATCATCGAGCACAAAGGAAGCAATAAAAATATGGCTCCGAGGGGGAAACATGTCATTTCCAGAAACGTATTTCAAGGTAGAATTGTTGTCCCTTGTAAAACAGACGCAAAACAGCAAAAAATATCAAATCGACAAGTTGATAGAAGAGCATGGCCATAGGTGCATGAGACTTCCTCGGTACCATTTTCCTTTACAGCCTGTAGAACTTGTGTGGGCTAAAATTAAAGGACAGGTGGCAGCTAACAACGCTACATTCAAAGTGTCTTACGTTAAGAAACTAACCCAGTCGGCGCTATTAAAATGATACTGGAAAAAATGTGAGGACCATGTGTTGAAAGAGGAGGAGGACTATTGGAGAAAGAATGGATTGAATTTTATGCAACCGAGAGCAGTCATCACCCTACTGGAATCTCCCAACACAGATTAAGGTCTGGGCAGATCGCAGACATTAATCCACATGCACATCTACTGAGATATTTTGCTCCAACTATTCAGAGGAATTGCAGGCCCTATACATAACAACATCGGCACAAACAATACAACTTATCAATGGCTATAGTTTGTATTCCACAGTGATAAATTTTCAGTTCTGCAAGCCCTCAACGGTGACAAACTACAGGCATTGAAAAACAAAAACAACAACACTAAACGCATTGAATACCAACAGAAGAGTAATATTGCGTTGGAAACTGACATATTGCGGCATAACAAGGAACGTGAGACCAAATACGTTGTAAAATGAGGAGAAAACACGCGAACATACGAATCAATGTATAAACTTCAATGAAAAGAGGACCAACATCTTGGCCGTTAAGAAGGAAGCCCACTACAGAGACATTCACAACTATATTCGTCGTGCAAAACAAGTAATCATGTTCCTCTCTGAACAGTAAACAGCAGAGTAGACAATCTTTCACGAAGACTCAAAGCGGGTCTGTCACCCATGTGCACGTGTGAACAAACTACACAGACGGCTGAACAGATCCTTAAAAATGGACATATAATGACGAAACTGAGGTATTATCTCTGGTTACTCAATACGTACATTAACGCACAGCTGTTTTGGAAGCTTTCATAAATTCCATATAAAAAGCTAAATACATCCTAGTAACATGGCTCCTTGTGTAGACATTATTAACCAGCAGCTGAATAAACAAGAAGGAAATGAAAAATAAGGTAAGAAATATATTCCTTCTACTTCTTGTTCATTTATATTTCGATTCCATATCATTTACCCCCATGCTTGTGTACATTTTCTTTCTTTACTAATATTACACATTGCACCCACTCCCAGGCGAATCTGGATGAGCCTTGTGTCGTTATCCGAATTGACGTGCAATACTGTAAAACAAGTTTGTTAGAGTGAATTCACTAGTTATTCTCCAAAACATCAAAGAAATGTCGCCGCTTTCCATGATTTAAGTTGCCTTTGGATCTATCAAAGACATATTTCTTGGGTGGGGGTAAATATAAGACAGCAGGAAATATTTCATAACGATGCACCAGACAATTTTCAAAAAAAAAAAAAAAAAAAATTATTGTGAATGAGGCAATTTATGAAATTTGAGAACAACTTAATGCGAAGAATTTGTGAAATCCACCCCATGAACCTCGTCAACAAACTTCTACTCAGAATTATAATCAGAAGAATAAGAAAGGATTTGTGAACAACAGTATAAATTTGTGGAAAGACAAGGTAGACATAATGTAAACAACACATTATGAACACCATCAGTGAGATCAATGGAGACACAGAATAACATGTATGTGTGCCTTACAGATTATACCAAGACATTTGATAAAGTGAAACATAATGAAATTATCAAAATGCTGGAAGATAAGAACGTTGGTGTGAACGATCTAAAAATAATCAGGAATAGATACTAGAAACAATTAAGATGTGATTTATTTATTAAGATAAAGGAAAACGTAAGACAACATATAAAGCAACAATTTAGAGAAATGTGTGTTTTGTCACCACATGTCTTCTTTCTCTATGGCGAAGGAATAATAAGAAAGTCAAAGTGAGACCAGGAACATGAGTTGGAATTTATAATATAAACATTATACGCTATACAGATTATAGTATTAATATCTGAAAATGCAAAAAAAAAAAAAAAAAAAAAAAGAAAAAGAAAACACCAGTTGCACTGTAGTAATTTTTTTTTTTTTTAGCATATCCTTTACAGGACTTAGCTGTCAGCACCAGCATCTTTCAGCTGTATGTTGATCTCTTGGCAAGATTACGCTCAGTAGTTTGCCATTTCTTTCTGAGCGGCCGGCTCACATACCCTGTAAGTTACCGATGCGATTCGAACCACTGCTGATTTGAACCGTCATCACGTTACCGACGAGAGTATACGAGATTACGAAGAAAAGTCATAACCTCTAAGCCACGAAGTAATAGAGACTGCACAAACGAACTCTCAAGAAAATGGAATATCATTAACACAGAAACAATAGTCATTTCCAAGAAAAAGATAACACTAAACTATGATATAACAATGGACGGGTGTGGTTAACAAAGATGATCAATTTAAATACCTATTAAAGAAGGGGCAATTATGATATCAGATGGAATATATGTGATACTTTTTTTTAAATAAAAAAAAAATCTGCCGCTACTAAACAAGACGCGGAAACAAGGGTGGAGAGCCCTAATGAACAAAATCTACAATACTGCTATGGAAATCCTGGGTCCAGCCACCCGGAAGCATCAAGACTGGTTTGATGAAAATTCAGAAGACATCAACAAATTGCTTGCCGAGAAACATCTTCTCCACAAGGCATATTTGAACACCCAAAGTCAACATAAAAGCCTTCAATAACATCCGGAGAGTATTGCAGTAGAAACTTCGGCACATGCGGGACTCCTGGCTGAGCAACAAAGCTGACGAGATTCAAGACTTTGCTGGCAAACATGATATGAAAAACTTCTACGACTCACTGAGGGCGATCTAGGAACCGACATCACAGCATTCGGGGCATTTCCATAGGCGCTTCTATCCCATCCTCAGCAGCCAACGAAGAGTTCAAACACCAATAGTGCCAGTAGCAATCTGATTATATGTCCGTCTCGCCTTTCCTCTGAGCGTCGAGCGTCGGCCAAATCCCCTCGTCACTCCTCGCTGCCTCATTCTTGCCAGACCATGATGATCCATTTGCTCCTCCGAGGTGTACACGTGCTCCCACAAGGCCGCAACCACGTCTGCCTTGTCATGCATCAATACTCCATCAGGTTTTGCAGAGCCAGCGAATCTGTCTGCCTGTTCATTCCCCAGCACACCGGCATCCCCCGGAGAAAAGATCCAAGCGATGCTTGCCACCCGTGACCTCCGAAGCGAAGCAAGCCACTCTGCACGAAACATGCCTGTCCTCACCTTCCTCAGCATGCTTTCTGAGTCAGTTACAATCACGATGTGTGTGTGTATCGTATTCTCGATCCAGCGGAAAGCTGCAGTGACCGTCTCCACCTCCATTCTTAAGCTAGATGTTGTGGCATCATTTGCCAGGCTCTCCTGCACCAAACGTCGGACATAAGCTTTTGCTATGAACCCCCCCCAGGCATTTCACCTACCTCTCGACACCGACCCATCTGTGTAGATAATCACATCACCCGAGCGAGCATCATCCTGAATTAGTTGCTGGATTTCCACTTCCGTGGCCCCTGCTGGCCACTCGCTCAATATGATTATAACTCTGCATTAGTCTGACTGCCCCGCAGGCACTCTGACCCACTCCTCTTCTCGCCTAATGTTCTCCAAGATGCACACATCTGATTGTATCCTCCGCCTGAGCCATCCATGATTTCCCTCTTATCAGTCGCTGACCCTTAACTGCGTCCAGCGCTTCATGCAAAGGGTGATCTGTGTCTGCAGCTACTCTGAGGTATGTCTTCGCCTGCATCACTTGAGCCTATCTGCAACAGTTGGCAAACTAAGGATGTAACGCATACACACTACTGGGGTGTCTCTGGTGCATCCCAGAATGACCCGCATAGCTTCGTTCTATATGCGCTCTAACTTCACCAGCCGACTCTTTGAGACAGTTAGCAGTCCTAGCCCATAATCAATCACTGAGAGAATCAAGTGCTTGTATAGTGTGAAAAGCATTGTCTATTATTATATCGCAGCCATAGTTTTAAGTGCATTAAGTCCCTTTTGAGATCTTGTCACAACCTTCTCCACATGATCCTTGAAGGACAGGCTCCTGTCAAATGTGATTCCCAGATACTTCAGTTTGTTTTCGCTGTTGACGTTTCTACCATCTATCGTGAGGCTTGGGACATCAGCACTCACAATCCTTTTGTCCAGAGAGCACCACAAAACAGCCGCCTTTTCCGGGTGGATGACAGCACTCATTCCAGTGCACCAGTCAATCACTTTGTCTACTGTCACCTGTAGCTCCTGAGCTGTTTGTACCCTATCTCTTCCCTGCCTATATGCAAGAATATCATCTGCAAATGTTAGTATCCTTCCAACCCCTGGTGCTTCTAGGTTTGCAATCTTGTTCGTATACATGTTAAAGAGCACAGTAAGATTGCAGATCCCTGTGGCAGTCCCGGGGTTAATATTTGTGGCTCTGAGGTCCATGCACCCAGACGGAGAGCAACCCGACGAGAATACAGGACTGCTGCTATCCAGTTCACCAACCAGGGATGGACCCCCTTCTCCACCAGTGCGGTCATCAAAATATCATATCGAACTCTATTGTATGTATCCTCGAGATCAAGTGCCGTCGTCATCGTTTCTTGTCTACTGTGGAACCCCTCATAAACGTCAAAGGCAAACGTGGCTGCATTTAACCAGGTATCTTTTCCTGGCCTGTAGCTCCACAGACCACTTGGAAGAAGCTTCCCCCTTTCCAAAAACTCTTGCAGCTTCACAGCGACTATCTTCTCTCAAACCTTCCCAAATATAGCTTGAAGTCTGATGATCCTAAAGCCGATAAGCTTTGAATGATCCTTGAATGGTTTTGGGAGAGGGATGAGATAGCTGTGCACCCAGTCCTGCGATACTGATGCTGTTCTAATGCTCTGGTTAAAGCAGTCGGTCATCTCCTTCAGGTCTGCATCGCTCAAAGCCTTCATATGGCCATACTTAACCCCATCAGACCCTGGTGCCGTGCCTTTTGCCTTTTTCAAAATATGTTTAACATCTTCAACCCGCATGATGTCTTCATAATGCATATTCTTCATGGCGCCAGATAACTCCTCTCTAACTGCATCTCTGGTGTCCGTATCATTATGATTGGTCTGCTCTAAAAATCTCTGGAGAAACGCCTCCCCTTTCTCTTTGTCTGTTGTCACGCACACAGATCATCATCTCTATAAATTGTTCCCACTGTCATAGGCCGATCTTTCCTTTGTATTTGTCTGTGCAGCTTCTAGAATTTTCGCAGTGTTTTATCACCTCCAATCTCCTTCATGAAACACTCCCAATTTGCGTTTTTGGCTTCTGCAGCACAGCGCTTTAAAACCTCCACCTTATCTTTCTTGACATTGTCCGCTGTATCCACTTCCTCTCGTGAACTTTGGGGTGTCTGTCGCACTTTCCTTAGCTGCTTCACTGCAGCTCTCTTTGCTTTCCAAGCATGGTCTACTTCTGGAGTCCACCATGGGGGGCTGCAAAAAAAGGAGTTTTAACAGTCGTTGCATGCCTCCTGTCTGAGGCGTCCAAGAAGGCTGTCGGTCCACTCATACAGGAAGGTCTTTCACACTCTCCCAGCGTTAACTTTCCTGGATTTAGAGATCAGGACTGAACACGGCATGTGATCACCTCCCATGGTCATTCAAAACAGTCCACCTTAAATCAAGACTGATGACTGGGAGACAAGTGCCAAGTCAATAGCTGTGTCTGCATCGCCAGGCCTCATTGCCATTCTAGTCGGCTTCCCATCATTTATGCAGACCACATCAGAGTCCACCATAGCATCCGCAGGGACATTTCCCTGTCGGTTTTCTCCACTACTGTCCTATTCTCTGTTCCTCGCATTGAAGTCTCCACAAATGAGTAGCCTATTACCTGGTAATTCCTCCAATTTCTTAAGCCAGTCCCAGTGTTCCTTTCTGACAAAACAGTCCACTGCGGCATATACGTTTATGATGTTCCAACTTAAGCCACCAATCTCCATTTGTATACCCTGGAACTCTCTTGCACTGTGATTCCACTGGCTCAAGTCAAGTACCACATGCTTCACTCCTTCCTTCACCAGCAAACCTTGCCCATGTCTCTTCTGCCCAGTAGAGTTTATATAACAGGCGTACCCAGGACAATTGATATGTGTCTGTATTTAGCTCATGGAGCATGAGGATATCAAAATCATATATTTGTCTCTCCAATACAAGACCTTTCTGCCTGGCACCACAAAAGTTCCAGTATCCCACTCTTACATTGTACAAACCTAGTCTCTCCACTTTTCGTCTTGTTCTCCTGGCGCCTGCAATCCTATTTCTATGCCTTCTTCTTACACCATTTACTCGTCTTCTCCTCCTCACTCTCTCTTCGCTAACCTCTGAAATATGTGTCAAGCGCAGAGCACGTGCTCCTTAGCTCCGGCGACGATTCCCGTGTTTAATTAATTACATAAGCAATGTTTGGATATTGCAGGAAATAACCGGTCACCATTATATTGCCTGCTTGCTAGGGAAGAGGCATGGGATGTCCCGCAGGAGTCCATACGTCTGGTGTCGCCCGCACGCATGCCAGACGTCAAACGTTCACGATCAGCTTACCCGTGGCCATCCAGTTCCTCAGCACGCTGGATCCATCTTGAACTTGGGGGTTTATATTTGGAGTTTTCCGTCTCCTAGATGGACTGCTGTTCAAAGCTAACAGGTTCCACCTAGCCAAGAGAGAGGTTAAAACGCCCCAGACTCGCTTGGCAAGCACGTCTGCGAGCATATGAGGTAATTTCTAAAGAATCAGATCCCACCCTGAGATCCCGCCTCGCCCTCTGTTCCCACCGCCAGTCGGTCAGCGACTGCTTATTGGGTATTCGCAGCTAACC
This sequence comes from Cepaea nemoralis, assembly GCA_014155875.1. NCBI lineage: Eukaryota > Metazoa > Mollusca > Gastropoda > Stylommatophora > Helicidae > Cepaea > Cepaea nemoralis. Next base: position 137,384 of record JACEFZ010016068.1, read on the forward strand.
TCCAGATCTAGAGGTCGTTCCACAATCCACCACCTGTGAACGCGCTGGGTTGGGGATGGTCGCCCCAGCTTTACCCAGAAAGGGCGGTCTATGGTCCTACATCACCAGGCATAGTTCCCCTCCTTAGTGCAGATGGCGGAACATTGGTCACCGATAAGAAAGAAATCCTTCAACGCTGCGCAGAGCATTTTAGCAACATCTTAAATGCAACCTCCTCCATCGATGATGAAGCCATCAACTGCCGTCCTCAAGTCCCCACTAACGATAATCTTGCTGACCTGCCAGTCATACTGGAAGTAAACAAAGCCATCCAGCAACTTTCTAGCGGTAAGGCGTCTGGTCTTGACTCCATTTCAGCAGAGATATGCAAAGCAGGTGGACCGGTTCTAATAGAGCAGCTTCACCAAGTCTTTATAAACATATGGGTGAACGAGACCATGTCATCGAGATTTCAAGGACGCGTCAATAGTCCACCTTTACAAACGTAAAGGAAATCGCCAATCCTGTGACAACCACCGAGACATCCCCTTGCTCTCAAAGGCAAGGAAGATACTCGCCAGAATTCTTCTCAATCGCCTCACAGCCCATCTCGACCTAGGTCTTCTTCCTGAGAGTCAATGTGGCTTCAGAAATGAACGAGGAACTGTTGACATGGTTTTCGCTTCAAGGGAGCTGCAAGAGAAATGTCGGAACAGAACTCCGAAATGTTCTCCACTTTCACTGATCTTACCAAGGCTTTTGATACAGTCCGCAGAGAAGGACTATGGAAGATTATGGCGAAATATGGCTGTCCACAAAATTTTGTTCAAATAGTGCTGTTATTTCATGATGATATGCATGCAGTCAAGAGTACAGGAAAATGATGAGCTGTCTGAGCCCTTTCCTGTCACCAGTGGAGTGAAGCAAGGCTGTGACTTGGCACCAACACTGTTCAACTTCATGTTTTCAGCTATGCTGACGAATGCCGTCGAAAACGACACTGGAATAGACATCAACTACCGCATGGATGGAAAGTTGTACAATCTCAGAAGGCTGAAAGTTAAAACCAAAACTACCGGCGACACGTCAGATAGCTACTGTTTGCTCATAATTGCGCTGTATATGCCAACTCAGAGGCAGACATGCAACACAGTGTTTCAGTTTTCTCATATGCCTGTGCAAACTTTGGGCTCAATTTCAACGTAGAGAAGACTGTAGTTATGTGCCAGCCAGCTCCAGGGATTAATCACACCGTGCCGAATATCAAAGTGAATGGTCATAGACTAAGTGTTGTGGACTGTGTCCCAAGCTGCCACAATTGATAACAAAGTGAATGCAAAAATCTCTACGGCCAGCGCGGCCTTTGGAAGACTGTACAAGAATGTTTGGGACAGAAATGGAATAAGCCTGCAAACAAAGCTGAAAGTCTACTAATGCTTGTGAAACCTGGACTGTTTACCATTGACACGCTAGGAAATTAAACCACTTCCACACAGTCTGCCTCAGGAAGCTAATGAAGATTAAATGGCAAGACAAGCTCCATACACTGAAGTCCTATAAATAGCGTCCATGCCCAGTATCCACACACTAATGAAGAATCTGATTCGCTGGGCTGGTCACTTGACTCGCATGCCAGATCACAGGCTCCCTAAACGAATTTTTTTTTTTTTTTACGGCTAGCTGCGTTGTGGTAAACGCTCCCAGGGCGGCCAGGGTAACCACTTTAAAGACACTGAAGATCTCACTAAAAGGTTTTAGAATTCATCATGACACCTGGGACACTGCTGCCAAAGACCGAAATTCGTGGCGTACATCATTATGCAAGGGTGCAGTCACTTGTAAAGCAAACAGGACTACAAGAGCTGTGAAGAAAAGGCTGGAAAGAAAAACCGCCCACATTGTAAAAGAACATTTCGAGCCAAAATAGGCCTTATCAGCCATCTAAGAACTCACGGCTCCATACTATCAACCCCGCTGGATGAATTGAATGGTCATCATTTTTGATGGACAAACAACAAGTGACACATATTAAGAGCAGAACAGGTTAACCAAAAACTGAATTTCAGAAAATGAAAATAGCTTATAAAATAATTTGAATAACGAAGACACAAACGATATATAGTACGATTTATTGCCTGGCACATTTCGCTGCATCTCGTCAGGTACTTACTGCAGATGTCACACAACATAGAGTAAAATAATTATAGTGTGTAGTTTTTTTGTTGCCTCAATATAAAATGCAATATCTCAGTAACCAACTGAGGGAAAATGATGAGATTTAGTATATAACCTTATCATTATGTCCACCCAACAACAAAAAATTTTGTTCTGGAGATTGTACAGCAGATTTCAAAGTTAGTTTATATGCGGTATATTAATTACGACATAGAGATTACCTCCATGATTTTAACAGTATTACAGCTTCACCAAGAGACGTCCGGGCATTTTTTGAAATTTTCACGTGATTTCCGTTTTGAAACAAACAGCGCGAAGATTCAGAGGTGTCTCCAAATGGGGGTTCTTTCATGAAACGTGAATATATAAATAAACTAGCTGACAAGGCCCGGCTTCTGGCGGGGATCTATCTATCTATCTATCTATCTATCTATCTATCTATCTATCTATCTATCTATCTATCTGTCTGTCTGTCTTTCTGCCCGCCCGCCCGCCTGCTTGCCCGCCCGCCCGTCCGTCCACCCGCCTGCCTGCTTATCTATCTACTTATCTATCTATCTATCTATCTATTTATCTATCTATCTATCTGTCTGTCTGTCTGCCCGCCCGCCCGCCTGCTTGCCCGCCCGTCCATCCGTCCGTCCACCCGCCTGCCTGCTTATCTATCTATCTATCTATCTATCTATCTATCTATCTATCTATCTATCTGCCGGCCGGCCGACCGATCGACACCGATATCTATCTATCTATCTATCTATCTATCTATGTATCTATCTATCTATCTATCTATCTGCCTACCTGCCTGCCTGCCTGCCGGCCGGCCTACCGACCGACCCACCCACCCAGTCAGCCATCCACCCACCTACCTACCTTTCTGCCTACCTACCTACATACCTACCTACCTGTCTGTCTGTCTGTCTGTCTGTCCCCGCTATTAAATATTGATAAAAGTTACTGGAAAAAACGTTAGGACCATGTGTTGAAAGAGGAAGAGGACTATTGCAGAAATGATGGATTGAAGGTTGTATGTTCGATTCCGGGCCGCGTCCTTCATTTCAAGAGTGCATTTTTTTTCGGACACTCCTGAGGGTCGTCGCTGGAGCTACGGAGTTCGTGCATTTTGCCACGCTTTCCGCGCTGCGGAAAGAAACTGAGCCATATGGGATAAAAACCCTGTGGAATGCAGCCGACCCTGTCGATTGTAAGCTACTTCTTTCATTGCACCCACTCCCATACGAATCCGGATACGCCTTTGTTTGTCATCTGAATTTGCAGGTCCCCATTACCGTAAACATAACTTTTTTAGCGAGAAATCACTAGTTGTTAAGCAAAACATCAAAGGAATGTCGCCTCTTTCAATGATTTAAGTTGTTTTTGGACCTATCAAAGACATATTCCTTGGGTGGGGGTAAATATAATGAAGGCAACCAAATGTAGACATACTATATAGAATCATCGTTCAAGCTGAAATATACACATGTTCACACAGTAATATCAGTTGTTTGCCATGGTAATTTTAAACTGACTATCATGTCTTTCTGTTTGCACAAAATTGGCTTGTGCAGGTGGATCATTATCGCTTCTGCAAACTTGAACAAACGACTATTTTGTGTATGAAACAACACGCGAAAAGCGCTGTCTCTTTCAATGACATGACCGGTTTCCAAGACATGACGTGCAATGGACGACGCCGGCAGTTTATAATTGTGGTGTGTCACACTTTCCACGATCCCATCGCTTGTGTGTAGTTTCTTGTCAACCCAGTTTGGTACGTGTTCAAAAATCCTGGTGTGTAACTGCCTCTCTGTTCGGCCATTGTAGGTAGACTCACACCTGCATGTGAATTGGTAAATACAATTAGATGTGGCGTACAGAGGGGTAGATTCTTTTATTGCTGGGTTGGGAATAGGTGTGGTTTTGTACCTAATAACTGGAGTTGCAGCACAGAATATTCGGCCAACTGCTGTAACAAGCCGGTCCTGTATACTTTGCATTACGTCATCCCCTCGAAAGGTAAGCTGTGTAAACACCTTGAGCTTAGGGACCGTAGGTACTATCAGAAAGAGAGTGCTGAAATATTATATAGAACCTGGTCTGCTGTATGGCAGTGAATCATGAAATGTGAACTTCTTCTTCTTCTTCTTCTTCTTCTTCTTCTTCTTCTTCTTCTTCTTCTTCTTCTTCTTCTTCTTCTTCTTCTTCTTCAGCATTCCAAGCCATTGAGGTTCTTTGCAGATACAAGCCGTCTCCATTCGTCTCTCTGGTTGACCTTCTCTTGCCAGTCGCTGATTCCAAGTGCTTGTAGGTCTGTATGTATATTATCACTCCACCATCTTCTTGGTCTACCTCGGGGTCTACGGTCATTTATTTCTTGAGTGTACGCGAGTTTTGTTTCCCTATTATCTTCCATTCTTTCTATATACCCCGGCCATTGCAGTCTATTAGCCTTCATGATACCAGTGATTAGCGGGGACTTAAACAGATCATAAATGTCTTTGTTGCTTCTTCTTTTCCACTCTCCACTTTGTGTATCCCTAATGGGCCCAAAGATGCGTCTTAAAACTTTGTTCTCAAAGGTTTGTAACAAGGCTTCGTCTCCTTTAATCGTACTCCAGGTTTCAGAGCCATACAGCACAACTGGGCTAATACGTGTTTTGTATATTGTCATCTTGGTGTTACGAGATAGCGCATTTGATTTTAGCAGATGTTGTAGTGCATAGTATATCTTATTTCCAGAGTTGATTCTAGCTTGTATTTCTTCCCTTATTATGTTGGAGCAGTTGAAGGTTGTACCCAGGTATTTGTATGTTTCCGTTCTTTTAATGGTCATATTATCTATTTGTATGTGGCCAGAGTTTTTAGCCGTTCCGTCTCTTGAAATTACCATATATTCTGTCTTATCTTGGTTGATAACCAGCCCCATCTGTTGGGCTTTTCCCTTTAAGTGAGTCAATATTTCCAATGTCTTTTGTTCATTTCCCCCTATAATATCTATATCATCTGTATAACCAAGCAGCTTGGATGTTCCTCCAATATCACATTCCTCCTTTACCTTCCTTACAACTTTCTCTAGAGCCAGACTGAAGAGTAGCGGCGATAGTGCATCACCCTGTTTCAAGCCAGATGCTATTTGGAAAGGGTCTGATTTCCTGCCTTTATATGTTACTATAAGTATCTTCCATGCATAGTCTGGTCATGTTGATTAACTTCCTTGGTATTCCAAATTCCTGCATAGCATTCCATAGACTATTCCTATGGACACTATCATAAGCCTTTTTTAAAATCCACAAAAATGTTATGGAGATCTCTTTTATATACCCAACTTTTCTCGGCTATTTGTCGTAAAATAAATATCTGATCTATTGTTAATCTGTTTTGTCTGAAACCCGCCGGGTAGTCACCTAATATGTCTTCTGAATATGGTTTTAGTCTATTTAGTAATACCGCGGATAGTATCGAATAGCTTATGGACAGGAATGATATTCCTCTATAATTTTCATATTTGAACTTGTCTCCTTTCATAAAGATGAAATGTGAACGGGAAAAAAAAAATTTTTTATGTGGAAGAGCTTGGAAGCATGGGAGATATTGTTCCTGCGAGAATATTCATTATACTTGGGCTGCCAGAGTAACCATTGCCTGGAAGCGACTAACGATGGAAGATCATTATACTGTATTCTTCTTCTTATAGTCCATGCCAGAACATTATACACAACCATAAGAGACAAAATGCAGTCTGTTATCACACAGTGAGAAGAGGGGTAGGGGAGACTGGGGAGAAATGGACCAGCAATTTTGTAGTTTTCAAGTTTTGCTCATCACCGGAACAGATTTTATCGAAACATAACAAAACCATGACTAAAATGTTGTACATTCATTTATTTTAAAAGGGGAAAACATTTAGCAATCTATTTCTATATGTTTCTTTACAAAATGCATTTCAAAAATGTATATGAACATGGGGAGAATTTGACCACCGATGGGGTGAAATGGACCAGCACGTGGGGAGCAATGGACCATAGTGGGGAGAAATGGACCTTTTTTAAAAAGAAGCAGCAACAACTCATCCATACTGCTATAAGAAATAAATAATCATTAAAAGGATATTTGCAGTTTTTTTTTATTATTTTAAGCGACAGTAAAAAAGTTTAATATGATATATTAATCTAATATAAAGTTTTATCGAACATTTATGCCTGCAAGATTTTCTTTGAAGACATAGCCATCTTTGGTCCTAGAAGTGGTTCCAGTGATTGTAGATCTTGTAAGCTGTGCTTTAATACATGTAATTGAGACACTGGCGACATCTTCTACCTTAGGCTTAACAAATTTACCAGCAACCTTCTCACTCTTGCGCAAGAACTCTACCTCAACATCACCATCATCATCAATGTCTCCCCTTACAATTCCTACATAGTAAACACAAGTCTTCTTTGTTCCAATTCACATAGCACACACTGGCCTTCAAAAACCTCACGCACACCAGTCAAGCTAACCGTACACTCCTCATTTTCACCAAATGAAACATCAGAATCTGTGTCATCACAAAACGAAATGTCAGTTTCTGGATCTGAATCAACATCAAGTTCTTTCAGCAGCTGTCTCTTTGCCTTTTTGGGTGGAACTTTTGCTGCCTTTTCTTTCATCACCGCTCTTTCCCTAATTCGATCCATTTCTGGCGTAGAAGTAGCCAGCATAGTTTTTCCTCTTTTCCTCATATTATTTGAATCTTTTCGCGGACCAGCTTTTGGTAGTCCTCTGAAAACATGAGGCGAAGTAAAGCTTTATGTTGAAGACTCCCTGATATTTCCTGCAAGTCATCTACAAGGTTCTCAACATTACACTCTTTCTGATTTGCATGAAATTCTTGTGCAGTTTGATCTGTGCTGGTACCACAATGTGGAGATGCTGATCCTGTCTGTTCATTACTTTCTAAAGTGGCATTTTCACTGTCCTTGCTGATGGGCCTGTTCGTTATTTCTGAAGGCATAAAATCATCTTCTGTAAAAACATCTTCGTTAAAGGGCCAAATACCTGACACTGCAAAGCCTGATTGAATGTTAATGGGAGTTGCCGCTTTAAGAAAAGCGTGGCCTCCTAGATTTGCAACTTGATAGATTGTCAGTGGTGTCCCAACATTTTTCATCATCCATGAATCACACGCATTGTTGTAGACCGACTTCATGGGTCCAAAAACTGAACGGTCCAAGGGCTGAGTTTTAGATGAGGTGTGTGGTGGCAACGTGATCACATGAATGTTGTTTTTCTTGCACAGTTCAAGTGATTCAAATGAAATGTGGGAATCGTGATTGTCCAAGATCAAAATCAAAGGGAAGTCTTTGGAAGGTCTTGAATGCTTAATGAAGTGATTTATAACTTTGACGAAATTATCACGGGTCATCCAACCTGATTCATTCACAAGGCCAAGGGAACCTTCAGGTGCTCCAGCAAGCATAAAATTCTTAAAAAATTTTCTGGGAAACACGAAAACTGGAGGGATAATGTGACCCGCAGCTCACACAATGCAACAGATTGTGACCAGTTCTCCTCTTTCTCTGGATGTCACCTGGCCTATTTGCTTCACTCCTCGTGGGGCAATTACTTTTGGCACTTTCTGTACAGTGGTCAGACCTGACTCATCCAAATTGTAGATTTGAGCTCCACTCACATTTAGTTTTGTAATGGTTTCCTTCACAATGTTGAAGAAGGTGCAAATATTATGTTTGTTGAAAGCTGTAGCTCTAGCCAGAGATGTTGCCTCAGGTTGCCTTATGGTCAGCTCGGGATTCCGTCGCAAAAATCCACAAAGCCAGTCATTCCCTGCCATCATTTGCTCATCCCAGGTTAAAGGATGTGCAATGTTATTGACTTTCACCATATTGTACGCCAAAATACGAACGTTTTTAGTTGTGAGTCCATGGAACATTCTTGCACAATCTTTCAAGTAACTAGCAAAATCAGCTTCTTGCTTAGCTGTGAAAACAATGCTATGCCTATAATTTGGTACGAGTCTAGTAGGCAGACCATTTCCTTCTCTGTCTTTTGTAAGATTGTTATTGAGGGTAGAGCGAGCAATGCCGTACTCCCTTGCAGCTTTCCTCACTTTCATTCCATTTTTCACAGCATTAACAGCTTCTCTCATACGTTCCTCCGTAACGAGACCCTTGTTGGTGTTTCTGATGTACAATCTTGGCATCTGAAACAAAAGAGTGACATAATTATATAACATTTAGAATGGTAGGCCTATCATTTGCAAAGAAATATTGATCATAGCACGAATAGCGTGCATCTTTAATAAATCACTGAAATCAAATTTGTTAACAGTTTTATTGGTCTAGATTTAGACCCCAGTATTAAAAAGAATCAATAATGCTGATATTCGAATGCAATCTTCAACACTTTTAATAACAACAGACTGTCTTGTCAATTTCTTCTATGGGGAGAAATGAACCATGGGGAGAAATGAACCGGTCCATTTCTCCCCCATCAATGTATTAAACTATTCAGCCATAAAGTCTCTTAAATCTAATATTATATGCTATATTTTTTTATATGAACTCTTAAATAACAAGTAAATAAAGATATTAACGTAATTACCTTGTCCTGATTCCTGACTATGCGTATGATTTACGATGGTGTCTGGAACTGGAAAAAGAAACTTTAGTGCAGAAAATTTTTCAAACTTTGCGTGGGAACGACCTGTGCGGGAAGTCGATGGTAAATGAAAAATTCGGACTATGTTTGATGTGGAAAACAAACTTATTATGGTTTCACTTTCATTGCATCACAGCCAGGGGCCAGAGAGGGGGTGGTCAATTTCTCCCCTATGTCAATTTCTCCCCAGTCTCCCCTACTGCAAAACATCGGGAGGACTGGAAAGATCAGAGACGTGGCGCGCAGACGAAGACCGAGGGAAATAGGCTGGATGGACTAAAACAGTGCCATGGAGGACAAGCAGCTGAACACCTACGCCAGTTGGTTAAAACAGATTAGTTGCATATCCTTTACTGGACGAAAGTAGTCAACCCCAGCATGTGTTGGCTGTTAGTGATTCCTGAGCAAGTTTACGTTCGGTAGCTTGCCATTACTTTCTGAAGACAGGCGCCTAGAGCATTTCATAAGAACCCAACGCAACGTTGGTCTGCTGTCAAATCGCCCGCAGCTGTGTTTCGAACGCGGTTTGTGGGGATTACTTGCTGCGTCCATAAACCCTTCGCCACGGAGCTGGTTGGCAGGGCACAAGATAATGACCCCATGGAGGTGCAGCTGGGAAGTTCCCTTCCTCCAGTCATGAGACCATGATGGCATTTCTCAAACTCTGGCACTGTTAGAGAACTGACGAAACACGGTGTAACTTATTTACAGTACATTTACGCAGGCCTTGACATTCTTCCACATGTCGGTTACCCGTGTTGACCTGCGCGACCTGTGTGCGTGGTGTCCACCAATGAAACCGTCGCCTGCTGGTGACGCCCTCCGTCTGAGTCTGCTCCTATAGTATATATACTGCAGGCTGGTGGCTGGCGGCCTTTCAAACAAAACCAACAGTAGAACCTTTTCTGTGTTAGTTGAACTGCATAAAACAAACAATAAAATGGGTGATATCAGAGAAGAAGTGAAACCCAAGTCTGTTGTTAACTTTTCTGCTGGACCAGCAAAACTACCAGAAGCGGTAAGTTATCTTTAACTTTTTTTTTTACACGGCGGCCATGACACAGTTAATTATTATAATATGTGCTATGTTTATATGTTAATAACTACTGTTGAGGCACTCTTCCGAATTGCGGTCCCAAATAGATCCGCAGTGAATAGGTCAGGGGTAAGGGTTAGGGTCAGTGTTTAGTTAACAACTAACCCTAACCCTTAACCCCTGACCTATTCACTGCGGAACTATTTGGGACCGGAATTCGGAAGAGTGCCGAAGTCTCTATTCATTCGCAATCGAATTGCGAATAAACCAGTCTCTATTCGCAATCGAATTGCGTATAATACTGAGCGTTTAATAGAGTAGATACAAACAAGCTGTGGGAACCAACGCAAGGCGGTCTGCTTCCACATCACCGCAGCTAGGTTTCGAACGCGGTATTCAGGATTACGAAATGCATTCATTATTCATAACCACTTCACTACAGACCCGGCGACTATGTATGTTAAATGTTTGTTTCAGAAGGTACAGTTAGTTGGATGTCTTTTACAGGATATAAAAATCAACCATGGCATTTATTGCAGAAGTTGGTGTTGTTGCCTTCCACTTATGCCGTTTTCGTGGAGAAGGTTAATTGAAGCTTTAAATTAAATAAACGAAGTATAACTAGCATATACAGAGAATATTTTAAAATGGGGTTTCTACTTATGAAATCATAACAGTTGGATACAGCTTGACAAGACGAATCCAATAGTATCTCAACGAAGAGTGTACGTTAATTCTAAGCGGTGTTATGAATATTCTTCAATTTTCTTGTGTTATGATTTAAAACCAGGAAGTGTAATGAGGTCCTAAGTAATAGGAGAGATTTTATCACGGCTCAATAAATTGGAAGCTGAGACATTCTGCCTTCTATTACTGTGGCTTGTTTATTTTTAACGGACAACATAGTACCGTATATCATTACGTCCGGGGTGGCGTGCCTAACTTGACATATTATCTATTTTTCGATAGGATGTGCTGTGACCTAATTAACAATTAAAAATGGCCGCCAATTGTTTATTATTCATTAAAAGTATGTCACATCTCTAACAAACCTGACAAGATGTATACTTTATTGTTAGTTAGTTAGTTAGTTAGTCGTAGTTCCAACCTCATAGCAACAGGTTGTCCCCATTATGCTCCGTTCCTGTGCCAGTGAATATCGCACAATACGCTCCCCATTGCCCAATGTGAAAAGTGGAAAAGACAGGAGTCTCGACAAACAACAGCCCGCACAGATACACTGTGCAGAATGTCAACACAATAGTCCCCAACGAAACACCCAGTTCATCTCTTTATTGTGCATTTTGGTAACAGGAAAGTAAAAGTCACATTCCTCTTTCGATAGAATGTCGACAGGATCGAGATGGACTTCAGACACTGGGTTTTATCCCATATGGCTCGGTCTCTTTCTGCAGGGCGGCCTGCCGAAAGCATCGCACATAGCACAAGTTTCCAAGTCTCTGAGAAAAATGTACTTGACTTTTAAGACTTTGATAGGATGTGCCGTGACCTAATTAACAGTTATAAATAGCTGCCCTTTTATATTAAATAAATGTCATGTGAAATGTACGTTGTTAGTGAAATGTTCGTCATTAGTGAAAGAACAATTCATAAAAATGTACTCGCATTGTCTTGATGCACCCATTGCATTGTGACAGCTTTCTTTTGTTGATTAAATATCATGCATTAATGTAAGTAAATAAGTTTGTAACTGCTGCATAATTAAGCAGTCACTTTTGCTATTAATAATAATTGATTCCTACTTCTGCTCTATAATTACACTATACTATTCTTTAGTTTAGAAACTAAACTAAACTGTTCTGTATCTAAAAGTGAGCAATTAATAATTAAATACTAACATTTTAAAAAAACATAACTTATTTTACAGTATTGTATTTAAATTTAAATAATTATGTACTGCTGTGCTGCTTAGAAAAAAAAGTACTCCTTACAGGTTTAGATGGGTCTGAAAACTGGCTTTCAAAATTATTTTCAGTCAAGTCAGATGCTGAAATATTATACAAGTACACAGATACATTACTGCTACAAAATGGCACTTGTATTCTGTTTAATTTTAGTAGTTAAATTACCAGTTCTAATTATAAATAAATACAGGTCCGCTATAGTTTAGTACTATTGTATTGCATGGCGCCGCCATCTTGAATTTTGTGTATGGACGGCCATATCTCATTTTCATGTGCTAAATATTTTTTCCTGAACTCCAGCAAACACCAGCATTGTTGAAACTCTTCACATTTATGTAAAATTGAACGGGGGATTCAAAAATGCAACAGAAAGTTAAGGTTTCTTTATTCTTCAGGAGCTATAAGACAAATTAGCTTACTATTTGTAAATAAGCTTCCAGAAATTCAAGAGAAAACAGTTTCTTGGAGTTTAGCAGAAGGGCATATACTGCAAATATCAGAGTAGTTTCCCCTGATGTCATACCACGCTGGTTTCGATTATAAATCAAATCTAACGAGACATGGTAACAACCAGAAGTGAGTCGTTGGTTGCTAAAAATAGCGTGGGAAATCAAAATTCGCCAGCTCCCCCCAAAGGGCAAAGTTCAGTAACTCTGATATTGCTAGTATAACTGTCCCAAATTATTTATTGTAAAAAGTATCCCTTACAGGGCCTAATTAGGTGATTATGCTAGTTGCAATATGCTGATTCAGGGGTGATATTTAATTTGGCAAATAAAATTCACGTTAACCAAAGACATCTGTTGGATCCATCAAATCCGACGCTCAATCACTCCGTCGCTTTCACCTAATTAATTTCTGAAAATGAAAAAAAAAATTTTTTTCCGCCGGCGGGGAATCAAACTTCGGTCTCTCGCGTTACAGGCGGAGATACTTACTACCATGCTACTGAGGACACGATGAAACCTTAACAAAAATGCATAATATAGTCAAACACGTGTCCCGATGACGTGATGTACATCACATGACTAGCCTTCGATTGCGAATAGACAGTTTTTTTTATTCACAGTTGGATTGCAAATAGACACTTCGATTATTAATACAGTACAAATGTTAAAAAGTCTCAATGCAACACTCCATTTACAAAGAAGTAAGTATGTAAGTTAGTTTAGTTAGTAAGACTAAGTATTGAGCAAATATCATATCTCAAATTTAAACACTTACAACTTAAAAGTACTTTAACTTTAAGCTTCTGTGTTTAAATTCACTAAGGGAACACATTTTGTTTTAACATATCTGAAAGCCAAATGCCCGGTCACTTAAAGTGGCAATTAGAAGTGATAACTAACTAGTACTACCTCAGTGGGCACTCATGATCAAGGCAACCAGGGGGGGGGGGGGGGGGCTGCGCTCTCTCTCTCTCTTCCACCCATCCTCCGGCAGCTACTGCAGATCCATAGAGCACACTTTATTCACATGCTTCAAGTTTCTCAGTTCTATATTTTAGTTCGTAATGTTTAATATTTTTTATTAAATAATTAATTTTAAAAAAAAACAATAAACTTGCCGGCGTGGATTCGAACCCCAGTCTCCCACATGACAGGCGGAGATACCAACCACTACACTACCAAGGACACAATGATAGTTCCACAAATATTAATAATGTAGTCAAACGGAAGTAGACATCACGTGACGAGCCACACATTTTTGTGACTAGTCACTTCGAAAAGATAATCCTTTACCATAACAGCCACTGCCTTTGACTTTGAGCTTGGGGAGTGAGTATTCGGTCTACATATGTGGTAGACTATGAACCATGAGGTCGGGTGGCCGTTCCCTTCCTCGTCGTCCTTCTTGTTCATACAATTCTCTGAAAATTGTCAGGTACACGAGTTTATGAGGCTAGGTCGACCCAGTGCAGTACTGGGGGTTGAGTCCAGATAAACTGTTAATCTCTTCAACTATCTGGAACTGCAGAAATGCGGTTTCTGGAGAAAATAAAAATATCACAAACAATGCTTGTGTTTCATTGGGGTTCATAAGGGAAATAAACATATTACATAAAGCCATCATGCATGTCATAAGAGGCAAGTGTGGAAGATTGTACTTGGGGCTGGCTTTCCCACGACAAGCTTGAGCTGCAGAATCCAGCCGATCATGAACTAGTTTAAATATAAGGACAAAAAAATACCACAGCCAACCAAGATGGAGTCTCTTCTACAAGAATGAAGCAGACGGGTATGTTTAGATCCTGCATAGAGTAAATAAATACAAACACATGTACATACCTGACTAGGACCTCGGACAAGATCTTTCTTCAACTAAATGTATAATAAGGTGCAGAGAAAGCCACAAGTAGTCTGGATCACAGAGACTGTACTTCCTTTCACCCGAGGACATGTCCAGAGGTGGCACCTGGAATATTATAAATATAGTTGAGTTGGGAACAAGTCAAAAGGAACTACATGACATGATAAATATGGTGGTTGTAATAAGTGGGGAAAAATGGACCTCAGTTTGAAGACAATCAATCAATCATGTGCTATGCCGGAAAGCGTGGACTCGCCATTTCACTCGATCACCAGTGTCGTGGATTAGCTCAGTGTTCCTGTCTCGTTGATGCCATGTGGCCAAGCCATCCAGGTATTTTCCTCTCAGTCTGTTCCCTTCAATCTTGCCAGTTGTCACTAAGTTCTCCAATCCATTTCTTCTCATAACATGTCCAAAAAATTTTGACTGTACATCTAATTTCTCTAATCAATTTATGATTGTCATTCGTCTCCTGTACTTGGTCATTGGTTTTTCTGTCTTTCAATTGAAGACAGTTTCACAATTTCAGTTTCACACAGTTTTCAATTGAAGACAGAAGTGATGTTAAAATCAAAGAAAAATAATTGTCCAATTGTTCAGTTAAAGTAAATAGTGTTAATTTAAGGCAAGTTCAGATATTATGGAATTTCTAACATAGAGAAATCAAGATCACAATAGGAAAAGCAAAACCTGCATGTTTTAAAATCTGACAGAAGATCCCTTGTAGAAGATTAGAACATGAATCGCCTTGGCAAGAGTATCCTTTTGCATGATGAAAAACATACTTCAAAGACAAAGCTATTAATTGCAGTTTAAAAAAGTGTGTTGAAGTGCTTTACAGAACATATATGCTGAATGCATTTGAAATGTGAACAATAAGAAGACAAGCTGAAAAAACATCTAATGGCACCTAAACTGTGGCTTCTGAGAAAAATGCAAAGAATACCTAAGACAGACAGAAACATTAATGAGGCAGTCCTTCAAGAAACATGACAACCTTATATTGTTATTTAGAGAAATTAGATGTAGATAGTCCAGATTTGTGAATATACATGAGGAGAAATAACTGCTTGCTGTCGCTTACAATATAGCAAAAAGGTTTCACACTTTCTCATCATACCAAATCGAAGGTTCAAAATCAGCCACAGGTGATTAGGAAGCAGATCACTTTGTGTTGATTTCAGTGGTATCAGGTGTCAGCCATTCAGGAAGCAATGGAAAACTTCTGAAATAAAATTACCTAGTAAATCACAAACAGCCAGTAAATGCTGGGGTTGATTACAGCATCCTGTAAAGGACATGCAACTAACTATGAGGACAAATAAATGTGAAAACTAGCAAACTTGATGAGCAAACAGTAAATGGAAGACTAAGAGATAAATACTTGGATGGCTTGGCCATATGGCAAAATCTGACAAGAACACAGACCTGATACAAGACTGGTGATTGTGTGAGGTGGTGAACCATGATCATACTCGTTCTTGGCATGATAAATGATGATGAATGGATTTTTATATTTGCTGCTTTGCACTTAGGATGCATGTACAAACTGCAACAGTATCGCTAAAAACTTGAGTGAAATTGTTGTAACAATGCTGATAGAAGGACTAGACATTGATTATGTGTGACTGGTTGATTGATTGATCATAAGGTGTGGAAGCTAATTGTTCCACTGGCACACTTGTTGTACACATAATGTCCTTTCATACCTACCAGACCTACTCATAACTTCTAATTAAAGCATCTTTTAATATATTATCTTATCCACTACTGTGTCTTTAACCATTAGTTGTTCATAGATATGCTTCAGTATGTCTGCTTTGTCCATAATGAGTACTGACCATGGCGCTTATGAAGGCAATCAATTTGCTCGATCTGCTCATTACATGGCACCCCAGCATGTCCCGATACACATGAAAGACCCTGCAAGATAGTTATTAATGCTTAGTATTCACCAAAACTGCATCTATACGTTTATAAGTTTATTTAATAGGGGCTGACTATCAACAACGAACAACTAGTGTAATGAGCCATATCACAAAGATTTTGCTAAGAGTTATCATGCAAAGAGGAAGAAAATGCAATCCGAAATAGAACAACAATGTGGGTTTGTAGAAGGCAAGGATACAGTAATGCTGTATAGATACTGAGTGTAATGTGTGTATGTTTATGCAAATTTGAGCTGAAAGGACGAGTTAAGAATGAGATTTACAACGCAGGGTCATTGATGTGAAGAGGAGAGTAGAGCGGATGTGAGGTCAGAGAAGAAGTTTAAGAAATCCAAAACATGGGGGAGACCCAACACAGAGATTGTTAAAACACAAGGTTAAGAGGGAATCACTAATGAGATGCAAATACGTGATAACAAACTAAGAGACAAAGGGAAACTCAGAAAGGGTATGTTTGAGGAATTTAGATTGAGGTTTTAAGAGGTTAAATGGTGTTTCTTGGGAGGTCCAGGAATAATGAATAAAGAGACAAGGCCGGACATTGGGGGGATTCAGTGGGTCTTGGGCTGATGTGTGGGACACCATCCAAGCCAGTGAGAGTCGAAGTTGAGTGGAGTTGTGGCTGAGTTAGGAACGAGTCCGCCTGGTGGTTTTTGTGAGTTAAGTCACGGAAACTTTAACTAGTCAAATTGATTTTGGAGCTGAGTTGAGAGAGAGAAGAGACTCAAAGGAGGTGGTTCAAGGCACAGACGGAGAAGAGTCAATAACAGTGTAGTGTGCGAGGCCAGGAAACGGCAATAGTATGATCGCAGGATCGTATTGTGCTAAAGTGTTCTCTGAGTGTGCTGTAACTGCAGATGCAATATATGTAGATATAGTTCTATGCTGAAGTGTTCCTGAGTAGTGTATCATCAATTGTGTTCCAATTAAAAGATCATGTGCGCAGCCTGGTCTTCGATGTTATCGTTGTTGATCAGCCGTCCAACACGACATTCACACAGACATCCTCTAGACACAACCACAGCCACCTCTTTATGTCATAACTTTGTGACACTGAGAATATTAATTGAACGTTCTGTAGAAGTAAAGAAAAACTTACATCTTTGCTTTATTGACTACACAAAGGCTTTTGATAAACTAAAAGATGTCAACGTGATGAAGATGCTAGCAGATCAACAAATTGATAGGAAAGACCTCAGACTTGTAAACAACATATATTGGAGACAACAAGCTGCCATAAGCAGTTGATAATGAAGTAGGTGAAGTAGGCCTATTAGGAGAGGTGTGAGACAGGGATGAATGAGTAATGTCTCCAGATCTGTTTTCCCTGTACAGTGAAAATATTTTCAGAAATATGGAAGGAATTATCATTGTTGGACATAACATCAATAACATTAGATATGGAAATGATTCAGAATTGATTGCAGACAATGAGTTGGATCTACAACATTTAGTAGATGTGGTTGTTGCACACAGTGAACAACCAGGGTTCGAATTAAATTGTAAGAAGACACAGATTATGGTCATCAATAGGTAGAAGGAAATACCACAATGTAATATACTAGTAAATGGGAATATTCTTAAAAAGTGAATCAATACAATTATCTCAGAAAAGTCATAACATCTGATGGAAGATGATTTGAAGAGATTAGAACAATAATCGCCATGGTATAGGTAGCCTTTTGCAAGATGGAAAACATACTGACCAATAAAAAGATGTCAGTTGCAACGAGAAAAATAATGAGGTGCTACACAGAACCTGTACTTTTATATGGATGTGAAGCATGGACAATGAGCAGACAAGCTGAAAAACATCTGATGGCTGTGGAAATGTGTTCTGGGAAAAATACAAAGAATACCATAGGCTGAAGAAAACTCAATGACCAAGTCCTACAAGAAACACATGGAAAACAGTAAACTGTTTAGAGAAATTAGACGTATGTAGACAGTCACAATTTTTTGACCACCTTATGAGAAGAAATAACTTTGAGAAATTTGTGACAACTGGCAAGATCGAGGGGAAGAGAGGAAGGGGAGGGCAGTGAAGTAAATACCTGGATGGCATGGTCTCGTAGTATGGTCGAGACAAGAACACTAAGCTGATCCACGACTCTGACCTCGTGAGATGGGAAACATGACCGCACACGCTTATCGGCATCGCACATGATGAATGAATGAGAATCAGACGCTAAGATTGCATGATCGCTTTGGTGATTATGTACCTGTTATTCACTTCAAGGCGTCATTGATCGTTGCTGCCTCCACCCTCATACTTTAGATGGTGGACCTGTAGGTCCCCAACAGCGACCTTTCTCTTTACTCTCGCCGAGATTCCTCTCTGCTCTTTACAGAACGATCTGTGTACACACTATTGACATTTTCATCTACTCCAAATTCTGTCGATCCAATTCGTCTACATTTACTGCCCAAAGTTTTGATGACCTGGTGGAAAGTTAAAGGTTCTCCATTTTGTGCCGATGTCAATTCATTCTTACCCTCTATTTATTTATTCATCTATACAACTGATGTGAATCTCGATAAATATTCTTGTGCATGCCATGACCATCTTATCTCGTTCCCCTTTCTTTGATGTTATTTAGGTTATTGTATAATGACTTGTTTATCACCGTCAGGCTTTGGCCTATGCAAGTCTAGATTTAAACCGTGTTAATTAAGTTCAAGCATATGCCTCGTCATTATCATTTATGGTGCTTGTGACCATGTTGTTAAGAAAGGTCAAGGGATTGGTATTCAACGCTTGGTGCTGTTAGACTAGCAAATGATATGTGAATGAGACCATCACGAAATAAAGGTTTCATATATTTGTAACCATCCATTTATCTAGCCCAGAATCTGGACAACCGATACAAGTACAAGTGAGCGTCACAGTGTGTTTTGCAGGCTCCTGGTTAAGATCGATGTCACGACTAGACAAAACTGGTTGACAGTTCAACGTGTGTACCCGGGTCGTTGCTACCACCACGGGCCCAGGCCACTGGCTACAGCGCACATTCGTTTCATTCTCTCGTTGCATTGCCATCACCTTCTCCACCTCGACCCCGGTTGAACATGAACACAGCTGAAGTAGGCTAATCTCCTGGAACTAGCAGGCCGTGTCTAGTCCACCATTACAGAAATATGAAAGGGGGGGGGGGGTGTAATTCAAATAATTGATAAAAGTTGCTTTCCGTTCCCTGGTACTAAAAAATGGAGTAACCGAAGGTTGTCGACCGCATTTCAAGGAAATCGTTCAAGCTTGCTGTGCTCATAAACGCGGTAAGGTAAACACATTGTTTACAACAATCAGGTGTTTGCATTGCAGGGCTGTGTGCTATAAATGCGGTAAATGTGTATACGCATATACACAATGGCGGATTGGGTCATTAACAGTTTAAACTGTCTAAGGCTAGCTACTTCATCAGGGCGCCAGAGTAGGGTTGCCAGATATTTGGGCACCAAAAGGAGGACATAATAAGACAAATAAGAGGACATATTGAATGTTCCATTTGAATCGTTCGAGATTAAACCCACAATCAGTACAATTTTATTACAATAGCTGCCAATAAATGTATCTTACTCTTAGTGAATCGACCAAGAAACAATCACGTTAAAAATAAATTCAATGGATACCTTTTTTCAAAATGCTAACAAACATCAGCCGATTGTAACATTTGTTATCAGTTTGACCATAAAGACTACATCATAGAGCTAGATTGTCAGTGTTGCCAAATATAGCAACAGTTAGATTCAAATTATAGTATACAAATAATTGGTGTTTCACATTTGGTATAAATAGGAGAATTAAATAAATATTATTAAGCAATGGGTTTTAATAAAGTAGTAAAAGTGTGGTCTTGTGGTATGGTGTCCGCCTCGAGTGCTGGAGGTCCCGGGTTCATGCCCCGGTTGGGACCGGGATTTTTTCACGTGGACTTCTAGTAATAAAATATCCCCTGATCTCTGGGCAGTGAGATCGGACGCCCGTGTGAATTGTTGCGCACCTAAAAATTCCTAGGCAGTTGGAAATCGAAAAAGAGGAGCCTAACGGCGCTGCCCGGGCAAAATTTCGAATTACAAATCTACCCAAAGTATTTCAAGATTCTCGCCGGCGCTACGGAGTTCGTGCACTGAACTGAGTTTCTCCAGGCTCAGGTTTGGGTTAAGAGGAGAACGGAGAACTTATGGGTTACACCCGTGTGTCGTGATGTTGATCCATCGACTAAACTAAACTGAGCCAGATACACATAATAGAATTACTATCGTCCACTAGTTTGTAGAAATGCATAGAAAATGTAAACATACGGTAGAGTGAAGATACATTGTATGTTGTAACAACGATACATAAAAATTATAACATAAAATATAAGAAAAGCCGGACATTTTAAAGGTGTTTAGCTTTGCCTGCCGGACGGACAATATTCGGCTAAAAGGAGGACATGTCCTCTTTTCCCCGGACGTCTAGCAACCCTACCCCAGAGTGCCAACTTATCATCGGGGAAGCTGACAGCCTGGCCATTTCGCCACTGCATACACATAATGCACACACGCACATAGTAGCGTGCCAAGTGTAGTCCTAGGAAGGCTTTGTCGTCGCAGCTGAGGCCATTCTCACATCTCGTTAGCTAGGATACTCCTTTGGGGGGGGGGGGGGGGGGGGGGGGGGGGGTTGGCTTGGCCAATATAAAAACCAGGGTTGCCATTCTAGATTTTTTATATCCAGATCTAGAGGTTTTTGCCGGCGTCTGGATACCGTTTTCTGACGTTTGGATGCTGGATGCAATTCTAGATACTTTTCATTTGGAGTTGGATATTTTGAATACTTTCTAGATTTTACTTTTCTTTTGGTGTCATTTGCCAATTTTTTGTTTGATCTGGACGCGCGTAAATTATGGTAACTGCCATTATTTAAACTTTGAACTGACTTGGGTCAACGCTCAATAATCGGGCAACCGCCCCCCCCCCCCCCCCCGGTAAGGAGTAAAAGGGCGCATAAATTATAATAATTATTTGAACTGTAAACTCACTGTGCTGCGACTTATTGCTGTGATGCCGACTTTGTGATTCTTTTCATGTGAATTTGGCTGCAACTGGTACAGATAATGCTTCGATAATAGTTGGTATCAACCATGGCGTTTATGCAAAATTGAAGGAAGATATCCCATCTTTAATCCTTATAAAATGTGCGTGTCATTCCTTGCAGCTAGCATTTTCACATGCCTCATCAGAAAGTTTACCAAGGAATTTGGAATTCCTTATAGCTGAAACACATAACTGGTTCTCCCAAATCATCTGTCAGTCAACAGCAATATAATAATTTATATAAAGCATTAAATTATAGTTCTTCGCCACTGAAAATTCTGTCATATTGCAAAACTACATGGTTATCAATTCAACCAGCTGTTGAAGTAACTGTGAACCAATCGTTGGAGTTGAAGACATACTTCGAAATAACAAGACAAAGTGAAAAGTGCTACACAGTTGAAATACTATATGGAATGTACAGTGATGAAAAAAAAATGGCATTCCTTCTCTTTTTACAACCCATTTTAAGTGAAGTGCAAAAAGTTAATAAACTGTTTGAATCTCAAAATGTTGATAAAGTTAAATTACTTGACGATCTCACTTTGCTATTTCACTCAATTGGTAAAAGACTTATATTGCCAACTTCTAAAGCTGACTTGTTCACTTGCACTATAGAAAACTATTTGGCTCCTAAGCCATTCCTGGGATACCACATCTAATCAAAAATTGATAGATTAAAAACAAAAGGACTGTTAACAGAAACTAAAGAGAACAACTTAAGAAAGCGCTGTCAAGATTTTCTTCTCTCATTATTCAAGCAATTGAAGCAGAGACTTCCTGAAAATTTAGATGTATTGAAAAATATTTCACTCTTTTATTTTAACAACATACTTCAGTCAGTAAAGGACATATCAAAATATAGTCAAGTTATGAAATTTTTAGGGGCTACTGATAATAGTGTGGCGGAAGCAGAATATCAGTTAACCAAAATAAAGTTGATTAACTGGGAAAACAAAACAGAAACTGAAGCCTTTTGGAGTGAAGTAAGACAATTTAAGGACGCCTCAGGTAACAGTCCATTCTCTGAGCTCTTTGAATGTGCGATGTCTACCATGATACTACCCCATTCAAATGCTGATGTGGAAAGAGTTTTCAGTACTGTGAATTATACAAAATGTTAACTAAGAAACAGGATGAAACTTGACCTCTTAAATGCTATTTTGACAATAAGATTTGGCCTGATGAGAGCAGGAAAATGCTGTTCAACTTATCAGCTCCCTGGTCGTGTATTAAAAGAAATTGGAACAGCTAAAGCATACCAGAGTCATTTTGAATCTGAAGCTACAACTTCATCATCTAAGCTTAGTGCATCTTGTGAGACAGACATCATTGAAGACGAGGACATGATTCTATAGGGTCAGTCACATCATTTTTTAAAAATGTTGCATGTCCCTTACAGGACGTTGCAGTCAACATCAGCATTTTCAGCTGCTGTTGATGTACTAGGCAAGATCAGTAGTTTGCCATTGATTTCTGAGTGACCGGCTCACATACTCCGTAAGTTACCAGGGCGGCCCGAACCGCTGCCGGTTCAGGCGCAGCTGCGTTACTCACGAGAATATACGGGGTTACGGCGAAAGCCGTAAAATCCTACGGCAGGGATTCAGTCAGTAAAGGACATATCAATCCATATGTAATTTCTTACTTTCTCAATTTTTCCTAGATACTTTCCAACGAAATCTAGATATTTATGGATGTTGTTTGGGCCGTTTCTAGATATTTTTGGTCCAAAAAAAGTGGCAACCCTGATAAAAAACCCACAATCACAAAACACACACACGTGCGCGTTTATAGCGATATTCGAGTGCTGTGAAGACGTTGTTGCCATCACTGAGGAATGCATTAAAAGCGGGATTAGTAGCTGTATAATATAGCTGGTCACAGCTGTTGTAAAGAGCTGGGCTGGTATTTACTGAGCCACAGACGGTAGTCATAGAGCATCACGCATGGAGTTTACCTTGCAAGGTCACTGTAACTGTACACAGGATTTAGTTATTTACTGTGTGATACTCCATGTCTACGTGGCACTTCACTTCGTCGGTGTTACAAATCGGTTGCAGTTGGTTCCACATTTTGTTGCATTTGGCAAATCCTCTTTTGTAAAAAGGTGACATTTATCTCTAGGGTGTAAAATTTAAAAAAATAAAATAGAAAAACTATAGGTCTGTGGCACAGGCCAGTCTTTTCCTCTGTTGGCAGAGGACCGAACTCAGGCGTGGAACTCGATCCACTGCGCTTATGACAGTGTAGTCAGCGTAGTCCTAGGGTTCAAGGGCAGGGTTTAAATGCACTTCACTATTCCTTGACCTAGTAACTATTATCACGAGTTCATTGCTTTTGGATGGCATGATGTTGCATGTTGACCCAGACAGTTGTGGTTTGTATGTTGTAATTCTTAAATGAGTCCCTAAGATCTAACACTAGCTATTCTCGTAATATTTTGGTAAGTTTTCAAGCAATATTCTACTGAATTGAGCTGAACAAATTAAAAACGCTCAAGTCTCAGCATTGCTGCTAGTCCTGCAGGAGGAACATGCTGTGAGTAGGTGTAGTGTTAGGACCATCACATGTTTGTAATTCTCTTCCCCTCCTCCCCCCCCCCCCATACACACACACACACACACTTTTATGAAGCGTTGTATGTCAAAAGCTGTAGAGGGCCAGGAATCCTGTGTTGGAATTGTATATTGTACATATGTTGATAGACCAGTCAGACCTCACCAGGTGATGCAGTCACTATTGTGCCAGCTACCTTTACTCCCAGAGCACTTCTTGGAACCCATGTAAGGCTGGGTGGAGATGGGGAACCCTGTCAATCAAACATAAATCCCTATCTCAATGTGGATTTGAACACATGGTCACCATGCTGGCAGGCAGTCATACTAGCCACTACACTACTGCTGCCGCCTGTCATGGTAAATTAGGTATGTAAGCTTAAAGTCAAGCAGTCATAGAGCAGTCATAGATTACTCAAGTCATGTGTGCTTTTACTTTGTAGAGACATTTTGAACCATGAGGCGAAAGCAGGCACATTTTGAACCATCAGGCAACAGTAGGCACATTTTGAACCATCAGGTGATGAAGTCATCAGAAATATGTTAAGTTAGCTATGTCAGCTTAAAGTCAAGCAGTAAGATAACAGTGATAGATTACTCAGGTCATATGTGCTTTTACTTTGTAGGCACATTTTGAACTGTCAGGTGAGGAAGTCACCTGAAATAATATAAGCATGTTGTGACAAGGACAGGTGACATTTCTAGCACTGTCAGAAGTAAAACAAAGCAGAGTTGAGCTGAGTTGAGTCAAGAACTGTCATCAAAGCACTCTGGACATTCTTATATGCACTCCTTCCTCATCTTCAACATCCGGTGAAGAGTCTCAGTACTAATTGTATCAGTTGCAATCTGATTGTATGTTAGTTGGGCCTGTCCTCTGAGAACTTAGTGTCAACCAGATATTCTGGTCACTCCCTGCTGCACATTTCTATCCAGGCAATGATGGTGTATCTGCTCTTCCACATACACACAACCCCAAAGGTCCCTGACCACATCTTCCTTATGGAGCAGGAATTCCCCACCCAGGAGTACAGATGCTGCCAATTTATTCACCTGCTCATTTCACAACACACCTGCATGCCCTGGAGAAAAGATCCAACGAATGCTCCCTATGTTTTTGTTGTAGACAGGGCTGAAGAAGTAAAATACATATTCCATATATTTAAGAGGAAACTAAAGAAGATGTTACATACAGGTAGGCAACTCAAGAGATGGACTTAAAGAAGCTTATATGAATGCACCATGATGGTGCAGAACAAATGGTATTGTCTCATTACAGCTGGCCTCTAGTGTGGTGATGGCACTTTATGATGATGATAATGTTTAAGTAATATAATTACTGGAATTAATATGATGAAAAATACATTTAGACCACTTAGAAACATGAGGCACAATCGTATGTTATATTTACTGGGATATTGAAGACGTTTTTGAACAACTAGAATAATTTTTAATTATAAATTCTGTAGTGACTGCCAACTTATTTTTATAGTAGCTATACAAAGGTGCATGAGTTTATTTTTATATTATATTTTATTATAGGAGGAATAAATGTACTCATAGTAAGTATATTTTGGCTATATTACATAATCAATCAACATAACCAGGTTCTCTTGCTTGTTTTCTTTCAGGTTCTGACACTTGCACAGAAGGAACTGTTGGACCATCAAGGTTCAGGGGTCAGTGTTATGGGTAAGTGCAGTTAACTTCTGTGTTCAAGTCCATAAGTAAACACATACTTTCTTCACAAGGGCATACAGAGTTTCAAATACTGTTACCTGAAAAGACATGTTTTTAAATACATATTAAACAAGGTATAGTCATTGCAGTTTTTACATGTGATTTATTATTTGCCATGTTATTTTGTCTCACCTTTAACTTGTTTTTGTTTTTTTAAATATACAAATTGTATAAATAAAATGTAAGTTATTTTGTTCTGCTCTAGTTTAGTCAACATATGATCTTCTAATTGTCTCTTATAATTTGAGTAACCTCCCATGTTATAAGTTTTCATTCAGTTAGATAAATACTAACGAAGCAAGAAATGCTTGGGGAAAAAGAGATAATAGTCCTCAAGAAGAGTAATCTAGATGTTTTAGAGTAGAAATTCAGGAACAACTTGCTCAGCAGAAGATGTATTACAAAATTTAATGGAATAAATATGGAACATACAAGTCTTAAATCATATAATTTGTTAGTCTGTTACCAGTTTTGTTTTGTAATTTTAATCTTGCTTTCTCATTGATGCAGAAATGAGTCACAGATCTTCAGAGTTCAGCAAAATTTTGAACAATGCAGAGACAAATTTGAGAGACTTGATGTAAGTTTGTAGTACCCTTTGAGACTGTTCAGTTACTAGCTTGCAATGATGTTCATATGTACAGTGATGAACGATTGCTGTCACCATAGTTTGCTTTGGGAAAGACAAATGTCAGAACATTCAGTTGTCTTACATATATATCAGGTTGCCAATTTACATTTTGTGCTCATTTCTTATGTTTGTATGTTAAATTATGCTCATTTCTTGTGTTAGTATCTTAAATTTTCTTCGTCCGTCAATGTGCCAAACATGTTGCTTAGCTATTCTTGGGCCAGTCTAAATTTGCACTCATTATTAATTCAGTTTTCTCCGTAATCCCGTTTATCCACATAGGATAATGCAACATGCAAGAAATGGAAGTGATTCTCGCCACATGGGTAACTTACGGGATAAATGAGCCGGCCGCTCAGAAAGCAATGGCAAACTACTGAGTGCAATCTTGCCAAGAAATCAATGACAGCGGTAAAATACTGGTGTTGACAGCGATGTCCTGTAAAGGATAAGCGGGGGAAAAAACAATTAATTTAGTACTTGCAGAACCACTATTTTATTTACCCACAAAGTTCTCATGAATTAAATATTGATGCAAATGTTCTTTTGTTGTTTTTGTTGTGGGTTTTCATTTTGCAAAAGTACTATGTTCAGTAGTTTGCTATTGGTTTTTGAACGGCTGATGCTCATACAATTGTCAAAATCAATGCAAAGCAGTCTGTTTCCAAATTGCTTGTGGCTGACTTTGAACTTGGTATGTCAGTATTGTGAAACTACAATCACTACCCCTATATCACAAGCTCAGAAAATCACAAACAGCAAAGAATGCTGGGGTTTATTCCAACATCCTGTAAAGGGCAACTCACCTAGAATCAGTTTGATCATTATAAGCTAGTGGTTTGAGATTAAGATCTTCAAATAACTTCTGAGTAGATTCTGATGAGATCCATTGTGATCTCCTATCCCTGTGTAGAAAACTTGGTAATTGAACATACATCAGTATGGGTAGAAAAGAGTTAATCAGTCTTCAGGAAACCTCATGCAGCCAACTCAAATAAGAGTCCAACCTCAGTCATCAATCAACATTAGCGTAATTGCGGCCATAAAGTGAACAAAACAAAAGGCATTTCATATACTGTATTTGACAGACAATAAATTATTACTCAATTGTGCCAAGGTGTTCGCAGTTAGGTGTCTGAAACCTGGGTTATGCAGACAGAAAGACATCTTTATGATTATTTGCTGAGAAACAAACTTGATTTTAAAAAAAGAGCAAGGGGAAGACGAAGTGATATACCAGGATTGCTTGTCACAGCATAACAGGGATAAGCAGACAGTGATCTGAGACTGGTGATCATGGCTACCCACACATTTTGGCTTAGCACATGGTGATGATATGTGCTAGTGCCATTTTGTATGTGAAAATATCTGCTTTGTTTTCGTGCCAAGTGTGTGTGTGTGTCGTGCATGCGTGCGTGCATGCGCGTGCGTGCATGCGCACACACAAACACAGCTGTTGGTAATAATTCATTGTATTTATTTCTAAATTTACCATAGAAATGTCCCAGACAACTACAAGATCTTGTTCCTCCAGGGTGGTGGTAGTGGTCAGTTTTCAGCTATACCTCTCAATCTCATGGCTTTGAAATCAGGTGGGTCAGAGAAATGCAGAAACTAAACAGTGTTAAACAAGACTGAAAGCTGAAACAACACTGTATACAATGAAAGTTAGATATGTCTGTATTAGAACAGCCAGGTTCATAAGTATATTGAATATTTATCTTCGCTGGTAGTAAGTTTGTAGCTAAATATTATATTTCATGGCTTAGCAGAATTGAAGCATAAGATAGTGAAAAAGATTGTAATGAAGGTGGGTTTGAAAATGAAAGTGGGTCTTATTATATCTGAACATATCAGCAACCACTAAATTAAGTGTATACCCATGGATCTTGTTTCAAGATCACAAAAGTAGAGCAAAGAATTCAGGAATGTGGATCATAACTGAAGACGTGATTACAACACCCAATAATGAACTGGAAAAGATCACATGTACAACCACTGCAGGATAGCAGAGCCCAGCAACAGTCAGATTAATTGCATAGAGGGGGAAAACTAAAATAACACAGCTTTGTTGAATATGCAAGCAGAAAGATCAAGACATCCTTATGTAACATATCAATCAATCTATAATGTACACAGATTTCTAACTTGGAAACAGCAGTGTCTTCCGAGATAACAGAAAATATACCTGGTGTTGAGAAAAGAACAGAATGAAACAATAAAAACAACCAACCCTAAGTTACATTAGAACAACCAATCAGGCAACCGTCACTATAGCGAAGGTTGGCTGCAATGGGTCTCTAACATATGTCTGTCATTTATTGTATATTCTGTGAAACTGGTGTTTGTCTAACTCTTGATATCTTCCCACTTGTATCATTGTCTACCTTTTGCTCGCTTGCCCTTAACCTTACCTTCCATTTTGGTTCTTATGGTCTTTTAACATAGTCTGAATATTTCACTTCTCTGTGGAGTCTCCGTGGCAAAGTGGTCAAGCTATCTGACTCGGGCTCTGAAGGTTGTGGGTTCAATTCCGGGCCGCGTCCTTCGATTCACAAGTGCATTTTTTCGGAGACTTCTGAGGGTCATCGCTGGAGCTACAGAGTTCATGCTTTGTGCAATGCTTTCCGTGCTGCTGAAAGACACTGAGCCACATGGGATAAAATCCTGGTACAAAAGTCGACCCTGTTTACTTTTAAGCAAAAAATATTTCACTTGCGGCACTTGCCGCATTTTTTTCTCTCTCTCTCCCCCCCCCCCCCAACTCTTTTCATTCCTCTGTATTTGATTGGTTTTGTTTCCATGAAATATGACATTCTTCTGTATATCCATGTCTCCAGGGTGCTATTCAGCTTTCTAATTGCTTGTTCATTGTGTGTACCATATAATAGTGTTGAATATATATAACATTTGAAACAATTGATTTATTGCCTGGCATATTTCGCTGCATCTCATCCTCAGGTGCATGCTAAAGAATTATATATCATATGAAGTGACTAAATGAATAATACTTTAGCTGAAAATGTATGCATCTCATGAGAAGTCTGCAAAAGAAATAAATGTTGATTGTCTCAATGCTGAATAGTAAAAACAATGCAGAACTAGCACACCTTAAGAGGAGCACTCCAGAAAGTATGTCAGAAACACAAAAGGGGTGTAATACATTGAATCGCGCCTCGTTGCAACATACCTGGAAATTCAAGGCTGGCAAATTGCAAGGAAAGCTAGAAGACTACATTAGTCAATATAGACATAGCTATGCTGAGGCCAAGAGGTTTATAAGAAGCACCTACAGAACCTAACTGAAATCAGAGCATCCAGGCCACCGGAAATATTATGCATTTACTGGTTCTATAGAAGTGAACAAGTAACAATCTTCTGACTCTACACAGGCATAACAGG
Source organism: Cepaea nemoralis (assembly GCA_014155875.1). Lineage (NCBI taxonomy): Eukaryota > Metazoa > Mollusca > Gastropoda > Stylommatophora > Helicidae > Cepaea > Cepaea nemoralis. Next base: position 166,822 of record JACEFZ010016068.1, read on the forward strand.
CTGAGATACTACTTTTTCTTTAAACTTAATGATAGGAGATATCGAGGAATGTAACAAATTGGTAAAATGATGGCTACAAATGTGTCTAACATGTGCTAGAAAGAGAAAATTACTTTGGCCTCCTCCATTTAAGGACAAACTATGCTGATATCAGCTTTATTCATGAAATAGATTAAGGTTACTGCCAGAAGTGCACAAAGAAGAATATGCTGACGTTTCTCAAATTAATATTGTTGTAGAAAAATAGTTGCATATGATTGCAGTTGTTAATGTAGTTAGTTGTGTTTGTTGATTATGATTTATAGCCATACTGGAATGAATGTGGGTCACTAGTAAGTGAACTTAAGTTTATACCACTGGCATCTTCAGGTCACAGTGCTGATTACATTGTCACTGGGAGCTGGTCAGCAAAGGCTGCTCAAGAGGCTGAGAAATATGGAACGGTCAACCATGTCGTGCCAAAGAAAAAGAAATATACATGTACGCAGAGAAGTATTTTAAAGCTTACCCTGGTAATTTCAGCAGTGTTCTTAAACTTATAATATTCTCACGCTTTCACATTGTAACTAAGCTTTAAAAATCCCTAGCACATTAATTACCTGTTACTATGTTGTAGCATTTTCCGTCCGACGGAAGATACCTTGCAGAGATTAAACAAGAATTGTTATGGCAGAAGTACCCTTTTGCATGATGAAAGACCATCCCGGTTGAATATCCAGGTTTCCCACCCATATTTTGCCACTGGAAATATGCATGCTCTTAGTACTCTGACTTTTGTTCTCCGTAACCTTTGACTGCAAAAGTTTTCTAGTTTTCTAAGCATCATCTTGGCCATAACCATACTGATTGGTGACTGGAGCCAGTCTCTGTAAAGAGGGGGGGGGGGGGGGGGGGGGTGAATAACCAAGTACTCCACCCTGCCCAAGGGTGTCCCTTAGGATAGTGGATGGGGGTGCCTTACTTCTCCTTTAATAGAGGATACCCCTATACTGCCACCAATAAAAAAAAATCTGTCAGTTGCAGTGAGAAGAGAGAGTTATATAGACTAATTACTGTTGTATTCATGTATTTTTGTATAGATGTGAAGCGTGGACAATGAGCAGACAAGTTGAAAAACATTTGATGGCTGTGGAAATGTGGTTTCTGAGGACAGTGCAAAGAATACCACGGACAGACAGAAAAACCAATGACCATGTCCTACAAGAAACAAATCGTAGACTCATGAAAGAAATTAGATACAGACAGTTAAAAGTATGAGAAGAAATAAATTGGAAAACTTGGTGACAACTCGCAAGATAGAGGGAAAGGCAGAGATGTACATACCTGGATGGCTTGGCCACATGGTAAGGTCGAGACAAGAACCCTGAGCTGATCCACGACTCTGGTGATCGAGTGAGATGGCAAATCATGACTGCTCACACTAATCGGTATGGCACATAATGAATGAATTCATGTGAACCATGGAGAATAAGTAGACTGAAAGATCTGATGACAGAAGAATGTGGTTTCTGAGAAAAATGCAAAGAATATCACCGATAGGCAGAATAACTTGATTTTAAAATAAAAATTTTGTTTGCGCTTGCTCGCTTTGAAGTCGAGCGTAGTTGACAACACTACTTCTTCAAGAAGTTAGATATTATTAAAAGTAAATTAGACACATAAAAGTAAAGGACCCTTTTACATGCCTGAGGTGCATTGGGCATTTGGTGCCAGACTGATATTTGTTATAGACCAATCGGCATTTGGTGGGTGATGTAGTCATTTCATGTCGGACGCCTTTACTTCAATAATATTTTCTGGTACCCAGTGTAAGCTGGGCTGAGCTGGGAGCTATGGTCTGGTATTAAGTGTAGGCTGGGCTGACCTGGGAGCTCAGGTCTGGTACCCAGTGTAGGCTGGGCTGAGCTGGGAGCTCAGGTCTGGTACCCAGTGTAGGCTGGACTGAGCTGGGAGCTCAGGTCTGGTACCCAGTGTAGGCTGGGCTGACCTGAGAGCTCAGGTCTGGTACCCAGTGTAGGCTGGGCTGACCTGGGAGCTCAGGTCTGGTACCCAGTGTAGGCTGGGCTGACCTGGGAGCTGAGGTCTGGTACCCAGTGTAGGCTGGGCTGACCTGGGAGCTGAGGTCTGGTACCCAGTGTAGGCTGGGCTGACCTGGGAGCTCAGGTCTGGTACCCAGTGTAGGCTGGGCTGAGCTGAGAGCTCAGGTCTGGTACCCAGTGTAGGCTGGACTGACCTGAGAGCTCAGGTCTGGTACCCAGTGTAGGCTGGGCTGACCTGGGAGCTCAGGTCTGGTACCCAGTGTAGGCTGGGCTGACCTGGGAGCTCAGGTCTGGTACCCAGTGTAGGCTGGGCTGACCTGAGAGCTCAGGTCTGGTACCCAGTGTAGGCTGGGCTGACCTGGGAGCTCAGGTCTGGTACCCAGTGTAGGCTGGGCTGACCTGGGAGCTCAGGTCTGGTACCCAGTGTAGGCTGGGCTGACCTGGGAGCTGAGGTCTGGTACCCAGTGTAGGCTGGGCTGACCTGAGAGCTTAGGTCAGCTTTTACAAATCCATGCAGATTTGAACCCATGACTACCAGTTTGGCAGGCAAACATCTAGCCACTTTGCTAACATGGCTCTCTACACATAGTCAAGATGTTGTGGGTATGTTATGCTAAGATAAATCTTGGTGGCGAAGGAGCAAGGGGAAGACATAGAGAAAATACTTGGATGGCTTGGCCAATGGCACAGTTGGGACAAGAGCACAGACCTGATCAGAGACTGGGGGGTCATGAGAGATGATGAACCATGATCGTGCACACTTATCGTCATGGCACACGATGTTGATGATGCTTAGGGACTCCTGTAATAACCACTAATAATTTTCTAGTATAAACATTAACATAGTTATTGAAGCTGATGTAGTTAACTTCAAGATGTTGCACATAATCAGTTAGTGTTAGCCTAGTGGCTACATGGCAATCTCTGATATATCATTTCCTTTGTCTTGCCACACAAGTAAACTTGATGGGCTAAATTTACTTCAGCAGTGATAGCTAGAAGTGATTCTTTCTTTCTGTATAAATAGATTCTGAAAAATAAACCAAAATGTACTTAGCTCTTTTTTGTAAAGGATGCTAGTTTTACATTTATTCAATGAGTGTTAAACATCTTAAAGAGTTGCAATGTTTTCACTTTTGCAGCAATAGAAGACCAGTCAACATGGAAATTGAATCCTGATGCTTCTTATGTGTATTACTGTGCTAATGAAACCATTGATGGTATGTTGTATTTTGTAATTGTTAACTCAATCATTTATATACAACCTGAAAGTATTGTTCATGTGATATTTGTGAAAAGAGACATTTGTTTAAGGCATTTCTCTGTTTGTTTTAGGCATTTCTCTGTTTGTTTCAAGCCATTATATAATAAGCGCAATGTTAGTGTTTTGTTTTTTCTCTTGAGCAATAATGCATTTGTAATATGAGTGTATGTTAATGTCATGTTAAATTATGTGCTAGTTGCATCATCTGAGCTTGACCTCATAACAATCTGTTGACTGCTATTGCCTGTTTTTCTGGTTTACTTATGAACATTTCATTCAAACAATAGTAATTCTTTGTTTAATTTCATTAGTAGAAACTACATGGCCCTGTATACTTAAAACACAAACATATGTTTGCTGCTAAATTCATTATCTATTTGTTTTTCAGGTGTTGAGTTCCAGTTTGTACCACAGACCAATGGTGTTCCTCTTGTTTGTGATATGTCATCCAACTTTCTCTCTCGGCACATAGATGTGTCAAAGGTAGGCATTTGTAGTTAACATGCTCCCAGGTCAGCCCAGCCTACACTGGGTACCAGACCTGAGCTCTCAGGTCAGCCCAGCCTACACTGGGTACCAGACCTGAGCTCCCAGCTCAGCCCAGCCTACACTGGGTACCAGACCTGAGCTCCCAGCTCAGCCCAGCCTACTAGAACTCAGTTACGTGGCATATTCAGAATATGGTGCTTATTTTCTGGACCGAATGGCACTTGATGTGGTATGTATCTTGCTGGCTGCCTTACTTCCCAGAACATTGTTGGTAGCCAGTTTATGAGACTAGGTTTTTCTGAGAGCAATGTTGTGGTAACAAAGTTCTGAGAGCATTGTGGTGGGAACAGAAATTTCTGAGAGCAGTGTGGTGGGAACAGAAATTTCTGAGAGCAGTGTGGTGGGAACAGAAATTTCTGAGAGCAGTGTGGTGGGAACAGAAATTCCACTTGTTGATTTTAACCCAGGACCACCAGACACAAGTATACTAGCCATTGTGCTACCACAGCTGCTGTAGATTATTTGACTTTCTAAAGGTTAGCTAACATGATGTAATTGTCATCAACTCACCTTACCAAGTTAGGTAATTAATTGTCAGTTTCTGCTTTAGCATTTACATGTAGGTGAACGAACATCCCTTGAAACAAGTAAAGAGTTTCAAGTACCTAGGAAGTATAATATCATCAAATGGCAGATCAGAAGACGAGATCGAAAATAGTTGCAATAAGGCAAACCAACTCATTGGAAAAATGGCACCAATACTAAAGAACAAACGTATCAATAACTACTAAGAAAGCACTTTACAACACAATCTTCCTACCAACTCTATGCTACCAGTGCCAAAGCTGGACAATGACAGAAAAAGAGAAAAGAAAAATCACAACAACAGAAATGAGATTCCTGAGAAGAATATTCAACGTATCAAGAAGAGATACAATGAGAAATGAAGAAATCAGGACTAAAGTGGGGGTTATAGCAGCACTAGATTTTATTAGAAAGCAGCAAGTCGAATGGTTTGGCCATGCAAGTAGGTTACCAGTCCACAGCATACCCAACAACCAATGATGTACAGACCCGATGGGAAAAGAGGAAGAGGCCGACCACGTAAATGTTGGACGGAGGAAATAGCAAGAGTCCACGGGAATATGAAACCCATAATCGGGCACTCTCGCGATGTTTATACTTCACCTCAACACCGCAAGGTACAAGAGGAACATGATGAGTTGAGATGATGATGTAGGTCAGAAATGTGAATATGCAACTCTGATGCATTAATGAATAGTATATTTTGTGTATGAATTACCATAATTTCAATGTTTAAACAAAATTGATCACAACTTCAAGTTACATACAGAAATATAACATGAAACAAAGCAGCAGCAACATTGGGAGATCACACTTTAAAGCTCCTATAGAGAAACTGCTAACAAAATATGACATTTTAAAGTTTTGCATGAGTTATTTATTATACACATTTTTTGCAGCATCATATGGATATTAAAAATTGATAGTCAAACAGTGCTTAATAAATTGACATTGACTGCAGAAATTGTTTCCAATAAAGTTAATTGAAAACATGTTTAGAAAATAACTAAAACATTATATAGCGTATGACATGCAATATAACATGCTGTGGGACCATTGACCTGGAGGCTAGATGGTAAAAGACGCTTTGGTTTTCCTGTGTTATTTAATCCCTCAGTCACTGGTTACAGTTCATGAGTACTTTCATTTCCCTTCAGTTTGGTGTGATATTTGCTGGTGCACAGAAGAACATTGGTTGTGCTGGTGTCACTGTAGTTATTATTCGTGAAGATCTGATTGGATTTGCCATGAAGGTGTGTCCAGTGATCTTCGACTTCAAGATCCAGGCAGGGAACAACTCACTTTACAACACACCTCCCACTTACAGGTAATAGAGTGTATTACAATTGGTTGTATACAATTGGTTTACAAACATTAAAAAAAATAATAAACAATATTTTGTGTAAAGTATTAGTCCCCAAGCAGAAAGCTGCTGTGGGTTTGTAATGAGCTAGAACCATCACATGTTGTAGGCCTGAGTGCATGGCGCAATAGGTGGCCAGTCTGTCCCTCCCATAGTGAGTGGCCAGTCTGTCCCTGCCATAGTAAGTGGCCAGTCTGTCCCTCCCATAGTGAGTGGCCAGTCTGTCCCTCCCATAGTGAGTGGCCAGTCTGTCCCTCCCATAGTGAGTGGCCAGTCTGTCCCTCCCATAGTGAGTGGCCAGTCTGTCCCTGCCATAGTGAGTGGCCAGTCTGTCCCTGCCATAGTGAGTGGCTAGTCTGTCCCTGCCATAGTGAGTGGCCAGTCTGTCCCTGCCATAGTGAGTGGCCAGTCTGTCCCTCCCATAGTGAGTGGCCAGTCTTTCCCTCCCATAGTGAGTGGCCAGTCTGTCCCTGCCATAGTGAGTGGCCAAGCCCAGGAATGGATCTCTCTGACCACGCTCATGCCACTGTCAGCACAACTTTCCAACCATTAAATCAACGCGACCACATAACTGTTTATAAATGATGTATATATCAAAGAAAACGATACCACAAGAATGCGATGTAACAATAGAAGAGAAAATACTTTACAAAGTCAATAAATTCAAATATTTGATGACATTCATAGCATCGGATGGAAGATACATGACAGAAATTAAAAACTTAATAAGCCAAATAAAGATTGCATTTTAGAAAATGAACAATAGGTTATGCAATAAATCACTTTCATTGAATGTCATAGAATGCTTAAATGTTATATAAGGCCTGTTCTGCTGTATGGTAGTGAATTATGGAATGTGGACAAACATAGGAAGTGCTTAGAAGCAGTGAAGATGTGGTTTCTGAAACACTTGGTTTGAATACCTTGGACTACCAGAGTAACTAACAACTAGTGCCTGGGAAAGGCTCATGGAAGTAAAACATTATATACAATAGAAGGAAAGAGTTTTCTTTGATCATGTAATGAGAAGAGGCATTGGAAAACATCCAGACACTTGGAAAGATCAGCGGTAGAAGAGGGAGGGGCAGACTTAAGAGAAATTATGCTGGATGGGCTGAGATCTGTGGAGATGTCTGAACGCCTACATCAGTTGGCAGAGCTCATCTCATCATGTTCCTCTTGTACCTTGCAGTGTTCAGATGAAGCTTAAACAGTGGGAGTGTGCCCATTTATGAGCTTGTTGACAGAGCACATGATGATAATTGGTCATATAATTTTTGTTAAGAGTATTTTCAAACACACAGGAGTATCAAGCCTGAAAACAACAAACATAAAGTTTTCAGTTAATTTTGATGTATAAACTGTCATTGTAGTGGCTTGATGTGGTAAAATTTCACAACAAAATTGGGGGATCTCATCCATGATTTATGAAATGTGTGACAACTTTCAGACAACTTGAACTGTCAGTGGTTTGCAACTGATAACATATAAAGGACAATGCACCTTGTACATCTTTAAAATTAAATATCACTGACATAGTTTTTTCTCTAACTGTGTAGTATTGTTGTTTTCTGTTGTCTACAGTATTTACATCATGGGACTTGTGTTCGACTGGATTCGCGAGCAGGGAGGTGTGGATCAAATGGAAGAGAATGCAATTCAGAAGTCCAACCTAATTTACAACTTGATAGATAACTCTGAGGGATTTTACAAGTAAGTGAAATGTGTAACTTGATGGGATCATTAACATTAGATCATCTGTTAATTTTAGTTATTACATCTGATGCTAGAGACAAGAACTAAAAGATAAATCTTAAGTATTTGTGCTCATTGCTTGCCTACAAATAATACCAAAGTATTTTATGTGTGTGCTTTGTTATGTCTATTAATGTCTTAAATTCAGTGTTTAACAATCATTTTCAGTTGTCCACTTGATAAAGACTGCAGAAGCAGAATGAATATTCCCATCAGAATTGGCACTGAAGCAGGAGATGAAGCACTGGAGAAAGAGTTTGCAAAAGAGTCAACTGAGAAAGGCTTTCTACAGCTGAAGGGACACAGGTATGTATGATCTGTTCATAGAGGTTTATTTGAGCTTAATTATTGCCTACTTACAGAAGCCACCTAACACCATTAATCTCAGATTGAACTCTTTCTTCTGCAAGTGTGTCCTTTTGATGTGATTTGTATGATATATTCTATACTAGTAGAACTGCTGCCAATGGAACAAGCATACCAAAAGGCTTGTGCTGATTGGACTTTTGAGTGATGTTTCATGTCCTCACGGTTTCCATTTCATTGCAAGCCAGAATTGTTGCATCTCATCAAATCATTGGGGATTTAAATCTCAAATCCAGGAGAAAACCAAATAAATCAATTTAAAGGATTCTTCATAAACTAATACATTTCTGATTGTTCTGTTTTTAAATGTTAATTAGTATTTCTTCTCTTGCTGTGACTTACTTTGTATATCTGTTTCATTGTATTATATACATTTTGGTGCTGTTAATGTTTGATATAGGTGCACACACATTTTTCAGCAGTGAATTAGAACATGGTTGAAATCAGTTGTTTGAAGAAGTGTGATTATGTACATGTGATTGTCGTGTGAAAAATGATATGCCATGACATTGATGTTATATAGATGATGATATCATTGTTGTTTCATGTAACCATGTAGCACTATGTGTTTGTTTGTGTTGCAGGTCAGTTGGTGGTATTCGAGTGTCACTATACAATGCTGTCACTGTGGAGGAAACACGTCGTCTAGTCGCATACATGACAGACTTTCAGGACAAGCACAGACAGCGTGTATAACAGAAAAGGCACACATCCCAGAACTGCATGTGGCTTCTTGACATGGTTGGAACTGCTTTACGGATCATATTTGTACACGACAAGGTGTAAATATGTACGCATTCATTTATAATGTTCACATGCCACACTGATCAGTATCCATGCTTGACAAATGTGAAAGACAAGATTGACCTTGATTCCTGTTGAACCTATGTGGCAGTAAGTACTATACATTCCTTGCACTTCACTGCGTGACTGGACATTTACTTCATGGTCTTTATGCCAACAAGAATTGTAAACTTGTCATGTGATGTCCCTGTGTTATCTTTGAACCAAATAAAATTGTTCCAATAATGTTATTGCGTTGTGCAATGCAGTAGTATTCCAGAGATCTGTGCAAATACGAAACAATGTGTATTGTAGTAATATATAGTGCAAAAGAAAGGACTGTCCTAGAACAACACATAACATAGAGTTGGGACAAGATGGCGAAACACCAGAGTCGTGGATCAGCTCCGCGTTACTGTCTTGCATTAAAAAAAATTCTCTCTTGGGTCGAATATATTTGTACGTCAGTTGAGACCTCTCGGGGCTGATATGATTGTACGGCGGGCCGGATGTGGCCCGCGGGCCTTGAGTTTGACACATGTACATGTGCCTTAAAGAGATTGTCAACCAACACAGAACTGGCACTATTAGCCATCGGATGCCGATGCGTATGTTAGTGAGGGGAGGGGTGTCTGAGCACGTATAGACTTGTACAGATTGCAAGGATGATATCCCAGCAGATAACAGATCAAGAAAACACAAACAGGGTATAAAATAAAAATAAAAACAAGCAAACAGTGCCAACAACAATAGAAGGACAAATGCTCAACCAAGTTGATATATTGAACTATATAGTTTCATATCCTTTACAGGACGTAGGCATCAGCCCCAGCGGTTTTTATTTATTTTTTGTGTGTCTGTAATTCCAGGGCAAGTTTACGTTCAGTAGTTTACCATTGCTTTCTGAACAACCGGCACTCATACCATTGTATGGAAACCAACGCAAGATGGTTTGCTTCCAAATCGTCAGCAGTTTTGTTTCGAACACGGTATGCAAATTATATTGGTAACCTCTTCGCCACAGAGCCGACAAATGGGGCAGTCATAACATCAGATAAAAGATGCATGATAAAGATTACAAGCACAATAGGTCAGGCAAAAGCTGCATTTCAGAAAGTATCTTTTACAAGCAGAGCAGAGCACTCACGTGTCCTTACAGTCGGAAATGACTGTCAAAAGCAGAGGTAAAAGACCAACATGTGGATGTGGAAGCCAAGGGGAAACCACCACATTATCTTCCCAAGACTTCATGGCAAACCATAGAGTTAGTGAATGATGTTAATGGCTGTCTTAGGACATCCTCATCCGGTAGGAACAGTCATGTGCCACAGGTGACACCAGACCATCATGCAGCTACTGATAGCAAAATCATAACTACAATAAATAAATTTAGAGTAGGGAATGTTAGGACATTAAATGAGCTAGGAAAGGTGAACAATGTTCTAAGAGAGATGGATAGCATGAAAATGAATATACTAGGCATTAGTGAGATGAGATGGAAGGTATCAGGCACAATTACAGCTGAAAATCACAAGTTTATTCTGGAGTGGATACACCTGAAAAAGGTGTAGGAATAATATGTGACGAAAAGACAGCCAAGTCAATTAATGGATACTGGTGTATTTCAGAAATCAAAGGCAAACCAATAGATATAAATATTATACAAGTATATGCATCAGCAACAAGCAATAGTGATGAAGAAATACAACACTTTTACCGCAAAGTAGAAATGGCGATGACTCAAATTGGATCACAAGAAATAAAAATAATACTTGGAGATCTTAACGCAAAAGTAGGAAAGGGAAAAATTGAGGATGTAGTGGGGAATCATGGTTTAGGTACAAGAAATGAAAGAGGTGAAAAGCGAATAGAATGGGCAAATATCAGTAATAAGATAATTGGAAACACATGGTTTCGATTCACCTAAAACAAACATCCCTTGAAACAAGAAAAGAGTTTCAAGTACCTAGGAAGTATAATATCAAATGCCAAATCAGAAGACGAGATCAAAAATCGATGCAATAAGGCAAACCAACTCACTGGACAAATGGCACCAATACTAAAGAACAAACATGTATCAATAACTACTAAGAAAGCACTTTACAACACAATCTTCCTACCAACTCTATGTTACCAATGCCAAACCTGAACAATGACAGAAAAAGAGAAAAGAAAAATCACGACAACAGAAATGAGATTCCTGAGTAGAATACTCAATGTATCAAGAAGAGATAAGATCAGAAATGATGAAATCAGGACTAAAGTGGGGGTTATAGCTGCACTCGATTTTATTAGAAGGCAGCAAGTCAAATGGTTTGGCCATGCAAGTAGGTTACCAACTAACAGTATACCACAACAAGCAATGATGTACAGACCAGAGGGAAGCAGAGAAAGAGGCCGATCACGTAAACGATGGATGCAGGAAATGACAGAGTCCATGGGAATATCGATACATGAAACCCATAAGCGGGCACTCTCCCGCTGTTTATACTTCACCTCGACTCCGCAAGGTACAAGAGGAACATGATGAGATGAGATGGTTTAAACATCATAAAAGACGACTATACACATGGAAAAGCCCTGATAAGAAAATATGCAACCAAATTGACTATGTACTGAATAATAAAAGATTTAGAAATGCTTTAATTAATGTAAAGACAATGCCTGGTGCTGTCTGTAATAGTGATCATGTACTACTATGTGGACAAATAACAGTAAGATTAAAGAGAGGGGAAAAAATGGTTAAGACTTAATAAAGAGGTTCTGAAAGTAGATAAAGATATTCAAGAACAATACAGAGTGACTGTGAAAAATAGGTATAACGCAATAGCTAAAACACAGAATATAATCGAACAATGGGAAATGTTAAGGGACTCCATTCATCAAACTAGAAAAGAAATATTACCAGAGAGAAGCCAAATAGCTGAAATAAAATGGATGAATGAAGAAATCTTAATGCTGATGGACAAAAGAAAACGGTAAAAATGACAAACAAGAACACGCTAAGATAAATAAAGAAATGAAAGATACATGTGTGAAGGCAAAAGAAATTTGGTTAAACGAGCAGTGCGAACAAAATTGAATTAAATTCCATTAAAGATACAAAAAATATGCACAGACAAATCTGTGAGTTCACGCGAAGAAAAATAATAATAAATACATGGTGTTTGAAATCAAAAACAGGAAAGATATTATTGGAGGAAGGTGCTATAATGAAGAGGTGGAATGAGTATATTAGAGAATTATATGATGGAGAAAGGGAAGAATTAACAGAAGAAAGTAACTTAGAAGGTCCACCTATTCTAAAAGAAGTTAGTTAGTTAGTTATCAGTTGGGGTATCTTCGTTGCACTCCGGACATGTCCATAGGTGCTCAGATCCTCCCCCCAGCATATGCATCAGCGTCCGGTGGCTAATAGTGCCAGTTCTGTGTTGGTTGACGAGGCGCTTTGTTTTCCCGATGTACCTCTCGCGTCTGGCTGTGCCGATTCTTACTCCCAGGTCTTTCATCCTGGACAGCGATGTGGAATCACTGACGTCAAAGTCCTCTGTTCTCGCCATATCTTTAAGGACGTTAATAACATCGGCATGATCCATGGGCTGGCCATCTACAGGGGGTGCAGAGCCAGCCAATTTATCAGCTCGTTCATTTCCCTCGACTCCCGCATGTCCCGGGACGAAGATGAAGGTGACTTTGCGGACAACAGACTTCCGCGGCGACTCAGTCCACTGTCTACGTACAGATAAGGGACTAAAAGAAGAAGTCGCTGATGCTATGAAACAAATGAAGAAAGGAAAAACAGCTGGGCCAGATGAATTCACAATAGAAGAAAAAGTACTGGGAGAATTTGAAGTAGATATATTAACCAAAAGGTTGAATAACATTAACAACAGTGGATATTTACCCAGTGATATGCTGAAATCTGTATTTATAGCTATGCCAAAAAGATCAGGAGCAATTTAATGTGAAGATTTTCGTACAATTAACCTCATAAACCATATCACTAAGCTTCTACTCAGAATCATGATGAGAAGAACCAGAAAGAAAATAATAATGGAAATTAGTGAAAGACAGTATGGATTTGTGGAGGGAAAGGGCACAAACAATGTAATTTATACATTAGGGACACTAATAGAAAGGTCAATAGAGAGACATATATTTGTGCTTCATAGATTATGTTGTTTGTCCATCAAGAATGATGATGACCATTCATTTCATCCAGTAGAGTTGAAAGTATGGAGTATGAAACAATGTAATTTATACATTAGGGACACTAATAGAAAGGTCAATAGAGAGACATATATTTGTGCTTCATAGATTATGTTGTTTGTCCATCAAGAATGATGATGACCATTCATTTCATCCAGTAGAGTTGAAAGTATGGAGCCGTGGGTTCTAAGATGGCTGATAAGGCATATTTTGGCTCGAAATGTTCTTTGACAATGTGGACAAAGAATGCTTGACGTTTCTGGAGGTGGATTTCCTGCAGTGGTCTTTCTGTCCTGCCTTTTCTTTACAGCTCTTGCAGTCCTGGTTGCCTCACACATGACTGCACCCTTGTGTAATGATGCACACCACGAATTTCGGTCTCTGGCTGCAGTCTCCCAGGTGTCATGATGAATTCCAAAAGCATTCAGAGAGATTTTCAGAGTGTCTTTAAAGCGTTTTCTCTGGCCGCCTTGGGAGCATTTACCACAACGCAGTTCGCTGTAAAAAATTCGTTTAGGGAGTCAAGTTCCAGCCCATCAGTAGAGTGTGGATACTGGCATGGATGCTCTTTCTAGGACTTCAGTGTCTGGGATCTTGTCTTGCCATTTAATCTTCAGTAGCTTCCTTAGGCAGACTGTGTGGAAGTGGTTTAATTTCCTAGCGTGTCGTTGATAAACAGTCCAGGTTTCACAAGCATATAGCAGTGTGGATAATACAACTGCTTTGTAGACTTTTAGCTTTGTTTGCAGATTTATTCCATTTCTGTCCCATAATTTTTGTAGTCTGCCAAATACCGCACTGGCCTTGGAGATTCTTGCATTCACTTCATCAATTGTGGCAGCTTGTGACACAGTGCTGCCAAGATAGGTGAATTTTTCCACAACACTGTCTATGACCATTCACTTTGATATTCGGCACAGTGTGATTATTCCCTGGAACTGGCTGGTTGTTGTTTGTCCATCAAGAATGATGATGACCATTCATTTCATCCAGTGGGGTTGAAGGTGTCGAGCCGTGGGTTCTACGATGGCTGATAAGGCCTATTTTGGCTCGAAATGTTCTTTGACAATGTGGGCAAAGAATGCTTGACGTCTCTGGAGGAGGATTTCCTGCAGTGATTTTTCTGTCCTGCCTTTTCTTCACAGCTCTTGCAGTCCTGGTTGCCTCACATATGACTGCACCTTTGTGCAATGATGCACGCCACGAATTTCGGTCTCTGGCTGCAGCCTCCCAGGTGTCATGATGAATTCCAAAAGCATTCAGTGAAATTTTCAGAGTGTCTTTAAAACGTTTCCTCTGGCCACCTTGGGAGCGTTTACCACAACTCAGTTCGCTGTAGAAAATTCGTTTAGGGAACCTGTGATCTGGCATGCGAGTCAAGTGACCAGCCCAGCGAATCTGATTCTTCATCAGTAGAGTGTGGATACTGGGCATGGATGCTCTTTCTAGGACTTCAGTGTCTGGAATCTTGTCTTGCCATTTAATCTTCAGGAGCTTCCTTATGCAGACTGTGTGGAAGTGGTTTAATTTCCTAGCGTGTCGCTGATAAACAGTCCAGGTTTCACAAGCATATAGCAGTGTGGATAATACAACTGCTTTGTAGACTTTTAGCTTTGTTTGCAGGCTTATTCCAGTTCTATCCCATACATTCTTGTACAGTCTGCCAAAGGCTGCACTGGCCTTGGAGATTCTTGCATTCACTTCGTCATCGATTGTGGCAGCTTGTGACACGGTGCTGCCAAGATAGGTGACTTTGTCCACAACACTTAGTCTATGATCATTCACTTTGATATTCGGCACAGTGTGATTATTCCCTGGAGCTGGCTGGTACATAACTACAGTCTTCTCCAAGTTGATATTGAGCCCAAAGTTGGCACAGGCATGTGAAAAAGCTGAAACATTATGTTGCATATCCGCCTCTGAGTTGGCGTATAGAGCACAATCATCAGCAAACAGGAGCTCTCTGACGGTGCCGCTGTTAATTTTGGTTTTAGCTCTCAGCCTTTTGAGATTGAATAACTTTCCATCCATACGGTAGTTGATGTCTATTCCAATGTCGTCGTTCTCGAAGGCATTCATCAACATGGCTGAAAACATGAGGCTGAACAGTGTTGGTGCCAGGACACATCCTTGCTTCACTCCATTGGTGACAGGAAAGGGTTCAGACAGTTCACCATTTTCCTGTACTCTTGCCTGCATGCCGTCATGAAATAGCCGCACTATTTGGACAAACTTTCGTGGACAGCCATATTTTGCCATAATCTTCCACAGTCCTTCTCTGCTGACTGTATCAAAAGCCTTGGTAAGGTCAATGAAAGTGGAGAACGTTTCGCAGTTCTGTTCCTGACATTTCTCTTGCAGCTGCCTTGCAGCGAAAATCATGTCAACAGTTCCACGTTCTTTTCTGAAGCCACATTGACTCTCAGGAAGAAGACCTTGATCGAGATGGGCTGTGAGGCGATTGAGAAGAATTCTGGCGAGTATCTTCCCTGCAATTGAAAGCAAGGAGATGCCTCGGTGGTTGTCACAGGATTGGCGGTTTCCTTTACGTTTGTAAAGGTGGACTATTGACGCGTCCTTAAAATCTTGTGGCATGGTCTCGTTCATCCATATGTTTGTGAAGACTTGGTGAAGCTGCTCTGTTAGGACCGGCCCACCTGCCTTGTATATCTCTGCTGGGATGGAGTCAGGACCAGGTGCCTTGCCGCTGGAGAGTTGCTGGATGGCTTTGTTTATTTCCACTATGGTTGGCAGGTCATCAAGTGTCTCATTGGTGGGAACTTGAGGAAGGCAGTTGATGGTTTCATCATTGAAGAAGGAAGTTGCATTTAAGATTTTGCTGAAATGCTCTGCCCAGCGTTGGAGGATTTCTTTCTTATCGGTGACCAATGTTCCCCCGTCTGCACTGAGGAGGGGAACTATGCCTGGTGATGGACCATAGACCGCTTTCAGTGAGTCGTAGAAGTTTTTCATATCATGTCTGTCAGCAAAGCCCTGAATTTCATCAGCTTTGCTGCTCAGCCAGGAGTCCCGCATGTGCCGAAGTTTCTGCTGCACTACTCTCTGAATGTTCTTGAAAGCATCTTTTTTTGATGTTGACTTGTTGACTGGCTGGTACATAACCACAGTCTTCTCCAAGTTGATATTGAGCCCAAAGTTGGCACAGGCATGTGAGAAAGCTGTGACATTATGTTGCATGTCTGCCTCTGAGTTGGCGTATAGAGCGCAATCATCAGCAAACAGGAGCTCTCTGACGGCGTCGCTATTAATTTTGGTCTTAGCTTTCAGCTTTCTAAGATGGAATAACTTTCCATCCATACGGTTGTTGTCTATTCCAATGTCGTCGTTCTCGAAGGCATTCATCAACATGGCTGAAAACATGAGGCTGAACAGTGTTGGTGCCAGGACACATCCTTGCTTCACTCCATTGGTGACAGGAAAGGGTTCAGACAGTTCACCATTTTCCTGTACTCTTGCCTGCATACCATCATGAAATAGTCGCACTATTTGGACAAACTTTCATGGACAGACATATTTTGCCATGATCTTCCACAGTCCTCCTCTGCTGACTATCAAAAGCCTTGGTAAGGTCAATGAAAGTGAACATTTCGCAGTACTGTTACTGGCATTTCTCTTGCAGCTGCCTTGCAGCGAAAATCATGTCAACAGTTCCACACTGGCTCTCAGGAAGAAGACCTTGATCGAGATGGGCCGTGAGGCGATTGAGAAGAATTCTGGCGAGTATCTTCCCTGCAATTGAAAGCAAGGAGATGCCTCGGTGGTTGTCACAGGCAATTGTCTATGATTTAAGAATAATAAAGAATATTTACTGGAATCAAGTAGCAGCAATTAAAGTGGGAAATAAAGAGGGTAGTTACGAACAGATAAAGCTAGGAGTATGACAGGTGTGTGTCTTGTCATCAGATCTCTTCTCCCTATATAGCGAAGTAATAATGAGAGAGATCAAAGAGACGCCAGGAATACTAGTTGGAGGCGGATAATTCAACAGACCAACAACAATTGTTGGACATTGAAGTAACAAATAGTGCGAGGAAAGGACTCTCCATGAATATCAAGAAAACAGTAACAATGGTGATATCAAAGAAAATGGTGACACCTAAATGTGACAAGGAAATAGAAGGGAAAATTCTCAACCAAGTGGATAATTTTAAATACCTAGGGGTAGGCCTATTTATAACATCAGATGGAAGATTTTCAACAGATTAAAAGCAGAATCAATCAATCAATCATTGATCAATCATTCCGGCATCAAACCGACATGCCGGAAAGCGTGGGCGGTCATGACTCGCCATTTCACTCAATCACCAGATTTGTGGATCAGCTCAGTGTTCCTGTCTCGTCCATGCCATGTGGCCAAACCATCCAGATATTTTCCTCTTGGTCTGTTCCCTTCGATCTTGCCAGTTGTCACTAAGTTCTCCAGTCCATTTCTTCTCATAACATGTCCAAAATATTTTGACTGTCTACATCTAATTTCTCTAATCAATCTATGATTTTCATTTGTCTCCTGTAGTACTTGGTCATTAGTTTTTCTATCTGTCCATGGTATTCTTTGCATTTTCCTCAGAAACCACATTTCTGCAGCCATCAGATGTTTTTGAGCTTGACTGCACATTGTCCAAGTTTCACATCCAAAGCAGAATTTTAAAAAATTAAAAATTTTGTTGCGTATCCCTTACAGGACATTGCAGTCAACACCAGCATTTTCAGCTGCTGTTGATGTACTAGGCAAGTGTTACGTTCAGTAGTTTGCCATTGCTTTCTGAACGACCGGCCCCTATACCTTTTTCGAAAAAACCAGCACCGCCGTGTTTCGAACCCGGGTATACTGGCTCACAAACCGCGTTCGCAAGCCCTTAGCCACAGAGGCCGAGTCAAAAGCAGAATAGGGCAAGCAAAAGCCGTATTTCAGAAAATGTATCTTATACAATAAGTCACCATCACTGAATGTAAGAGAGAGAGAGAGTGCTGAAATGCTATGTAGAACCAGTTTTGCTGTATGGCAGTGAATCTTGGAATGTAAATGAACAAATTAAGAAGAAATTAGAAGCAACAGAGATGTGGTGCCTGAGACGAATGTTGTGAATTCCTTAGACTGCCAGAGTATAACTAACAATGAATGCCTGAAACAGGCTAATGAAACTAGAACATTATATACAACAATAAGAAAGAGACAAACATCTTTCATCGGTCATGTGATGAGAAGAGAGGCAATGGAGAACATCGTGACAACTGGAAAGATCAAGGGGAAGAGAGACAGAGGCAGACCAAGAGAAATGTTGCTGGATGGATTGAGACGGTGGCATGGAGGAATATCAGCAGCAGAGTTGATCCAGAAAACCAAAGACCGAGATCTGTGGAGAGCCTGCGCCAGCTGGCAGGTCACTTGATCATCTATTGCATTGATAAACACGAATGTTTCTGTTTTTCTTTCGTGGAGCTTCTTAGTGATATTTCTAGTGGACTCCAGGAACACTGTGGCAGCAGCCAAACAACTTTTTCTGTTCTTGTGTTGATACCTGTACAGAACCTGTTTTGCTGTGTGGCAGTGAATCATGGAGCTAGAACAAGAAGAGCTTGAAAACAACTCAGATGTGGTTACGTTTTATAGATATCTTGGGCTGCCATAGAAACTAACGATTGCCTGGAAGAAGCCAATTAAAGAAGAACATTATCATCCGGTGCCTTGCTGGCTGACGTGGGCGATCATGCTTCTCCATAAATTATGATCTTTAACGCCATGGATCAATTCGTGTGTTGATTCTCTTCCGTGCCATGACACAAGACTCTCTTTTCACTGTGAATCTTTTCATACTGTCTTCCTCTATCTCTCTTTCCGCAAATCTTTCCAGTTGTCACAACATGTTCCAGTTTTTGTCTTCTCATAACATGGCAAAAAGATGACTGCCTCTTTCTGATGTTTGTGATGTTGTCTTTGCGACTCAGCTTCCCTTAAAATGTCCTGGTTGCTCTTTTTGGCTGTCCAATTAAATTTCAGCATTCCTCTATAAACCACACCTCCAAGGCCTCCATGGAATTTGTTGCCGATTTACTAACTGTCCAGGACTCGCAGCCGCATGTTAAAACTGGTTCTATGTAACATGCAAGAACTCTTCTTCAAACTTTCAAGGACAGTGACTTATTTGCACAAAACGTTCTTCATTTGATAGAATGCAGTTTTTGCTTGTCCTGTTCTGTTCTTTATCTCAGTGATGCATCTTCCATCTGATGTTATCCATATGCCTAGATATCTCAATTTCTGCACTTGCCCCAAAATAATGTCCTGTACTGTAATTGCACATTTAAGCACAATATGTTTCTTTGATATCACCATAACTTCTGTCTATTATTCAAACTAAGGTTCATTCTTTCACTCTCCATCCATCATGTGCCATGCCGGTAAGCGTGGGCGGTCATGTTCTGCCATCTCACTCGATCACCAGAGTCGTGGATCAGCTCCGTGTTTCTGTCTCGACCATGCCACAAGGCCAAGCCATCCAGATACTTGCTTCTAGGTCTTCCCCTTGGTCTGTTCCCCTCGATCTTACCAGTTGTCACCAAATTCTCCAATCCATTTCTTCTCATAACATGCCCAAAAAATTTTGACTGTCTACGTCTAATTTCTCTAATCAATTTACGATCTTCATTTGTTTCTTGAAGGACTTGTTCATTGGTCTTTCTGGCTGTCCATGGTATACTTTGCATTTTCCTCAGAAACCACATCTCTACAGCCATCAGATGTTTTTCAGCCTGACTGCTCATTGTCCACGCTTCACATCCATATAAAAGTACAGGTTCAATGTAGCATCTCAACACTCTTTTTCTCGTTTCAATTGACATCTTTTTATTGGTCAATATGTTTTTCATCTTGCTAAAGGCTACTTTTGCCATGGCGATTCTTGTTCTAAGCTCTTCAAGGCATCTCCCATCAGATGTTATTACTGTTCCGAGATAACTCTCCACAACCACTGTATCCATTGCCTATAGATCGCTCTGCCTTGTTGCTATTAAGACGGTCGGTGTCTTAAGCATAACATAAGCTATTTATATTATGTCCACCAACCAAGATCCCTAGTATATTTTCTGTAGATTTAATTATATATTCACCGCACAATGAGAACAAATCAGGAGACAATACACAAGCTTGTCTGACGCCCTTTATACACTGAAATTAGATGCAACTTATAAGAAAGTCATAAATATATAGCATTCTCTGGTCACATAAATGAGAAGAGAGGAAAACACAATAACTTGAAAGATCAGTGGCAGAAGAGGCAGAGGCAGACAAATGATGAATGGACTGAGTTGAACAAAATAGTACCATAAACACTTGCCGTTGTTTTATAAAGAGTTTCCTTAACTGATTACGTATCATGGGATAATAAATCATCTTATGCAAACTTCCTGTAACTGCCATGGGCTTATAAAGCAAACTGTAGTTAAAATATCAATACAGTAGTTTTTCCCTATGAAACCCCCTGTAATCTGATTTAAAATACATGTCTGATCCATAATAACAACTTATAAGTCATAACTGATACAACCCTATAATCGGCCATCTTACTTTTTGTCTGGCACTAAATATGTTAAGTATACTCCACATTTCACTTGGTGTAAAATTTTCTGATGTATCAGTGAGAGCGTCTTCAAGTTGCCGTTGGAACTCTAAACACCTATCAGGATCTTTGGTGTTGATAATGTTAATCCTGGGACTAGATTTGTGTTTAGCTGTGTTGATTCTCTTTGGTCCCAATCTAACCCTTGCAACAAGCAAAGAATGATCTGTATCACAATCAGCACTGTAGCAACTGCAAGTTAATGGTGTTTGATTCCAATGTGGATATATATACAGTGCACACAGACAATGAGATTGACTAAGACCACCAAAACAGACAGAAATAAAACCGTACATATTCAGATTTCCTTGTAAGAACCCAGCCATAGTCCCTTGGAAACGTCACTGGTTTCATCTGAGAGTACCGACATCATCATTATCCGTTCATTATCACCCTATATCACTGTAGATCTCTCATCTCATTAGGCCAAATGCCAAATATGGCAAACAACCATGTCTACCCTGGCAGATTAATTAATGTAGGAAACGAGAGGGGGGTGGGCGCTTCTTTCTGCTCCAGAACTCCTGAAGCAGCACAAAAATGAAGAGAAAGCACTCATCAAGGAATCAGAAAAAAAAGAGTCCAGCAGGTAAAGAAAACATTTGCTGCACAAAAGAAATTAAAAAGAAATAAATAGCACTAGAAAAGAAAATATCACAATACTCTGAGAGAGGGAAACAAGGAAGCAATGAAAGTTGAGTTGAGCCAAGAACTGACATCACTGCACTCAGGACATTCCCATATACGCTCCGTCCCCTTGTTCAACAGCCAGTTAAGAGTCACACTACTTATAGTTCCCACCACTATCTGAATGAAAGATCTCTTGGTCTTCCCTCTCAGTTTTGAGATTCTACCAGAACCTCTTCCAAATCCCCACAATCTCATCCTTTCAACAAACAGGTTCTCAATCTGTTCCTCTACCTCCCCCGCCTGGTCCCACAGGCACATGACCACCTTTCTCTTGTCCATAGGTAATCTACCACCAAGAGGCGCAATTCCTGTCAGCCTGTTCATTCCCCCACACTCCGGCATGACCAGGGCAAAAAATCCATACAATTCTCACAATCTGTGACCTCTGAAGCAATGAAAGATAAGGAGATGGCAGCAGAAAAAGAGACATGCAGCAGAAAAGAAGTATCTTGCGGTTCAGGAAGCCATGAAAGAGAAAGAGCTTGCATTAAAAAAGATAAACTAGCCTTCAATCAGGAGAAATAGGCAGCAGATGAAGTCTTGACAGACAAAGAAATAGAGGGGCAACATAATGTCAAATCTCTAAAGAAGGAAGCAGATATCGACAAGAAGCAAGTTAGAGATGAAATGTTTTGACACTAGCACACAAAAAATACCATGGGATCGTTGGAAACTTCACACTGGAAGACTATATTTCCTTGGGTTTTAAACTTTCGACTGTATGATGAAGCACTATAAGGTGCCAGAGGAAGAGTTTTACTCCAAGTCTTTTCCCCCAGTATATCTTCATAATTCATATTATTCAACCCCATCTTGGCATCCTGTTCATCCATAACAATATTAACATTGACATTTAAAAAAATTACCTATAGTACTTTACAGTTTCATGTAAAACTGCTTTTGATCTGATCCATTCTTATCATTTATTGGTGCATAACAGTGAATCACAATCATGAGTACCTGTTCTGTTTTGTAATTTACTTAGTGCTTCTCATTCTATTAGTGCTTTCGCTGCCTCTCAGATAGCATTGGGCTCCTCACTTGTGAGAGGCATTTTCCTCTGTAGGGCCAGAGAACAGCATTTTTTCAACTGAGTTTAGCAGCTCTTTGCCTGCTCCTTCCATCTTGTTTCGCGCAATCCCAGAATGCTAATCTTGTAATATTAGGGGTGTTCATTTGAAACCCGTTCCAATGGCTTTATTACAAAAGCATGAAAGAAACATTAACAGGTGTGGTAGAATTAAACAAAGCATTCATTTTGAATGAATTATCCACCATGAGTTGGTCAGAAGAATTCGCCGTAGGCATTCAGGCAAGCATCCCATTGCTTAGGTAGGTGGCAAATGTCATCCTCAAAAAAAAAATTGTGGTTGCTCACTGAACCAAGTGTTTACTGCATTCATTACGTCTGCATATGAGTGAAATCGTTGCCCCTTGAGAGCTGTTTTTAGAGGTCCGAACAAATAAAAATCATATAGTGACAAATCAGGACTATAGGCTGGATGTTGCAGAATTTCCCACTTCTTCCTTGCTAATGCTTCCTGCACAATCTTTGCGACACGCGGACGAGCATTATCATGCAACAAAATCACACCGTGAGAAAGCATGCAGGGTAGTTTATTCCTTGATGGCTTTTTGCAGCTTGTCTAGTGTTTGCAAGTAGGTGGGTAGAGTTGATGTTGACACCAGGTTCTTTAAAGTCGGCCAACAATAGCCCTTGATGGTAAAAAAAAATGCGCTCAGCATAACCTTACCAGCGGAAACCTATAACTTGAATTTGTTGTCTTTTGGTGATCCAGCATGCTTCCATTGCATGCTCCCTCTTTTGCTGCTCGGCTCAAAGTGGTGACACCATGATTCATTGCCTGCCACTATGCGGAAGAGAAATGCATCACCTTCCACTCTGTAACACAGCAAGTGGTTCAAACACCATCCCATGCGTTCCTCTTTTTTAGTGGTCAGTCAACATCCATGGCACCCACTGTGAACACACCTTCCGATATTGCAGTTTCTTACGAACGAACTTTTAAATTGTCCCAATTGACACATCAAATACTTTCGCTAGAGAAAGTTTGCTTCGACAACGGTTCATCTGTATTGCAGCATCAATTTTGGTGGGTTTTTTTTCCTGTTGCAACAATATGAGCTTGACCTGGCTGTCGAAGATCTGTCGGGAACCGACGTCCTTTCTGAAACATTCGTGCCCAGTCTGTCACTGTTGTCTTCAACACAAATTTGTTACAGTACGCTGCCTGCATTCTTCTATAAATGTCCACTGGTCAACATCCTTCAAATTAAAGAAATGAATCACCGCTCTTTGAGCTTCTTTGGATGGATTTTGGATCAACCCGGCTATTTTCTCAACAGTCAGAAACAGAACCTATGCATCATGGGATGATAAGCACTTGCTCTTTTATTCATTGGTCAATACTTATCACATGACTATGTTCAACGTACGCAATTACGCGTGGTGCGGTACGAATGGATTTCAAATGAACGCCCCTTATTTTTCATTTCTCCCATGCCTTCTCTCAATTAATTCAGTTCTAACTTCCCATGTGCCAACTTTGGAGATTATCCTCGCTGAAAGGAGGTAAGTCAATGATCCACTCTTTACAGGTTTCTCTGCATTGTGTCATACTCGCAACACTTCTAGAAGATTCCTTGCCTTGTTGTTGCTATTTATTGTTTAGATTCTGCATCTAAAGATTTCAAACCTGGATTAAAACATCCCTCTGCAGTTGCAAATTGAACAAAGCAAACTGAATAGGTGCAGGCCAGGCAAGATTTCAAAATTAAAACAGCTACCTACAGAAGATGTATTGCATCTATTATTCTGCTCTACACATAAGTGTTATTTTCGCCAGTGCTATGGAGTTTGTGTACTGTCTTAAGATTTTCCTTGTGTGATCTATGGGAGGAGACTGGTGCACTTCAGGAGATATCCATGTGCAATGAAAGGGATCATTCACAAACCACTATTATTTCCTTCCCTTGTGCGCCTCGGTAGCACATAAAGAATGAAAATATCACCAGAGGACATTTCTGCTAGTACATCATTCTTCAATGAACCACAGTTCAGCACACACAAATACAAGAAATGCCAGGTTTATTCTTTTATTGGAAATTATGAATTGTTCCATAGTATTATTAACATTCACATAATCTTGGACCTTAAAAAGCTCATTAAATACAATGATCCACAAGTCTACAGAAAAGTCAATCTTTTACAACCACAATTTCCACAGGACATGGGGTATGACTGGTGTCATATTTTCTCTAAATTCTGTCCATGTTTCCACCTTCAGGTCCAGGTCTGGAGCAGTCATTGACCATCATGACTCACTGCCTCGCTGTCATCTAATATGAAGCTGTTGTTGCTTATATTATTATTTGATTTCCTGTTGTTCAAGCTTTCCATTACATATACTGCTTCCTTTCTCTGCCTCTCATGTCTTTATTTTAACTGGTCTTTAATTACTGTATACAGTTTTATTAGTATTTAACAACAAGAAACCACATTTGATAAGCTTAGTTAGGGCTGTCACACATTCATACCTGTGACAATTACAAAATCAGAAAATGATCATTATATCACATGGACATGGCCACAACTTAAACAGTTTCAGCTGCACAATCACACTTGAACAAAGGCATTGGCAACACAAACAGCATCTATTTGGCAGGAGGGTTTTCAGAGTAATCTTGTAGGACCCCATCAAGGTGATCATTGTGCTTCTTGAATGCTCTTGGTTTCTGTTTGCCTTTCTTTCTTTTGGGCAAGGACGACTGAAAGAAACAAACATATTAAAAAATGGGACTTGCTTTCTGGGTGGTAAAAGTACCATTTCATGTTACATATGCAATTTTTATTAACTCTCTTTAAAACATTAAGAACAAAAATATGTTGGATAGATGAGCTAACAAAATGAAATCCAGCAGTACAATATTAAAGTCTCTACATGATTAATAAGTGAACATATTAATGTATTTACAATACATGAGAGTTGCTGTGTATAAAATGGACACTTAAGGCAGTTCAGGAAAATATGCATGATAAAACAAAAAGTGAATAATATGGTTGTTATAGAAATGTATATTGTAGATGCAGTAAACAAGAAGAAAATTATGTATAATGAATTTAACATAAACTGTTGCCTCAATACTAATCATAATCACAGCTCAAGATGCGATTGTGAAGTTGATGAACATATTTATTTGCTAATACTTATTAACCAACAATGTGTTCAAGAAATGGTGCAGAAACATTCTTCAAGCAAAAAAAAAAAGAATTTGGAGAAAACTTAACTGGACAGATGCAGCAAGGGCAGAAAAGAAAAGGTACAAAAACATCTCTACATCTCTAAGAAAATGCAATTTACTCTTGAGATTAAAAACAAAAACAAGCCATATGCCGTCATATTAAGAGGGCTGGCTGGTAAAGAAAGCAGACCTTCCTTGCAATCAGACAAAAGAACCCATGTTTAAGTAATGAAAATTGTTATGGTTACAAAACTTACAATTCGCTTGTACCCAGATGCTTCCATTGAAGTAATGCCTTGTTTGTTCAGATATTCCTCTATCTTATGCTCATCAAGGACGTCCACTGCTACACTCTTCCACATGTTCTGGAAATCTATGAATTATAAGGATTGAAAGAGATTCTTCATCATTTCAAATACTGACACTTATAATCACAATATATTTTATTCTGCAATTTACACAGATACAATGATTATTTTTTTTAAACACAGCATTCTATCTTAAAGCAGAACATTTAGGTACAAAAATATGAGGGTGACTGCCACCTTTCAAGCTAAGAATAAAAGCAATGTAAAATGTGAATAGGCAGCTCGTCAAACAAAAGACATACAATGTCAAACATTTTAACCAAAACTCATGAAACAGATGGGAAAAAAAGAACATGAATAATGTACCTGACAATCAAAACATTACATCCAAGTACAGCACAACACTTCCAGCTTCATGAACTGTCACATTTTTTTGGAGGTGTTTGATGTTTCTCTCTTCCAATGTCATAATTTTCTTCAATGTGTGTGATCCTGTTCTCAAGTTTGATGTTTTCATTGCCAGATAAGTTGCTCATGTTCTTATAGTTTTTTTTCTCCCATTGGTTGAAACATTTCATTCTGCATCTGTATTTCATATGTCAAGTCTCATATGTTTTCATAATATGCATCAATCACTATTACTTAAGAGTATTCATTCTTCTCATGAATCAATTACAAAACATTCGAACTTCTGTGCCAGCATGGTACAAAAGCAGGAGGGGGACAAGTGAACACCCCATAGAGGCACTGATTAACATGGTAAACAATAGGAATATCACTTACTCGGTATTAAAGGGGTCACTACTGGCTTTGTTTGAGATTATGACGTGCGTGGGAAAGGCTACACATTGAATTTAGGAAGTCAGTAGCTTTATTATTTTATTTGTCTAAAATTTGATTGTCAGGTCTTAGTCAGATATGACTGAGCTACCGTATGACAGCCGGCTTCCTGGCCTAGAGGTTAGCGACATTTCTCCATAATCTCGTATACTCTCGTAGATAACATGACGACGGTAAGAATCAGCAGTGGTTCGAATCACGTCGGTAACTTATGGGGTATGTGAGCCGGCCGCTCAGAAAGCAATGGCAAACTACTGAGCGTAATCTTGTCAAGAAATCAACAATTAGCTGAAAGATGCTGATGCTGACAGCGATGTCCTGTAAAGGATATGCAAACCGTATAACAGTAGACAGTACTACCTGCTTTCTGTTAGCGCCGAACGTTGGGCGGAATTTACCAAACCTGACACCCCAAATTGTGCCAACGGCTTCGAGCGGGAGAGCACAATTGGGAGGGTACAAGCCTTACCCTGGTGCGAGGAAATGCAACCTAAAGACAAATTGTCATGGCAGGGCAGATCAGACCCTAAGCCTTGGTTGGCAGCTGGTCTAGGATCAAAGCTCCGACAGGAGGTCAGTTAGAGTATTGCTTTGCTGATCCGGCAGCTTCTGCAGCTTGTCTTGTTCCAGATGCAGAGGTGTTACCTTTCCTCTAGATTGAACTAGGCAGGCCGAGAGAGGGATCATGCTGCATGGGCTACACATGATCTCTATATTATAGCCCAGGCTTTGTGCTATGGAGAGGCAATAACTCCATCCCTGGTCTTAACCGGTCTCGGAATCAAAGCTAGAGGCAACTTATGGGTTATAAATCCCTGTCAATTGGCATAGACATGGGGCACCATGCGTTGCCTCTGACGGTGGGAGACACCTACAGGTGTCACTGATCAGCTACCGCCCGCCTAAAGCTGGACAGCCCCCGGCCAATTAGGCGCTGATCCGCCACAGCCTGCCTGCTTCAATGGGTGCTTGGGGCAAGGACAAAATCTGAATTGCAGGCTGTAAAACCAATGCACTAGGTACTAATAAAAAAAAAAAAATTGGACACTTCAAGCTACGCCTTGCAACCTGGAACGTGAGAACCATGTGTCCAGGATTTTCCACTGACTTGACCACTATTGGCGATGTGAGTAAAACGGCTGTGATTGATGCCAAACTCAATTGTCTTAACACTGATATTGCTGGCCTGCAGGAGACTCGCCTCGCTGAGGAAGGGTCACTCAGGGAAAACAATTACACCTTTTTTGGAAGGGTAGAGGCAGGCTGAAAAAAGGCAACATGGTGTGGGCTTTGCAGTGAAGAATTCACTACTGGGAATGATTGAAATTCCAGCAGGAGGAAATGAAAGACTATTATCCCTGGGCTTGGCAACCTCTTGTGGTTTTGCCACCATTATTACTGCAGATGCACCAACACTTGATTCCTCTGATGATGTGAAGGATTCGTTCTATGAGGAGTTAGACTCCGTGATCAAGGCAGTGCCAAAATCTGGCTACATTTGTATGCTAGGTGAATTCAATGCTCATGTGGGCAAGGACTCAAGTTCATGGCCAGTGTGCCTTGGAAAATACAACATCGGTCGCATGAATGAAAATGGGCAAAGGCTGCTGGAGCATTGCACCAGAAATGACCTATGTATTACAAACTCCTTTTTTAAAACAAAAGAGCTGCAAATGATCACATGGAAACATCCAAGATCCGGCCATTGGCACCAGCTGGACTTCATCATCACACGGAGACAACATCTGAACCATATAACATTGACTCGAAGTTACCACAGTGCTGACTGTGATACGGATCATTCTTTGGTTGTTGCAAGGGTTAGACTGAGACCAAAGAGATCTGCACAGCTGAACACAAATCTAACCCCATGATTAATATTATTAACACTCACGATCCTGAAAAGTGCTTTCAGTTTCAACAGCAACTTGAAGACGCTTTCACTGATACACCAGAAAATTGTACAGTAAGTGAAAAGTGGGGTCAACTTAAGGAAACTCTTTATAAAACTGCCGTAGGGGTTTACAGCACTGTGGATCATAAGAGGCAGGGCTGGTTTGCGGCAAACAGCCAGACTCTGCAGCCCTTGATTGATAAGAAGAAGATCGCTCTCTTAAAAAACAAGGAACGACCAACGCATAACACTCTGAGTGAGCTAAACCAAGCTAGGAAGGATGTGCAAAAGGCTGCCAGGCAGTGTGCAAATGATTATTGGATCAAGTTATGTGAGTCCTTTCAAATCGCAAGTGATAAGGGAAATATCAGAAGTATGTATGAAGGAATAAAGAAAGCCTGTGGTCCAATGATCAAAAGAAGTGCACCATTGAAAACCTTGACAGGAGAAATCGTAACTGATAAGAAACAGCAGATGGACAGATGGGTAGAGCACTATTTGGAGCTTTACTCAAGTGAGACCAAACTAGCGGATGATGCCCTCAACGCCATAGAGGCTCTACCAACTCTTGACCACCTGGACACACTTCCCACCATAACAGAAGTTAAGTGTGCTATAAACGAACTTGCATCTGGCAAGGCTCCAGGTAAGGATGGGATTCCAATAGAGGTTATCAGGAGTGGGCAAGACACACTCACTCTACAGATTCACCAGCTAATACAGCTATGCTGGCTAGAAGGACAAGTCCCACAGGATTTCAAAGATTCAAGAATCATACCACTGTACAAGAACAAGGGTGATAGGAGGGACTGCAACAACGATAGGGGTATTTCACTTCTGTGTATTGTTGGAAAAGTATTTGTCAGAATTGTTATGCGCAGACTTCAAGTCCTAGGAGATCAAGTCTACCCCGAATCACAGTGTGGCTTTCGACAGAACCGGTCTACCATTGATATGATATTCTCATTGTGACAAATGCAAAGAAAAATGCCATGAACAGAATCAACCACTGTTTATTGCCATCATCGACCTCACAAAGGCATTTGATTTGGTCAGTCGTGAGGGTCTGTTCAAGGCACTAAAGAAGATTGGCTGCCCACCAACTCTTCTGTCCATTGTGGAATCGTTCCACACAGGCATGAAGGGTATCAAGTTTGATGGTGCAACTTCTGAAGAGTTTGAAATCAAGAGTGGATTAAGCAAGGTTGTGTACTAGCTCCCACCCTCTTTGGAATATACTTTTCACTTCTACTGAAATATGCCTTTCGTGATCAGGATGGTGGTATATACATTCACTCACGCTCAGATGGTGGCCTCTACAATGCTCAGAGATTGAAGGCCAAGCACATGATGCTGCAGTTATGACCCACTCTGAGGAAGAATTATAATGTCTATTATCTGCATTCTCCAATGCTTGTTCTGAATTTGGTTTAACAATTAGCAAAAAGAAGAGACAGATTATGTCACAAGGTGCACATGGGGTACCATCAATCTTTATTGATGACACCGAACTAGAGATGGTAGACCATTTTACATATCTAGGATCAGTGGTAAATAGCAAATTATCCCTAGATCAGGAAATCAACATCCGGATTGGTAAGGCAGCAACAACAATGAACAGGTTAAGAAAAAGAGTCTGGGAGAACAGGAAGCTTACTGCCAAAACAAAAGTCCTTGTCTATCAAGCCTGTGTCCTTAGTACTCTTCTCTATGGCAGTGAAACCTGGACAACTTACTCACATCAAGAGAAACGTTTAAACAGCTTTCATATGCGGTGTCTGCGAAGAATTCTTGGTATTAAGTGGCAAGACAAAATCACAAATACTGAAGTATTGGAAAGATCAGGTTGTGTGATGGTTTATTCCATGCTCAGTCTTCGTAGACTTAGACGGATAGGACATCTTCGGAGGATGGATGATAGTAGAATACCAAAGGACATCTTTTTTGGTGAACTACAGATGGGTAAGAGATCTCAGGGTCGGCCTCTACTATGATGCAAAGATGTGTGTAAGCGGGACATGATTGATACAGGCATTGATAATGCACAGTAGGAGCAAGTCGCCGTTGAACGTGTTGCATGGAGGGCAAACATCAGAAATGGAATAAAGACAAAGGAGAAAATTATTGCAGATAAGTCACACACTGAGCATGTGAGACGTAAGATGGTGCATGATGGTGGAAATGACCACTTGTTCACATGCACCCACTGTGAACGGATGTTTACAGCAGGAATTGGCCTTATCAGTCACACTACCTACCGCCATGGATAAAAGTTATTACGCCTTTTTGAAGCACAAACTATCGTCTGCCAAGACGGCAAGGTGCCAATGAATGTCTAAAATTTAGATGACCATGCCTTAATTGCTATAGAATATAGACAATTAAGGATAAGACACAGCTAGATAACCAAATAAATACTATTTGGCAGCAGGCCTAATATAATTTAGATACCTCACCTTTGTTTACTGGCGACTCTGAGAAACCATGAGATTTATTTCTGAGAAGAGATGCCATTTGTGTGAACAGAATACCACCTAAAGTAAGTAGGACCCTAGCACATTAATTGTCGTTAAATAAAGGTATCAATTTGATAAAACTATATCTAAGTGTTAAAACAACCATGAGGTAATATATTTTGCAAAGAAATCTTACTGAAAACTAAGTAAAAGATTAATATCTATGTCGCAGTGAGCAAGCACATATTTACAATCAAAGTGATAGAGTAGATCTATGAAGAAAGTGAAGTGCCCACTGTTATTGCAGATGACAAGGCGGACAGATGAGAGGCAAATGTTAGATTACTGTAAGTAAAATAACATATTTAGATGTGGTTATGTGGGTTTTCATGATGCCACTTAAGCACACTGTTGTGGTATATCATGTGAGCTAGAATATAAGTTAGATGTTATTCCAGTGCAGGCCCCAACTATTAAGGTTTGTGGCTTCTAGTGCAGGTGATGTATGAAACTAATGACTTTAAGTGAATAATATGTATTTCTGTCTGGTCCGAACCATGTTGTTTATGGTTTTAGAAGTAAAAATGCAGAGAGATTATGGTGCAATGAGTTTATTTATTGTCCTATAGATTACCAGATGGTTACATTGAGTTTGGGTTATGATTGTCTTATTGTGAAGGATTTGGGGCACTGTAGTACCATTCAGTAGAAGATTGTTAAAGGCCCACATACAGTGTGTCAGATAGAGTGGCTATATTACTTGGTGAGCTAAGGCTGACCAATAGATTGATATACGCCTTAGTAAGCAATACGGTTTCACACACTTCCTTATTATTGACATTGGTCTTAATTTACCATTATTTATGTTAGTGCCATGCATATTTATGGGTAGCTATGGTACTAATTATATTGGTACTGATTACTGTTGGTTATTTTAGACATGTCCTTTGCATTTGTTGGTTTGGTATAATGATCTTTGTGGTGATTACATTTTGGTGTATTGTGTACATTGTGTGGAGGAAACAGTGTCTGGTAACATGAAGGTATCCTGTTCACTGGTAAAGAGTAGAAATAGACAGGGATGAGGTTACAGAAGAGTTAGTGGAGAAATTGTCATATAATCTGTGGGAGTTGATTGCAGTGACACTCCAGAGAAATCAGCTATAGGACTGAGGATGCTGTAGACCAGTGGTTCTCAACCTTTTTTGGCCCGTGCCCCCCTTCACCATATTTTCAGAACGTCATTCCCCCCCCCCTTTCCTATCAAAACTTTGGCCCATGCCCCCCTTCACCGTATTTTCAGAACGTCATCCCCCCCCCCCCCCCCCTTTTCTATTTCCTATCTAAAATCCCCCACCCATACACAGTATACGTAAAAATGGAAGGTAAATTTAATAGCATATACTAAAACAAGTCTAGACATCCACATAAAACATGATTTGTGGGTCCTACTTACTTTATAACATGAATTTTAGAAGGATGAGGCGTACATAACTGTAAAGTATGAAGAGAAAAACAATATCAAGTTATCGGTTCTTGTATTAACTCGATCTTGAAATGGTCTTCATTCCTCCCCTCCCCCCGTGGAAACCCTAACCCCCCCCCCCCTTTGGGGGGGGGGGGGAATTCCCCACCGGTTGAGAACTACTGCTGTAGACAGAGTATTGGTGACCAGAGGTTGACATTACAAGTTGTGATCCTGTGACATCTGATAGTAAACAGTAAATCAGATGGTACTGATGAGAAAAATGATAGATCATGAGTAGACAGAATAAGGTGAAGACAATAGATAGTCAAGAGCCAGGTTGCAGTGGTTATACTAATGAATAATATTAGATTATGAACTGACATAATGTGTGTGCTTTGTTTATCATGTGTATGATTGTTTTGCTAGAACACCATGTATACTTTATTTATGTACTAACAAGAAGACTGATATCCAAACAATCAGTGCTTTGGACTTTACTTGGTGGTAGTGATTGGCTTTAGTTGGTGGTATTGATTAGCATCCGTGGGAATCATTATATGACTTACTTTCCACTCATTGTTTTGGATGCAGGAAATTGCTTACAATCTCTGCTCTAATGACCTGATCCTCTCTTTTAAAATTTGTGTTCTTGTTGCTCCGAGGGACAGAGTGTGGGTTTTTCCACTTTCCCCACATCTCTTCAGCTTCTTTAAATTCATTTTATTCTTCTATTCCTTTCTTTACCTCCTGTACAATTCCTCTTTCAATTCCCCCTGCTTCATAAAAAAGTATAAATGACAACTTGACAATCATGTACATGCACATTGCATTATGACAACGTACTTACACTCATCAACACTGAACCTACAACATCTGTCATTGTAGAACAGTACTAGCTTTTTGTCTTGAGGTCTTTGTACAGTGATCACATAATCTGAAACACTCTAAAAAAATCAAATAAAAAAAAGGTTTTATGCAGCATATAAACACTCTTTTTCACTAGGCTACCTTTGCCATAACGATTCTTGTTTTAATCTCTACAAAGCACCTTCCATCAGACTAGTATGACTTTTCAGAGACAGTTGTAAATTTCACTTGTATAAGAATGTTACACTGTTGTATTTATTTCTTCTTGGAGATTACCACAATCTCTGTTTTCTTACAGTTTAATTCTAACCCTGACTGCTCACTGCATAAAATAACCACATCTACTAAATGCTGCAGATTATTCCATCAACCACTAAGATTGCTGAAAGTCTAGAATGATTCAGACTACTGTCAATAATGGAAACTGGAGATCTTACATTGAAGTGGACACTGTAAACAAAAGCATTTACACTGACAGTGTGGAAGAGAGTGTGAACTAGGTCTAGGAAGCACAGAGAATCTTAACTCCTGAGTTTCTTCTTCCATTTACAAGCCAGCACAAACGGGATGTTATCTCACGAGCACATTGTATCAAAGATCCTTCATACTTCACATGTATATAAATATCAATGTAACATACAATTGATGTTATTTAACATTTGTTAGACTGTTTCAGGCAGGAAGAAGTCATTGTAAAATGTTCGTACATTTAAATGTATGTGCGACAAAAATAACAAATTCACTTATCTTAATATTATTATACTTTACCTTCAATATTTTCTGCATGTTTGGCAAGCTTTCCTCCAAATCTTCCATAAGGATTCCCCCTTTACCATGCAAATCATAGTTTTTGAGTAATTTCACCAGACCACGTTTATCATGAATGTCAAACATGGGTTTGAAACAAAACTTGTTCACACCATCCTCCTTGATAACAGTTATCTTTGGATTATTGATCAATGACTGCAATGAAATTGTTACATATTTTATGAAATACTACCATAGTGATTGCTTTTATAAGCAATACACATAAGCACACACACACATCTTATTCTTCTTCTGTTAACGTTTGTCATATCTTTCAGCATGCAGTTAGGAACTTTTTTCATGTCTTTCAGCATACAGTTAGGAACTTTTTTCATAATGTCTTTCAGAATACAGTTAAGAAACTTTGTCATAATGTCTTTCAGAATGCAGTTAGGAACTTTTCTCATTATGTCTTTCAGCATGCAGTTAGGAACTTTTCTCATGATGTCTTTCAGCATACAGTTAGGAACTTTTTTCATGATGTCTTTCAGCGTACAGTTAGAAACTTTCGTCATGATGTCTTTTAGCATACAATTAGGAACTTTTCTCATGCCTTTCAGCATACAATTAGGAAGTACTACCTGGACAAAGCCTTTGCATGGACTGCATACAAGAAAGCATTAACTGCTTTTGATATAATGCTTGAAGGGTTGCTAAGCTGCTCTTGCTAAGTTTCCACTGTATCTAAATGTCAATGATGTTTGCTATTTGAGGACAGTCTTGTTACAGGATCAAACTTCTGAGCACTTCCTGATAGATTTCAAGATACATGAACATACTAGGTAATGAACATTAAAACAGAACAGCAAATCCAGGAGCATGAATAGTCAAGAAATGCTATCTATTTAGGGCCTATTTATTGTGCATAGAGGGTGGTGCTGGTTGTCATTTGCATTCACGACCTCCAGTCTTGCGCACTGATACTCATTTCCGACCATGTTTCTCCATGCCACGAGCCAACATGTCCAGCATCTTCTCCCTAAAATGTCCCTTGTCTACTTCTCTTTCAACTTCAGCTTTTCTCATCTCATGACATATTCAAACATTGGAATTGTCTATTTCTGACACAAGATTTTTATAACAGATTTGGAGGGTAAGCAGCTATTAAGGGAGACTAAGCATAAATAGGTGTGCCAAGGTGCGTAAAAATACAAGAAAAATACTGACATTCTGCTAGATGGGAGTATTGAAAAAAGACTGGTTCATAAATAACATCATGTCTCAGCAACTGAAATAGTTTGACCTCATTAAACATCACAGAAGTTTGGAAAGAACAGTGAAGGAAGACACAGTTCCTGGAAGAGTAAGAAGGGATAACCTGCATAAAGATGGGCACATGCCATTGCAGACAACTTGGGCAAGAGGGTGCATGAGGTGGGAAAAATGGTAGGAGGTTGAGAAACTCTTTGGAGGGCTGTGACGAGTGACATTCTGCAGAGGACTTGCTACATGATGAGAATGCAGACATCTGTTCTTGGCTATAGCAATGGCAAGCAGCACAAAACAAAAATATGCTTCATTACCCATGGAAGAAAAAAACCTACAAATATATATTTATATCTTAATAAAAACAAAAACAAAAAAAACAAAAATAATAATAAACAAAACTCATATGTGCCTTTCATACAGAAGAAGTATAAATGTTGAGTTCACTATGGATGGATTGTCATGTACAGTACACCATGTCTGACAGACAGATAACATTTGCCCAAACCTGAGTTGCCAACCAATGCTTCATTTTGCTAGTTATGTCTAACTGACTGGTCTCTTGCAAAATTTCTTCCAGTTCTAGAGGATCGTTAGCCCCTGACTGGTGCCTAGTCTGTAAACATAAAAGGTGTATTCAATAAAATAAACATACTGTGCTTAGTACCATTTTTAATTATTTGTATTAACAAAATATACTACTACAGCGCTTATGTTGTTCTTGTAAAACCCTGTCAATTCACACTTAACTGCTAGAATCATAGTCATTATAAATGCATTATGGTTGATTGACATGTTGACAAATAAATTGCAATAATAAACAGTGTTATTGTTTCTTTCTCAGTTATGTTTATTAAAGTATTTATTTTTAACTTCCATACTTTCCCTCATGTAAAACAGCTTAGCCAAGCAGTCACCATTCAGTGTTCAGGTTTAGCAAAACGTTACTTTGATTTATAAAGGATTAGATCCCTGGTGTCCTGACATCAATAATGATGCAAATCTGCTTACATTAATTGGTCAGAATAACCTTACAATGAATAGTATTATAAGCATCCAATACTAATGAAGGAAGGAAAATAACAGTACATTTGGAGGCAGCAGATTTAAATCTTGGTTTGGTCACATTATAGCTTTCAATATTTATATTGTCCACTGAGTTCTTTACTTTCTACTATTATTTCTTATGTACTTCTATGCATGCTAATCAATATGTGTGAATTTATTTTCATGCTATTTCGATAACCAATCATTTGCTACAATCAATAATGAAGACATTGCAAATTTCACAAACGTATTCAACAATAGGGAATGTTCAAATGAAGCCAGACATAGACTGGTCATGGGAATGCAGGGGTAATCGGCAGTAACAGTATATGGTACAACACCAACAAATAAAGTAAAGTACAACTGTTTACAACGTGCATCTTTCCTGTGGCAACATATGGATGTTATTCATGGACCATTTTGCAATCACTAAAAATAAAATCTGGTCTTTTGAACTTACATGTCATAGCACAAATGTTTATAATACTGTGAACCAAGAGAGAGGAAGAAAACTATTGACATTCTAAACCAGTGGTTCTCAACTGGTGGGGAATTCCTCCCCCCCCCCCCCCGATTATTTCAAGATCACATTAATACAAGAACAAGTTACTTGACATTGTTTTTCCCTCTAAATTTTACCGTTCTGTACTTTTTGCCCTAATGAAATTCGTTTTATAACGTAAGTAGACCCGCAAATCACGTTTTATGTAGATGTCTAGGCTTGTTCTAGTATGACATTCTGAACATATGGTAAAGGGGGGGCATGGGCCAAAATAATGTTGAGAACCACTGTTCTAAACGATTTGAACATTGAAGAAAACTGGCTTATAAAAATGTCACAGAAACTGAAATACTTCAGCCATATTACACGTCAGTGGTTTGGAAAAACAGTAATGAAAGGTATGATTCCTGGAAGAAGAGGCAGGGGTGACCAGCATGAAGAAGGACAGTGGACACTGAAGACAGCTTGAGATGAAAATACATGAGGCAAGGGAACTGGCACAGCATAGAGAGTCTTTATGGCAGGTCATGATGAGAGTGATGTTCTGCGAAGGACCTGCCACATGATGATGATATAATTTGTAGATGTTTTATTTCACCTTTTGGAAATCATTCAGTTTTGTTTGAGTTATAGGTTTATTATTTCTTTGTTCAATTTTTCCCATTTTCAAAGTCCGCTGTGACACCTACTGCAAGGAGCCACAAAATCATATAAAATAAATAATAAGCTGATTTAATCCAGCACTTCTGCAAAAATACATGGGGAAATTAATCAAAGATATTTGTAATACAAAGTGAAATCATTTGAAAATATTGTAAACTAATTACAATTAGAATTGCAACCTTTGAATCAAAAAATTAAAATTGTCTTTCAATATTTTGCAATCTTTCGCACAGAAGAGTAAATTTTCAACCGCATTGCCAACTTTGCAATCAGGATAACTCCCAGAGACAGAGTAGTATATACAAATGAGCAGCACACATCCCTGTCTCACTCCTGTATTGACTGTGAACATATCTGATATGCCTTCTTGTGTTCTTACTGCACTTCGGCTTGAGTGGTGCAATGGCTATGATGTTTTCTAGCATTTGCCCTTGTATCCCATAGTCTTCAAGGATGGTCTATAATTTGTATTTGTCTACTCTATCGAAAGCCTTTTCCTGATCTACAAACACAATATTCTGCTGGTCACTATATTCAATAGTTTTTTCACATATTTGTCTGAGTGTAAGTAGTGCATCAGTGCAACATTTACCTTTCCGAAAACCAAATTGTACTTTGCTTAACTGTTGTTCAACTATGGGTCTAGCTCTCTATTCCAATAGTTTTGCATACATTTTCCCTATATGGCTCAGGAGTGATATACCTCTGTATGTTTCACACTCTCTCATATTGCCTTTCTTTTTCCATATTGGTACTATTATTGCTGCCAATCATCTGGGACTTTTCTTTCTTCCCATGCTATATTAAAAAGTCTTGTTAGTCATTTAACTCCTGTTTCCCCACAGGCCTGAATAGCTTCTGTGGTTATTCCATCTGGACCAGGTGATTTGTTTTTAGGACTTTTCTGTATAACTGCTTTGACTTCTGCAGGTATGAAATTTAGTTCTTGCTGTCCCTGGCTTTTAGGCACAAAAGTGAGGTTTTCTATGTTATGTGTGGGATTAAGTAGTTCTTGAAAGTATTCTGCCCACCTTGCTAGTCTTTGTTTTGGATTAAATATTTATTCTGTATTTAACTTATTTAGTACATCTATCATTCGCTGTTATCAAGACACCAACATACTTGAACACATTGCCTGGCCTCAGACTAGTCTTATGTGTGAATTAACATACCTTCATAAACTTCACAATTTTGGCCAGAACACTGAACTTGTATTGAGAGCTGCCTGCAGATACTTTATAATCGACTGAGTCTGAGGAGAACAAGAGACTGACATATTTATAACTTGCAATTCAAACCAATAAATCTGAGCAGCAGAAGGCAATGCAGTGCTGTTATCTCTCTCTTCCTATGTGTGTGTGTGTGTGCGCGCGCATGCGCGTGCGCATGTGTGTGTGTAAGTACGTTTAAGATGTATGTATGTGAGCAAATGCGTATTTGTGTATAAGATTTGTGACTATAAGTGTGAATAGTGTGTGCACATATTCATGAATGCGTATAATGTATGTGTATGGCATGTGTATGAATATCCTTATCTATACATGTGTGATTATATGTGTATGTTTGTGTGTGTGTGTAAGCCTCAAATAGGTCCCTCTAAGCATGTAAGCTTGTCTATGGAGATCATTGCTGCTTTGCTTATGTCAGCAGAACAGGAATTCACACACATGCTACAGATTTTGCTACAGAAAATCGCAACCAGCATTTCTGCTCTGAATGGATAGACAGCTTTCAGAAGTCACGCTTCACATCACATACCTGGGTGTGTGCACCAGGACATGCCAGAGTTGAAGGTAATGAACTCACAGACCAGCTGGTAAATAATGTGCCAACACACATGGGAAGAAGCATGGACAGGGCTGATATAATCAATGCAGTACAGGCATAGTTGGTAGATACAGACGAGATTCAGACACTAGCCAGATTACATGAGTTGGAGGTGAAGCCTGGTCAGAAATGCCAATGCCACACTTGAAGGAAAGAGAGGAGATACCATAACCAACTCCTTATGGAAACTGTGAGCAGAAATACTTTAGGATGGCTGCTTCATCGGAGAGGTGAGCATGTATGAGAATGCACAATATGCATGACATCATTCAATATAGAATAACATAACATAATATGTAAATGGACTGATGTCATTAGAGTCACATAAATATTTCACTATCATAGGCTCATAAACAGTATGAAAGGCTAGGTATAGAACCCTTTTATTCAAAGCGCAAACAGTCACTTGGCTGATGGTGGAAAGCAATGACTTACACTGATTGTGCTTAAATTAATTTAATAAAAAGCATTCAAATA
Organism: Cepaea nemoralis; assembly: GCA_014155875.1. Taxonomy (NCBI): domain Eukaryota; kingdom Metazoa; phylum Mollusca; class Gastropoda; order Stylommatophora; family Helicidae; genus Cepaea; species Cepaea nemoralis. The sequence continues at coordinate 206,627 of JACEFZ010016068.1, forward strand.
TTTTGTCCATTTATGCATATAGATTGTTTTTATAAGATAATAATTGTTTGTAAATAATATAGCAGATGCTTCACACAACCATTGTATGTTATCTAAAACCTGCAGGTAACAATATTAAAGACAATCAATGATAGCCAGAGTAATCAAGTGTTACATTTGCTCTACATTACTGTGTGGTGCAGAAACATGGATAATTAATAAACAAAGTGGGGGTACAATTGAAGCTTTCAGAGTATGGCTGTACAGAAGAATACAATGATACTAGTAATCTGAAGCTAATCAACAAACCATGACTCCAAAGCATATTGAGTTATATCAGTATATAATTGCAATCACAATTTTTAAGTAACATTACATGACTTCAAGATAATACAATTATTTCAATATAACATGTAAATGAAATGCTTACGCGTTGATTTAGACAACTGAGGTTTCACTTTTGCCTTTTTGGCTTTCTTATCATTGTTTTCAGTGGATTTGATTTTCCTTTTCTCTACTGCTGGGGTTGCTTTAGCTCTCTTCAGAAAATTTTCACGTTCTTTCAGCAGGGCTGGATCCATTGTGATTTTCTCTTCCTTGTCTTAGAGATTTGATATGGTACTGTAACAAAAGTATATCTTTTAGTAAATGAGCATATATATATATATATACATACACACACACATGCATGTTCATTAGTGGACCGCAATTAAAAAACTCTGAACAAAAATACTTATCCAACATCAGTTGTAATATTCAAATAGAAAAAATAATACTCCAAGTTTAAAGCCCAATATTGCATTGATATGACAGTTCAACAGCAGAGTAAGACGAAATTGAAGATTTTTACAGCACACTGCAAGACACATTACATAAGATTGGTAATAATGACATAAAAATAATAATGGGAGATTTTAATGCAAAAGAACAGGAGGCAGGAAGAGCTGAACATGAGAGACACATTTTAGGAAAATTTTGATTGGGAAATAGAAATGATGCAGGTGACAAATCAATTGTATTTTGCACAGAATATGAGCTAACAATAGCCAACACACTTTTTAAACACCCAAGGAGACTCTTCACGTGGAAGTCCCCGTACAGTACTACTAAACATCAGATAGATTATATTTTAATACAAAGAAGATGGAAGATCAAGAATAACATCTGCAAAAACCTTACGAAGTGCATACTGTTACATATCATCAGTTATTAGAAGCAGATGTGACAGTAAAACTCAAAAAGCTTACCTGAGGATCAAGGCCACTTCATTTTGATCTCACAAAAATACCAGATACATACAACGTAGAAGTGAAGAACTGTTTTGGGGTCTTGATGTCTATACAGGAGGAATTGACACCTGATGAATTGGCAGTACAAGCTAGAGATATCTTGATAACTGCAGCCAAAGATTTATTCCTGACCAAGAAAAAGCAACATAAGCCATGGATTACATAAGACATGTTAGAATTAATAAAACAAAGAAGGGAACTGAAACAGAAAGGCGATGAATCTGATAACAGCAGGGTGAAGTAATGCTGAACTAATTATAGCAGGAGGAGAAGAAAGCATACAAATCACGCATTACATAAAAAGATATGGAAATATGGTATATGGCCAAAAGATTGGAAGAGAACTATCTTCATTCCAATACCAAAAATGGGGAATCTGAAATTATGCACCAACTAAAGAACTATTGCCCTAATCAGTCATACAAGTAAAATTCTACTAAAAATCATAATGGGAAGACTTCGTAAGAAAATAGAAGAAGAAATTAATGTGGTTCAAGATGGATTTAGACAAAGAAGAGGAAGAGAAGTGCAGATAATTTAATGTAAACCTATTCTCATGTTTTGTGGATTATTCAAAGACATTTGACTATGTACAACATCAGAAACTTTGGGAAATCATGAGGAGTATGGGTTTTCCATCACATGTAATACAACCCATAAAAATGCTCTATCTAGACCAACAACAAGCAGCGGTTAGAATAGATGGCAAGACATCCAATTGGTTTGACATCAAGCAGAGGAGTCTGTCAGGGATGTGTGCTGTCCCCCTGTTTGTTTGAGAAATATCAGAGATGATATAAACAGGGTGAAATATGGTGCCCTAAATATCAGTGGTCATGACATACCAGAGATTTGATATGCTGATGATACAGTATTGCTTTCCACAACACAGAATGGTAAAGAAAATCTAATAACCTCAACCCAATTGAATAGTCAAAATCACAACTTGTATCTTAACATAGCAAAAACAAAGATAATGCAAACAGGTAAAACTACTATGTTGAAAGAAGTATATGTTAATGAGGATAAATTAGAGGTGGTGGGACATTTTGAATATCTTGGGTCATTGATTAACAACAATGGTGACACAAAGAAATTAAAAGACGAATATCTATTGTTCTTCAAAGACTAAAACAACTGAATAAATTGTGGAGAGGGGCAGACAGAACTAAAAAAATTAGATTTTTAAGAGCATGCATCTTTCCCATTGCAACACGTGACTGTGAGACCTGGACACTTACTAAACAAGCTGAACAGCGCATACATGTCCTTTGAATTTAAATGTCACAGCCGAGTTCTAAGAATATCTTGGGTAAAGAAATGAACAAATGCATCCATACTTCAAGAGCTGAATACTGAAGAGGGTTGGCTATTAAAGACGGTAAAACAAAGAAAATTTATATATGTTGGTCACTTGAAGTGTCATGAAAGTTTGGAGAGAACAATAATGGAGAGGTATATGTCTGGAAAGAGAGGAAGAGGAAGGCCAAAGAGAAGATGGGTGCAGGATGTGGCGGATGATCTCCAGATGGGTGTATCGGGCATGGGACATCTTGCTTATGATCGAGTGGTTTTCCAGAAGGTTGTTATGGGAGCGAGGTTCTGCAAAGGATTATGCTACTGAATAAATGAATGAATGAATGAATGACAGATGACATATAATGAGATTATATGATGATTTGAATGATTAAAACTGTCATTTTCTGCCAATATAGTACCTTACGGTGCACAGCAGGGGGGAAGGGTCTTTGAGCCTTAGGAATTAAGGCCACCTGGCTAGTGCAGTCGCCGTGAACTGTACAGGTTAGGATTTTCTTTTTGCCCCCGACAGAAAAAAATCCCACACCTTACCGAGGATTCGAACCCTGATCTCCCGTAGGAGAATCTGGCATTCTAGCCACTCGGCCAGCCACTCCTCTGAATGTATAAATGTATAAATTAAACCACCATTATCAAGTATTTCAGTCTATGGACTAGTCATACAACTTAGTGATACATGGGGCAATAGAATCATACAATTGTTTCTAGCAACCTTTCTTTGCACACACACACCCCCACATAAAGAAATAAAATTCATTGAATGTGCTTGAATATTCACCAGTAAATGCAAACCGCAGGTCTGCGCCAGTCACTCCAGCGCTAATAACAGGAAAGATCCCAGTCACCAGATTAGAACTCTATTACATGTTAGCTGGGATCACAGGGAGATAAATGATAAAAATAGATGGTAGAACTATTTTTACACTGCCTCTTAGTATGCGTCAAATGTAGCCATTGAATTCCCTAGTTTCAAACACAAATAACACACAAGCAAATATTGAGGTTCAGCATGACATAGAGGTTTACTGTGCTGACATTTTCTCTGCTGACCACAGCATAGTGGGTTTATTCCTACCCCCAGTCAGATGCTGACCACAGCATAGTGGGTTTATTCCTACCCTGTCAGATGCTGACCACAGCATAGTGGGTTTATTCCTACCCCCAGTCAGATGCTGACCACAGCGTAGTGGGTTTATTCCTACCCCCAGTCAGATGCTGACCACAGTGTAGTGGCTTTATTCCCACCCACAGTCAGATGCTGACCACAGCAGTAGTGGGTTTATTCCTACCCCCAGTCAGATGCTGACCACAGTGTAGTGGCTTTATTCCCACCCCCAGTCAGATGCTGACCACAGCGTAGCGGGTTTATTCCCACCCTGTCAGAATGCTGACCACAGCATAGTGGGTTTATTCCTACCCTGTCAGATGCTGACCACAGCATAGTGGGTTTATTCCCACTCCGTCAGATGCTGACCACAGCATAGTGAGTTTATTCCTACCCCCAGTCAGATGCTGACCACAGCATAGTGGGTTTATTCCTACCCCCAGTCAGATGCTGACCACAGCATAGTGGGTTTATTCCTACCCTGTCAGATGCTGACCACAGCATAGTGGGTTTATTCCCACCCTGTCAGATGCTGACCACAGCGTAGTGGGTTTATTCATACCCCCAGTCAGATGCTGACCACAGTGTAGTGGCTTTATTCCCACCCCCAGTCAGATGCTGACCACAGCATAGTGGGTTTATTCCCACCCCAGTCAGATGCCGACCACAGCGTAGTGGGTTTATTCCCACCCGTCAGATGCTGACCACAGCATAGTGGCTTTATTCCCACCCCCCAGTCAGATGCTGACCACAGCGTAGTGGGTTTATTCCCACCCCGTCAGATGCTGACCACAGCGTAGTGGGTTTATTCCTACCCCCAGTCAGATGCTGACCACAGTGTAGTGGCTTTATTCCCACCCCCAGTCAGATGCTGACCACAGCATAGTGGGTTTATTCCCACCCCCAGTCAGATGCTGACCACAGCATAGTGGGTTTATTCCCACCCCCAGTCAGATGCTGCCCACAGCGTGGTGGGTTTATTCCCATCCCGTCAGATGCTGACCACAGCGTAGTGGGTGTAATCCCACCCCAGTCAGATGCTGACCATGGCGTAGTTAGTTTATTCCCACCCCTAGTAAGATGCTGATCACAAATCACAGCATAGTGGGTTTATTCCCACACCCGTCAGATGCTGACCACAGCATAGTGGGTTTATTCCCACCCCCAGTCAGATGCTGACCACAGCATAGTGGGTTTATTCCCACCACGAGTCAGATGCTGACCACAGCGTAGTGGGTTTATTCCCATCCCCAGTCAGATGTTGACCACAGCCTAGTGGCTTTATTCCCACCCCCAGTCAGATGCTGACCACGGCATAGTGAGTTTATTCCCACCCCTAGTAAGACGCTGATCACAGCTTAGTGGGTTTAAATTTCACACCCCGTTAGATGCTGACCACAGCGTAGTGGGTTTATTCCCATCCCCAGTCAGATGTTGACCACAGCCTAGTGGCTTTATTCCCACCCCCAGTCAGATGCTGACCCCGGCATAGCGAGTTTATTCCCACCCCTAGTAGACACTGATCACAGCATAGTGGGGTTTATTCCCACACCCCGTTAGATGCACCTAATTGTTGACTTCATGATTCGGTGATATAAATTACAAGTACCTCAGAAGCCTCACAGGGCTTGCCTGATGGTCAGAGACAGTTTATAACAAAATCGTACACTACACTAACTACTAGCAGCAAGCATGTGGTCTACGTCTACACTTGAGTTCAAAGGGATCAAACAAACAACAAAAAAGTCGCTTAAAAGTCGACTGGGTCAACTTCATTGCACCGGGTTTTATCCCATATAGCACGGTCTCTTTCCGCAGCGCGGAAAGCGTCGCACAGAGCATGAACTCGGTAGCTCTAGCGACAACCAACAGGAGTTTCCGAAAAATTTCACTCGTGAACCGAAGGATGCGGCCCGGAATCGAACCCACAACCTTCGAAGCCCGAGTCAAACGGCTTGACCACTTCACCACATACTCCCAAAGGGATCAAACAGGAAAATCAAAATTAAAACTTTACTTAGAACTGATCATAGGCTTTATTTTGGTACAAATGAATTTCCAATCTAGCCAATATACATTTATCATAATTTTAGTTAAATATGAAACAAAAAAGAATAGTAATATTAATAAGTTGTCATGTGTAAAATAAAAGGGTCCTTTAAGTTGACTTACATATATTACAAATAATACTTCAAGTATAGTTTACAAAACAAAACACAATTTTGGAATCATAAAAATTATAATGAAAATAATTATGTTATTTTTATATGTTAAGATACATAATATAAATTATGTTATGTTATAAACTATAATGTAGCAAGTAGTAAAATAGAAAATGTTAATTTATAATTCTTCTTCTTCTCTTCTTCTTCTGCGTTCATCCGGAGTTTTTTTTTTTCCGGACATGATTGCGTTGTGCCTGTTTACAGCAGAGCTGCATTCTTGCGCCGTTAGGCCAACATCTGACTTCTGGGGGATAATAATTCAATTGTCATGAGTCATATGTATTTAATTATTGAAGTGATTATTCACAAACGTTTATGAATAATGTATGAGACATTATTCACAAATGGCTGGTCAAGTGACTGTGGCAAAACGCCAGTGGCCCATGTCCTCATGCCTTCTTTGGGTTTGGGAAAACAGTGGGAAATGGCTTTTGGGAACTCAGTTCTCTTATCCGATCAATTCCCCTGAAAGATAGTTCTCTTGGTTACTTTTACCACCCGATCTTCGTAATAGATCTATTGGAAATCTGACTTTTCTTCGGGAAAACCCGATGGGGCACCTTGCACCAAATACGCACTAGTTCAACTTTTGGGGCAAACAATGTCCGTTGGAAAACACCTAATGTTTGTCATCTGCACCATGTATTAAAAATTTAAAGATTTTTACAAATTAGGTGCATCCTGCTGGCGAAGTGAAAGGGTCCTCCTGGAATTGAAAGGAGCAGAAGGGATCTGCAGGGCCACGATATAATCACCTTAAGCAAGTCTCAAGTGAACCATGGACGGTCGGGACGACCCCAGGCCAATTACTCTACTCAATAGATTGAGGTCCAATTAGGACTGGACTAGTGGCATTCTTCAGTTCCAGCTCAGTGCAAATCCCATCGCCAACATTGGACCCTATGTTCTTGGCTGGACTTACGCTTTATTCTCAGTCGTCAGCATCCTTGTCTGGGACAGTGAAAGACACCTACCCATTCCTATTTACAAATTGTCCTCCATTATATTATTCCCTACCCACAATTGTGTCAAGTGATTCCATGGCACTTTCCAAGAACACTTGATTGACTATAGAGTGTGTCCACTCAAACCCGCAGGCTTGGTTCTACAGCAGCCTGTTGTTCGTACAACCGATCTGGAAGGAGGAAACTAACTAAGGACATAATCGGTGAGGCAGATGTCGAATGACAGGACTTTGTAGTACTCTTCGGTCTATGATGGAAAGCCATGAGGCTCTGTGCTTGAACTGAACTCTGTGTCCCTGTTTTGTCTGTAGTGAACTATCTGTTTTAACTGCCTTGATGTTTTCCTGTGCTGTCCTTTATTAAGTTATTAAATTACAATTATAGTTACTGGGACGATCAACATGTTATATGTGTGTCAGCCAGAAAGACACCTCAGGGAATAGGCCCCGAGGTGAAAAGATAGAGTGACAGTGAGTCCGGGGAACGGAGGAGGGTTGGCGGGCAAAGACCTATTGCAGTCAGGGCTAAAGAAGAATATTGAAGCATTGTGACAGGGGTATTTGGGACCCTCCACTTAACTTGTTACAGTGACGTACGTTTGACTACATTATTAATGTTTGTGGAACTATCATTGTGTCCTCAGTAGTGTAGTGGTTAGTATCTCTGCCTATCACGCGGGAGACTGGGGTTCGACTCCAATTTTGTTTTATTTTTTATTTATAATAAAAACTATTAAACATTACGAACTAAAATATAGAACTGAGAAACCTGAAGCTTGTGAATAAAGTGTGCTGTATGGATCTGCAGAAGCTGCCGGGAGGTGCATCCCGCAGGCAGCGGCGGAGTGATTGAGTGATGGAATCGATGGATGCAATAGATCAGTTATCAGTTGGGGTATCTTCATTGCACTCCGGACAGGTCCATAGGTGCTCAGATCCTTCCCCCCCCCCCCCCCCAGCATATGCATCAGCATTCGGTGGCTAATAGTGCCAGTTCTGTGGTGGTTGATGAGGCACCTTGTTTTCCCAATGTACCTCTCGTGTCTGGCCGTGCCAATTCTTACTCCCAAGTCTTTCATCCAGGACAGCGATGTGGATTCACTGACGTCAAAGTCTTCTGTTCTCGACATATCTTTAAGGACATTAATAACATTGGCACGATCTATGGTCTGGCCATCTACAGGGGGTGCAGAGCAAGCCAGTTTATCAGCTCGTTCATTTCCCTCGACTCCCGCGACGAAGATGAAGGTGACTTTCCGCAGCGACTCAGTTCCATGTCTACGTACAGATCCAGCTTTGACCTTTCGAATCATGCTCACTGAATCACTTAGTACACACAAGGTGGTATAATGCTGAGATTCCAGCCATATGAAAGCCTGTGTAACTGCGATTACCCCCATCGTCATGCTGCTCGTGGTCATAGAGTGGGCACCACTGGATTCTTGTACGGTTCGGCCCGCTGAACGGGCTGTAAATGCCCACAAACTTCTCTGCTGCTTTACAACAGATCCATCTGTATAGATGAGCACTTCGGGGTTATCTGAGTGTTCATGGATGAATACGTTGACCTCTGCATTGACAGCGGCAGGGTTCTGCTCTCTGCACCATCTGTCGAGTGTGATAATGCAGGGGAAAGTGCACTTAAAAGCTGGAGGCACAGGCACCCATTCCTTGCCGGGGTTGATACTGGTAGGACAGCAGACCTGTCTGATGACATCTTCCGCCCGACCCATCCATGATTTGCCCCTCTTTAGCTTGTCGCCCTTTTCTCTGAATATAGCATCATGCAGAGGGTGCAGCTCATCTGCACTTATTTTTAAGTATGCACGAGCTCTCCAGATCTTGATCCTGTGGTTCAATGTCGGGAAGTCAAGGAGGTATCTCATTGCTACACAGCTGGTGTCTCTCGTGCAGCCCAAAATGATGCACATGGCTTCGTTCTGTACCTTTTCAAGTCTTCCAATCTGTGTAGGGCTGACAGTGAGGATGGCCAGGGCATACTCGATGGGTGAAAGCACCAGTCCTTGGAACAGAAGTATTAGCGGTCTTTGCTCGATATTGGCAGTCGCCATGACTCTCATTGCTGACAAACCTTTTCGAGCTTTCGTTATGACACAATCGACATGATCTCTGAAAGACAGGCCACGATCAAGCCTCACGCCAAGATATGTCATTGACTGGGTTCTACTCAAAATGCTCCCATCCATTCTTACTGCCGGCAGGTCTGTGTTCACAATATGGTTGTTTAGGGAGAACCATGTAACCGATGCCTTTGCAGGGTTGAAAAGGGCACGGCATCAGCACACCATGAAGAAATTCAATCTAGTTCGCCCTGCATATCGTTGGCAAACGCCTGTCTATCTCGACCCTGTCGACACACGAGAATGTCGTCAGCAAATGACAGTCCTACCCCTCCCGTCCAACTGTTGTTCAGTGACCGGCACCATATACACGTTGAACAGTACTGGTGACCCGTGGTGAACCCTGCTGCAATCCTGGACATATCGTTATCGGCTCAGAAGACCAATTCCCCTCATCTTAGCACCACCTTCCTTTGGAGCAGAACTGCAGCTATCCATCGTACAAGGTGAGGGTGCACTTTCAGTATGAGGAGGGTTTGCATCAAGTGCTTGAAGGATACTCTATTGTATGCGTCCTCTAAGTCTATGGCGGCCTCACATGTCTCTTCTCTGACCTTCGTAAACACCTTGAGCAAAGACCGCCGCATTCAGCCATGACTCTTTGTTACGTCTGTATCCTCCAAGCGTGGGCGGGAAGCAGCCGAGTTGTTCCAAGTCACAAGCAGGTCTGTGTGCTACAATGTTCTCCAGAAGCTTGCCAGCAGTATTCTGCATCATAATGATTCTGTAGCCGCTTATCTTAGAATGGTCTTTGTTCGGTTTTGGCAGCGGCAGCAAGTAGCAGTGTAGCCATTCCTCTTTGATCTGACCTCTATGGATACTGGTGTTGAATTCTCTGGCCATTTCTTCCATGTCATCATCTGACATCACCAGTAGGTCACCATATCGGATGCCGTCTGGGCCTAGGCGGTGTTAGGTGATTTCTTGAGCATCACATGTATTGTCTCAGCTGTGATTATGCATTATTCGTCTGTCCCAACCCCCTCTGAGAGAGTGTCGTTGTGGTCCTCTGTGTGGTGGGCTCATCTTTCTGGTCAGTCTGCTCTATGTAGCATGCAAGAAGGGCCTTACCTTTATCCGTATCCGACTTTTTCCATGTGAGGTCTGTGTCTTGAAAGTCTGGAATACCCCTACATTGTGCAGCACCGTTCATGCTCGTATGGAGGCGCCAGAATGTCGTAAGAGATCGCTCAGAGCACACCTTCCTGCTGAACTCGTCCCATTTCTCGGCCTTGGCCTGTTTGGCACAGGATTTGAATAAAGTCATCATCCTATGGACCTCAGTCTTCAGGTTCGCCAACTAGACCTGTGGCATGTTAGCTTTTCTGGCTTTTTTGCCAGTTTTTGACAGCCTGCCTCTTTCTCAGCCATGCCTTCTCGACCTCTCCATTCCACTATAGAGGCTGCAACCCTCTTTCTTGTCTCCTGCGGGAGGAAGTTAGTTTTCTTCTTCTGATCTTGCTTATGGCGTCTTGACCAGTGTTGTCATACGGGAAGGTATTTGTTTTGTTTCCTTGACTCCTGGCCCTGTCTTTCTCGATCAGGATGATACAAGGATAGTGGTCACTGTCGTAGTATCTCACTGTGCCCCTTTGTGTGATGGTGGGCGACACCAGGGCCAAGTCAATGACGCTGTCAAAGTCACCTGGTCGAGTGGCTATTCTAGTGACCTTCTCATCAATAGATCCAACAGATGTCTTTGTTTAATGTGAATTTTATTTGCCAAATAAAGTATCACTGTACGTAGTGTATGTCCTTGTCGGCAAATATAATCTTTGTGAGGTTTGAAGAAAAAGAACTTGCAAACAAAAGACAGATAAGAAGAGAAAACAAGTCTTCTTAAGCCAATTGACGGTGGTAGTGACCAGCCATTTGTGAATAATGTACGAGACGTTATTCACAAATGGTTGTGATAAAAAAATGGGCACTCTTCCAAATAACGGTCCCAAATTATTTCCCTGTATCCCTTACAGGGCCTAATTAGGCGATTATGCTATGGATTAACAAATAAACAAGGAAATGCTACGCATATAAAGTGCAGGAAAACCCGGTATACGTGAAGCAGGTTGAAAAGAGAGAGGAGAAAGATAGATAACGAAGCTAGTGTGAGAGACAGAGATATGAGAAAGATGTGTTGAAAGACATTAAAAAGTGATAAAGACAAGAAAGAGAGGGGGAGGGAGATAGAGAAAGAGAGAGGGAGATAGAGAAGAACTCGTGTTCGGGTGGCTAAGCGCCTTTCCCAAGACAACAAAAATAGAGGACAGATAAGAACAGAAAGATAAGTGTGCAGGTTCTTGTGCAGCAAGGTAAAGACACAGGTAACCAACACCTAATACACAAAAAACTCTAGGAAGGACTGTTTGTTGCCTAAAGCAAGATCATCAGACTAGCATTGGTTGATCGAAGTGACGGAATTGCGAATAGAAAAAAATTATATTCGCAATGGAACTGCGAATAGAAAAAAATTATATTCGCAATCAAAGTAGGTCACGTGATTATTCCTATGCGTGTCCATATTACAATATATTGTTGATCTATCAACGTGTCCTCGGTAGCTTAGTGGTTAGTGTCTCCGCCTGGTGCACGGGAGCTCGAGGTTCGATTCCCCACCGGGGAGGCAACATTTTTTTAATTCATTTTCAGGAATTCGGTGACACCAATGCTAGTCTGATGATTTCGCTTTAGGCATGTTTTCTACGGGTTTTGTGTATTAGGTGTTGTTTATCTTGCTGCACAAGAACCTGCACACTTGTCTTTTTGTTCTTATCTGTCCTCTACTTTTGTTGTCTTGGGAAAGGAACTTAGCCACCCAAACACGAGTTCTTCTTCTTCTCTCTCTCTCTCTCTCTCTCGCTCTAAGTCTCGATCTCCTACCTCTCCCTTTCTTGTCTTTACCACTCTTTAATGTCTTTCAATACATCTTTTTCATATCTCTGTCTCTCACACTATCTTCGTTATCTATCTCTCTCCTCTCTCTTGTCCACCTGCTTCAGATATACCGGGTTTTCCTGCACTTTATATGCGTAGCATTTCCTTATCCTTGTTTATTTATTAATTAATGAGGCCAGTCAATCGAAATCTGGTGTTTGAATTGCCTAGTCATGTCTCTCTGAGGCGAAGTATACTACTGTCAGCTTGGACCAGAATAGAGTCACTCAGAGAGGATGCAATGGAGGCCATAGAAAGTGTCAAATTAATAGAATCATCACTGCTGCGATATTATCAGGACATAAATAGCAAATAGTAGGACGTTAACATAAACAAACATGGATGCCAGGTAACAGTAAGTGTACAGAAACGAAAGTTAACAATTCTTGAACTCGCCTGGGGACAGAATTATTTGTAGGGATCGTTATTTGTATTGGGGATACCTATTCTGAAAAATTATTCTTGATATTTAAACAGGACTAACGTAATGTAAAAATAAAACGGGATGCCAAAAGAACGGACAGAAGTAAGAAGAAGAGTGATTCTTTAAAAAATACGGAGAATTCGGCAGAATTAAACTCGCAACAGTGAACATTCCTATTTAAATTAACCACCTTCTTAGACTTCTTAATGGCCCAAACTAAAATTGACTAGTGAGCAGACGCTGTGACATGTTTGTTACTTCCCGCAATTCGATTGCGAATATAATTTTTCTCTATTCGCAATTCCATTGCGAATATAATTTTTTCTATTCGCAATGGCATTGCGAATAGAGCCTCCTTTGGTTGATACCAAGTTATTTGTTCTTCATGTACCAGATATCTGATAAGTGGTTACTTCAGTGCACGCTCCAAAGAGTGGGACAGGTCGGGAGAGAACATACAGGGCACTGCTATTGCTGAGGCCTTGCTTGATCACTCCCAGATTCATAGAGCACACTTTATTAACAAGCTTCGAGTTTCTCAGTTCTATTTTTTTTTATTTGTTAAAAAGTCGCTTTCACCCAATTAATTGCTGAACAATTTAAAACAAAAAATTTGTCCGGTATGGAATTGAACCTCGAGCTCCTGTGTAAAAGGCGAAGGCGGAGACACTTACCCCTATGCTACTAAGGACACGATTTTGAATCAACGAAAATGTATAATATAGCTACACGCATGTCCCGATGATGTCATATATGTTAAGTCACGTGACTTGGCAAATCACATGACCAGCCAGGACAGTTCAACTATGAATAAAGGGAGTCTTTCACTTTATACATAGTTGAATTATGAATAAAGGGAGAATTAATTTATTCATAGTTGGAGTATGAATAGTCACTTTGAAAAAGAAACTATAAAACGTCAATTTTAATATCAAATGAAATTAAAGATTCTGACTGCAACAAATGACTTCAGATTTCCCTCGTTTAAGTGTTTAACTTTAAGTCGTAACTTAGAAGAGTTATTGTGTCTACTGAAAGTGATCATACAAAACAATTTAAATACAATTGTATGAAATTGTAGCGAGTCCTATCGTGCCATTACCGGAAATGAAAAAAAAAGAAGTGATATACGGAGTCACCTAGTGGTGACTCACCTTGTCCCAGGAAAAAGCTATCTAATTTACCATGCATTCTTTCGACGTCATTCATTCATTCAAATCTCAAGTGACAATAACACACATCATACGGGGTTTTCCAGGAAAGGTATGCCTAATATTCCGTGCACAGCGATTGGTTGAAATCATCGTGACCTTTTATATAAATAACATTATATTTCATACTTACCGTAATTAATATTATTTTGGTGTTCTAAATCGAATTAAATCAATTATAGATGTATTTTTGAATTCTGCATACAATTTTAAATATATCTGGAAAGTTTTATCGCTTTAATCGCTGCCGGGGGGATGTAAACAACATTTTCTGCGAAGATGTGTATTTTGCTCTTTGCGCATATATATCGGACTGGCATGTGCACTTTGTAACACTATTCTGGTGTTGCAGATAGAATTAAATCAATTGTAGATGTATTTTTGAATTCTGCATATAATTTTAAATATATCTGGAAAGTTTCATCGCTTTAATCGCTGCTGGATGGATGTAAACAACATTTTCTGCGAAGATGTGTATTATTTTGCTCTTTGCGCATATATATCGGACTGGCATGTGCACTTTGTAACACTATTCTGGTGTTGCAGATAGAATTACATCAATTATAGATGTATTTTTGAATTCTGCATACAATTTTAAATATATCTGGAAAGTTTCATCGCTTTAATCGCTGCGTGGTGGATGAAAAACAACATTTTCGGCGAAGCGTTTCTTTGTGAATGGGTAAGCGCATGGCTATGTGCCACGGTGACTGCGCATGCGCGTATTGATCGCTGTGGCATGTTACACTTTCGCTTTTCAACACTCAAAACGTGCAATTTGACCTACTAAAGTTAAAGAGAACACAAGTTTAAAGATTATTAATAATTTATTTGTATACTCGTACTATCTTTTAATGATTTAACAAGACGGAACATATTTTTGAAGTCAGTTTTCATAATCCATCTATGACCCATTTGGTTGAGACCAACCTCGCACGCGGAGAAAAATGAAAACGGCAGATTGAATCGTAAATAACTTTTTTTCTGATGCTTGCAATAGAAAACCATCAATTGTAGATGGATCTTCAAATTCTGCATCAGATTTTTCAGAAATTTGGAAAGTTTCATCGCTAACTTGCTTTAATCGTGGTTGAAAAACAGGTGAAAATGTTACGATCATAAAACCTAAATATATATATATGTTTGCAGAACAAGCATTGTATTCTCGCTAGCAAATCGTAAGCAGCACGCCTGTCTGTGTCACGCGGGAGACCGGGGTTCTGTTCCCGGCTGGACATGTATTTTTTTTTTTTTAATTTTTCACAAAATTATTAGGTGATATCTTCTTCTTCTTCTTCTTCGTTCATCCGGAGTTTTTTTCCCGGATGTGATTGCGTTGTGCCTGTTTACAGCAGAGCTGCGTTCTTGCGCCGTTAGGCCGACACATCCGACTTCTGTGGGCATTTGTTGACCGGGTTAACCTTCCCGGATTATTTAGGTGATATAATAGAAACTATTCGAATGCGCTACACTTTTCAACACATAAAACGTGTGATTTCACCTACTAAAGTTACATAGAACACAAGTTTAAAGATTATTAATATTTTATTGGGAGAGTTTATACCGAGCTGGCTCTGAATAGACAGAGTAGTTTATACCGAGCTGGCTCTGAATAGACAGAGTAGTTTATACCGAGCTGGCTCGGAATAAACGGAGTAGTTTATACCGAGCTGAAGTATGAAGCTGTTTAAATATCAAGAATAATTTTCCAGATTGGTATCCCCAATAAAAATAATTGTGTCCCCATGCGAGTTAAAGAATTGTTAACTTGCGTTTCTGTACTCTTACTGTTTACAGGCTTCCATCTTTGTTTACATTACCGACCTACTATTTCCTGCTATTGATGTCCTCATCATAGTTGCCATTCTAGATATTTTATATTCAGATCTAGAGGTTTTTGCCGGCATCTGGATACCGTTTTCTGACGTTTGGATGATGGATGCAATTCTAGATACTTTTCATTTGGAGTCGGATATTTTGAATACTTTCTAGATTTTACTTTTCTTTCGGTGTCATTTACCCATTTTATGTTCGGTCTGGACGCGCGTAAATTATGGTAACTGCCATTTTTTAAACTTTGAACTGACTTGGGTCAAATTGCGCATAAGGGCACTGAAGAAACTTTTGGTCAGTAAACATTTAAACTTAAAGAATTTGGCTGCAATTGGAACCGATAATGCATCGGTATCAACCATGGCGTGAATGCAAAATTGAAGGAAGATATCCCATCTTTAATCCTCATGAAATGTGTATGTCATTCCTTGCAGCTAGCATTATCACATGCCTCATCAGTCAGAATGTTTACCAAGGTATTTGGAATTCCTTATTGCTGAAGTCATCGGCTTATTACAGCCATCGGCTGGATGGACGCATCCCAGATTGTTGATTAGTTGGCATTCAATTTTTAACCTAACGCAGCTATTTGAGTAGCAGGTTTTCAATGCGGTGACACATACATCGTCGACTCCATTATGGTTGGAGGAATTGAAATGGTTGGGGACAGGTTTGTCAGCGCCCTGATTGATGTCTCTGAGGTGTTCTCTAAAACGGTCCGCAAGACGTCTGCCTGTTTGACCAATGTATTTCATGTCACATCGTTTGCAGATGATGACATATATCAGATTGCGGGATGTGCAAGTGAAAGAATCTTTCAAGGAGAAGGTGCCTAGGGGAAATGTGACCTCCGGTGTCTGAACAACGTATGGGCATGTCAGACAGTTCTTACGATGGCATTCGAATGTGCCCACAGATGAACTAACGGTGGGGAGGGACTATGCACAAGGTGGTCTCTGAGGCTCTGGTTACGGCGGAAAATTACCCTAGGGCCTTCGGAGAATACCTCACGAGTGGTTGGATCGGATTCCAAGATGGACCAGTGTCTCATGAAAATATGCTTGATGGCATAGGCATGTGGATGGAAGGTGAGGATGAGCTTGGGTGCATTGTTAGGAGGTCGCGTTTGTTTGACGAGGGACATTTCCCGCGAGACTTGGGTTATGCGACAGAAAGCTGTGGACAAGACGTCCTCTGGGTAGGACCGTTTGCGGAAAAAGTCAAGCATTTCATGGGCTCTCTCGAGGAAGTCATTATCATCCTGACAGATACGACGAAGACGGAGTAGCTGGGAATATGGGATGGAATCTTTGCAGCTTTTGGGGTGGGATGAGCTGTACAGGAGGAAACCGTGAGCATCAGTAGGTTTGTAGTACACGGAGGTCGTGAGGCCTGTAGGGTTTAATTTAATAGTGGTGTCAAGGAAATTGACAGAGGTGGTGGAAATTTCTGTGGTGAATTTGATCGATGGATGGAAGTCATTGACATAATTGATGAAGCAGTTCTGTTCCGCCTCTGCCATGTCGGTGAGACCTATGCCGTCATCGATGTAGCATCGGTAAAAAGAAGGGAGAAGACCATCATAGCTGAGTTCAATCTGGTGTTCCAGATGTCCCATAAATAAACATGCGTAGCTGGGTCTCATTTTCGTGCCCATGGCGACACCGCTGATTTGTTTAAAGTAGTGGCCATTGAATTCAAAGGAATTGGTGAGGACCAATTCAGCGAGTCTCATAAGTGAGCGAGTAGGGATGGCTTGATCTGTGCGTTGATCCAGAAAGAACTGTAGTGCCCTGAGGCCATCTGCATGAGGAATGGAGGTATAGAGGGAACATACATCCATTAGGAATAGTCTGTATGTGTTCCCAGGAGTTAGTTGGAGGGAGTTGAATGAGAGTAACGCATGCGTTGTATCCTTGATGTATGACGGGAGATTCGCAACTAGAGGTTGGAAAATCCTGTCAAGAAACGTTATAATGTTGAATGATGGAGGTGATCAAATGGAAAGCAAGCTGGTTGTTGAACGTCAGTAGATGCAGAGTCCGGTACAGGTTGTGCTTGGTGTCCTTCAGTTCAGAGATATGTCGTTGATGCACAGTCACTGCCAGCTTCATGTACTTGACGGACTGCTCTTGTGCCAGGCGATTGAAGAGCCGTGTCTCAGCAGGAACCAGTTTGCCCAACGAGAGATGAATATTGCTCCGGAAGCCTTTAGGTGTAACCTTGAGCCGGAGACAGTTGTTCAGGAAATTCAAATGGCAAGAAAAGCGAGTGATGTTAAAAATAGTACGTGCGAGGCTAATAGCTGCACGGGACATGTCCTGGGGTATGAGGGCAAATATGTCGGAGATGGTGTGGTGGAGAGATGACCTAGTCCGTCTGTCAGCAGGCATGATCGGCTACAGGCCGGTAAACATAAACTAATGGATATATAAACTAAAAAACGACAGTATAAAGCACAGTACGAAGCATGAGAGTTTTGTTTGTTTTGTGCCTGTGTGTATCTATGTCTTGTCGAGTATCCCATTCACATTTCAATTCATTCGCTTGCAATACTGTTCTATTGTAGTATAGTATGCATGTAGTATATTCAAGTAGATGTGAAAATACTAACTCATGGTTAATTCCGATGTCTCATGATATTTGGGAGAAGCTATCTGTATTGACACGGCCTTCTCTCTTATCACTTTAGCAACGCTTGTACAGACACGTCAATGTTCACTTTATCAACGCTCGCACAGACAAGTCAATGTTCACTTCAGCAACGCTCGCACAGAATAGTTAATATTCACTTTAGCAACGCTCGCACAGACAAGCCAATGTTCACTTTAGCAACGCTCTCACAGAAAAGTCAATGTTCACTTTAGCAATGCTCACACAAACAAGTTAATGTTCACTTGAGCAACTTTCGCACGAACAAGTCACTGTTCACTTTAGCAACGCTCACACTTCTATACTTCCTGAAGTAACACAAATTATCTTGTACTTTGATTACCGGGTCTTTGTGACATAAGCACAAAACGTCTTCGTGCAGTTTCTGGTGTTTACGCCTTTCTAGGTATTCAAATATTTGCAATAAATGTCGCTTTCTCTTAACTTCTTTCTTCTCTCTAATTGCTTTATTTGCACACACGCTCTTTCCATGTTTGTTGCTGACTTTATTTATCAACTTCATCATCCAAGCTAAGTGCATCTTGTGAGACAGGCATCAGTGAAGATGAGGACATGATTCTATAGGTAAGTCACATCAATTTTCTTTTTAATGTTGCATATCCCTTACAGGATGGTGCAGTCAACATCAGAATTTTTCAGCTGCTGTTGATGTACAAGGCAAGATTACGCTCAGTAGTTTGCCATTGCTTTCTGAGCGACCGGCTCACATACCCCTGTAAGTTACCAGCGCGGCTCGAACCGCTGTCGGTTCGGGCGCAGCTGCGTTACTCATGAGAATATACGGGATAACGGCGACAGCCGTAAACTTTTCGCCAGGGAGAGCGGCAGTCACATCAATACATATGTAATTTCTTACTTTCTCAATCTGGATATTTTTCGTAGATACTTTGCAACGAAATCTAGATATTTATGGATGTTGTTTGGGCCGTTTCTAGATACTTTTGGTCAAAATAAAGTGGCAACCCTGGCCTCATAATTCCGGTCCAAGCTGACAGTAATATGCGTCGCCTCAGAAAGACATGATTAGGCAATTCAAACACCAGGCTTCCGACTTACTGGCCTGATGAATTAACAAATAAACAAGGAAATGCTACGCACATAAAGTGCAGCAAAACCTGGTATATGTGAAGCAGGTTGAAAAGAGAGACGAGATAGATAGATAACGAAGCTAGTGTGAGAGACAGAGATATGAGAAAGATGTGTTGAAAGACATAAAAAAGTTATAACTTTTATATAATATAAGTGACAAAACATCTGTTCATAATCATATATCCTAATATTTTTTTTATTAAAAAGTCGCTTGCACCCAATTAATTGCTGAAATATTTAAAAAAAAAAAAAGTGTCCAGCAGGGAATCGAACCAACTGCTCCCAATTATCAGGCAGAGCGACTTTTTAATAAAAAAAATATTAGGAACTATGATTATGAACAGATGTTTTGTCACTTATATTATCTTATTTATATTATATAAAAGTTATCACTTTTTTATGTCTTTCAACACATCTTTCTCATATCTCTGTCTCTCACACTAGCCTCTCTTTTCAACCTGCTTCACATATACCAGGTTTTGCTTCCGGAGCAATATTCATCTCTCGTTGGGCAAACTGGTTCCTGCTGAGACACGACTCTTCAATCGCCTGGCACAGGAGCAGTCTGTCAAGTACATGAAGCTGGCAGTGACTGTGCATCAACGACATATCTCCGAACTGAAGGACACCAAGCAAAACCTGTACCGGACTCTGCATCTACTGACGTTCAACAACCAGCTTGCTTTCCATTTGATCACCTCCATCATTCAACATTATAACGTTTCTTGACAGGATTTTCCAACCTCTAGTTGCGAATCTCCCGTCATACATCAAGGATACAAAGCATGCGTTACTCTCATTCAACTCCCTCCAACTGACTCCTGGGAACACATACAGACTATTCCTAATGGATGTATGTTCCCTCTATACCTCCATTCCTCACGCAGATGGCCTCAGGGCGCTACAGTTCTTTCTGGATCAACGCACAGATCAAGCCATCCCTACTCGCTCACTTGTGAGACTCGCTGAATTGGTCCTCTTCAATTCCTTTGAATTCAATGGCCACTACTTTGAACAAATCAGCGGTGTCGCCATGGGCATGAAAATGGGACCCAGCTACGCATGTTTATTTATGGGACATCTGGAACACCAGATTGAACTCAGCTATGATGGTCTTCTCCCTTCTTTCTACCGACGCTACATCGATGACGGCATAGGTCTCACTGACATGGCAAAGGCGGAACTGAACCGCTTCATCAATTATGTCAATGACTTCCATCCATCGATCAAATTCACCACAGAAATTTCCACCACCTCTGTCAATTTCCTTGACACCACTATTAAATTAAACCCTACAGGCCTCACGACCTCCGTGTACTACAAACCTACTGATGCTCACGGTATCCTCCTGTACAGCTCATCCCACCCCAAAAGCTGCAAAGATTCCATCCCATATTCCCAGCTACTCCGTCTTCGTCGTATCTGTCAGGATAATAATGACTTCCTCGAGAGAGCCCATGAAATGCTAGACTTTTTCCGCAAACGGTCCTACCCAGAGGTCCACAGCTTTCTGTCGCATAACCCAAGTCTCACGGGAAATGTCCCTCGTCAATCAAACGCGACCTCCTAACAATGCACCCAAGCTCATCCTCACCTTCCATCCTATGCCATCAAGCATATTTTCATGAGACACTGGTCCATCTTGGAATCCGATCCAACCACTCGTGAGGTATTCTCCGAAGGCCCTAGGGTAATTTTCCGCCGCAACCAGAGCCTCAGAGACCACCTTATGCATAGTCCCTCCCCACCGTTAGTTCATCTGTGGGCACATTCGAATGCCATCGTAAGAATTGTCTGACATGCCCATACGTTGTTCAGACACCGGAGATCGCATTTTCCCTAGGCACCTTCTCCTTGAAAGATTCTTTCACTTGTACATCCCGCAATCTGATATATGTCATCATCTGCAAACGATGTGACATGAAATACATTGGTCAAACAGGCAGACATCTTGCGGATCGTTTTAGAGAACACCTCAGAGACATCAATCAGGGCGCTGACAAACCTGTCCCCAACCATTTCAATTCCTCCAACCATAATGGAGTCGACGATGTATGTGTCACCGCATTGAAAACCTGCTACTCAAATAGCTGCGTTAGGTTACAAAATTGAATGCCAACTAATCAACAATCTGGGATGCGTCCATCCAGCCGATGGCTGTAATAAGCCGATGGCTTCAGCAATAAGGAATTCCAAATTCCTTGGTAATGACTGATGAGGCTTGTGATAATGCTAGCTGCAAGGAATGACATACACATTTCATGAGGATTAAAGATGGGATATCTTCCTTCAATTTTGCATACACGCCATGGTTGATACTGACCATTACCGATGCATTATCGGTTCCAATTGCAGCCAAATTCTGTAAGTTTAAATGTTCACTGACCAAAAGTTTCTTCAGTGCCCTTATGCGCCATTTCACTCATTACCGGGGGGAGGGGGGGGAGGGGGGGGAGGAGGGGGGGTTGCCAGATAGTTGAGCGTTGACCCAAGTCAGTTCAAAGTTTAAATAATGGCAATTACCATAATTTACGCGCGTCCAGACCGAACATAAAATGGGTAAATGACACCGTAAGAAAAGTAAAATCTAGAAAGTATTCAAAATATCCGACTCCAAATGAAAAGTATCTAGAATTGCATCCATCATCCAATCATCAGAAAACGGTATCCAGATGCTGGCAAAAACCTCTAGATCTGAATATAAAATATCTAGAATGGCAACTATGATGAGGACATCAATAGCAGGAAATAGTAGGTCGGTAATGTAAACAAAGATGGAAGCCTGTAAACAGTAAGAGTACAGAAACGCAAGTTAACAATTCTTTAACTCGCATGGGGACACAATTATTATTTTTATTGGGGATACCAATCTGGAAAATTATTCTTGATATTTAAACAGCTTCATACTTCAGCTCGGTATAAACTATTCCGTTTATTCCGAGCCAGCTCGGTATAAACTACTCTGTCTATTCCGAGCCAGCGCGGTATAAACTACTCTAACTCTGTCTATTCCGAGCTATCGCGGTATAAACTCTCCCTTATTATTATTGTTTTTTTTTTTCAGACAGAATCTGCCTTTCAAAAAAACCAATCTTATATACAGGAGGTGAAGATGTAAACCGTCGCTATTTCTAGCCGGCATTGAGGTACCATTAGATTTTGAATTTCAAGGCCTATCTACTGACTGTCGTGCTCTCATTTGTAAATACTCAAAATTAAATTGATGATGGGGGGACTCGCTAGAAATTGTATTCGACTTTCTTTCAATACTTTCATGGCGTAGTGATTTCTTTCATGTAATAAAATTGATTTGTTACATAAAAGTTAACAAATATCTAAGATATATTATATTTACTAATATATATATACTACCATAGGCGACAAAGAATAATTGTTGGTCAACTGACTGGCACCAGATCCAGATTGTACAGAATGTGCTTCAGTATTGTCCGTGTATTCCTCAGACACAACAGACATAATGTGTCCAAATATTCCGCAAGGGAAGTTACTCCAAAAGTAATTGTCATTTCATTCATTCATCGTGTGCCATGTCGATAAGCGTGGGCGGTCATATTTCGCCATCTCACTTGATCACCAGAGTCGTGGATCAGCTCAGTGTTCTTGTCTCGACCATAACACGTGGCCATACAAACCCATTGTTCTTTACCCCTCGATCTTGCCAGTTACCACCAAGTTCTCACATTTATTTTTTCTCATAACGTGGCCAAAATATTGTGACTACGTCTAATTTCTCTAATCAGTTTACGTTTACGGTTTTAATATGTTTCTTGTAGGACTTGGTCATTGGTGCTTCTGTCTGTTTATAGTTTTCTTTAGCATTTTCCTCGGAAACAGCCATCAGATGTTTTTCAACTTGTTTGCTCATTGTCCACGTGTAACATCCATACAAAATTATAGGTTCTATGTAACACTTCGACAATCTTTCTCTCGTTGCAATTGACATATTTTTATTGGTTAATATGTTTTCCATCTTGGAAAAGGCTGCCTTCACCTTGGCGATTCTTAATCTAATCGCTTCAGAGCACTTCTCATCAGACTGTGTTAGCTCTTCAGGATTAAGACAACTGATGTGCATCTATGAAGAGAGCTGCGTGTTTCTATTGGAATTGGTCGTTCTCTGCCTACAGCATCTATGCTGTAGATTGTAAGGCCTCTAATACCTCTATCTCTGCCTTCATTTGTGATATTCAGCAGCACCTGTGGTTTTTTGTTGTTATTAAGACAATTGATGCGCATCTATGAAGAGAGCTGCATGTTTCTATTGATCTTTCTTTGCCTACAGCATTTATACTGTAGATTGTAAGGCCTCTATCTCTGCCTTCATTTGTGATACCACCAGCACCTGCGGTTTTTTGTTGCTGTTTTTCATTTTGTGAAAACATCTTCTAGCAATGGTATGGTAAGTTTTGTCATCATGCACTCTGCTGAAGTTTTTAATCTTGAGTTTGCTAGGAGGGTCGTTGGGGTCTTTCTTTTGACTGCCGAGTCCATCGACGATGAACTGTGGTTTTTGTGGATTAATTTTGTGTTGGCATTCTGGCAGCGGCATTATGCACAGTGTACCTGTGCGGGCTGTTGGATTGCCGAGATTTCTGCCTATTCCACTTTTCACATTGGACAGTGAGGAGCATTTTTTTGTGATATTCACTGGCACAGGAACGGAGCATAATGGGGACGACCCGTTGTCGTAGATCTGCTGCCGCTTTGTCAGTCACAAATGGGAATGTATTTATCCAAGTTTTCATTATCCAACTGTTTTATTCTAGAAGTTTATCTCTGGGGTAGGACGCCTCGGAGAGGGAGATGTAAAGAGAGTTGGCAAATCTCCTAGGGATGATCACAGCCTGCGGTCTTCTGGGGCTAGCACAGTATCACATTCACCCAGTGTGACGTATGAGAATGAATATGTTTTACGTTCTCTATGGTTGATGACCCACTGTACCATTTACACATATCTGAAGCAGGGATGAAAAAGATTGAGTTGTCAAGCCGTAAATAAACTGATAAATTGAATTATACATATTTCACCGGGGGGGGGGGGGTGTTTCTACCATGTTATTATCTGACTACTGGATTATGAAGAATAAAAAGACCTGGTGGTGGTGCATAAGAGAGAACAGATTTATGGTGAGACTGGGGTCATGATAACTTATGATGAAGCTGTACAGTTGTGTGAACGGCGGAGAGACTGACGTGGTCAATGACTGAGAGGTGTTTATGACATACTTTCGTATGATACAGTAGAGTAGAGACAGAGTTGAGTTGAGTCAAGAAACGACATCACAGCACTCGGGATAATCCCATAGGTGATCGTTCCTCATTTGCAGCAGCCGACGAAGAGTCCCAATATAATTGGTACCAGTAGCAGTCTGATTATGTATCCGCCTGTCCTTCCCTATGCGTTTTGAGTGTTGGCCAGATCTCCAGATCTCCCTGCAGCACCAGTTCTCTTAAAGCCGTGATGATCTATCTGTTTTTCTGCACTATACCGAATATTCTAAAGTACCCCAACCACGTCCCCATTATAATGGCCCATTACCCTACAAAGTGTTGCATACCCGGCCAGTCAGTCTGCCTGCTGGCTTCCCACCACACCAGGAACAATTCCAACAGATGCTCCCTATTTTTAATTATTGAATGAAAGCCTACCATACTGCTCGAATCATGTCTGTCTTCACTTTTCTAAAATATCATTCGTTGTGAGTCCGTTATAATTACGACATGCGTGTGCTGTTTCTCAGCAGAACACCGCAGTGACTCCCGCAACCTCCATTCTGAGGCTAAATGTTGTGGTATCATGTGCCATGCTCTTCTATACAAAACACCGCCCACAAAACTTCGCCACGAACCTCAATACACTTCTTTTATCTCTTAGCACAGAGCTATTTGTGTAGATGATTATATCGCCTGGTCGCGAATTGTCGTGGATAAATTGATGAACCTCCCATTCAGTGCAGCCAGCCGCCAATCCCTGCATTTCCGATCGAATGTTTTCGAACATACACACTTGACTTCTCTGCCTAAGCCATCCATGATTTTCTTCTTATAAGCCTGTGGCCCTTATCTGTGTCCAGAGCTAAAAGCAAGAGGTGACCAATGTCAACGTTAGTTGGACTATTTAAAATAAGAGCAGCATTCATATATATACAAAACTACAGAGAATTCTAGAATCCCGATCTTGGTGAAAGGCCATCATGTAAGTGAATATTTATGACAAATTGTTTCAGAAACTCCGATACGAGAGACAGCATAGCTAACACCTACTGTGCATTTTTTCACCCGTCAAATATCTATAAAATAAAAAAAAAAAAATTGGAATCCAACTTCATGAAACAGAAGATTGGTCTCACTCGAGTTCTAGAAGGCTGTTGCATTCTTTATTTTCACTGATATATATCTTCCGCTCAGGAACGTGTGACCCTTTATGCCTCCGCGTTCCTGCATTTTAGTGTTGGGTGTATGTCAGTTATCGTCCATTATGTTTGAGTGATCACATGGACAGCTCACATTCATGAGATGATTATTTTAACGCCCCGGGACTTTCCTTCACGGTTTGTTGCGCAGGAGACAACTGGGCTCCGAGTTGTTTGTTCGCCGGATTTTATTTTCTTTTTAACGCTCACTTTGAACTTAAGTGTAGTCCATACACATGCTACCACCACTTGCACTGGACTAATTTTTGCGAATTGATTAACTATCCCTATTAACTGTGTCCCTCGTCATCATCAAACAATAACATTTGGATGTTTCTGAAATCGCAACAGGCGACCCTAAAATTATGCACAGATGTGAAAACATGATTAGAGACAGAATGCAGAAGATTCCACAGGAGATGGATAATGGTTTCAATTCAAAGCAGCATCAAATAATTTAAAAGATGTTTTGCACTGCCAATATAAGTAGAGGCAGAATGCCAAAGGTTCATTGGACCCGATCTTCTTTATTTTATACTAGCTGACCCGGCCCGGCTTCGCCCAGGCCCTGGAGGGGATCTATCTATCTATCAGTCTGTCTGTCTGCTTGTTTGTCTGTCTGTCTGGCTGACCCGGCCCGGCTTCACCCAGTCCCTGGTGGGGAGCATCTCATTTAATTCATATAAGTAGTCATATAAGCTCTCCCGTTCCCGACTATCTGTCTGTCTGTCTATCTGTCTGTCTGTCTGTCTGTCTGTCTGTCTGACCCGGCCCGGCTTCACCCAGTCCCTGGTGGGGAGCATCTCATTTAATTCATATACGTAGTCATATAAGCTCTCCCGTTCCCGACTATCTGTTTGTCTGTCTATCTGTCTGTCTGTCTGTCCGGCCCGGCTTCACCCAGTCCCTGGTGGGGAGCATGTCATTTAATTCATATAAGTAGTCAAATAAGCTTCCGTTCCCGACTATCTGTCTGTCTGTCTATCTATCTGACCCGGCGTGGTTTCGCCCAGCTCCTGGCGCACAGTAACTTAAAAGAATGTCCTTCCACACACCATTCATTATTTTTAATGAAAACTGTTTTTAATCACCGACATGACAGTTGATAAGTTCTTTAAGCAGAAAAAGATGGGTTACAATGTTATGCATTATTTTTATGAAAACTTTGAAAATGCCTTAAAGATTATATCATTATTTATTATAACTCATATGCCTGAAAATATCTATAGACAAAGAGTTTAACAATAGTGCAAGTAAGTCCAACAATATGACTATAAAGTATATAGAAATGTTATTAAAAGTTATGCCCCTTGAAATAACTTTTCTAGAGTGAAGTCCCCCTGCTATATAGAAATTATATAATGAAAAATGAAAAAAAGTAAATGTTATTAAATAAGTAGAAGATTTTACACTAAGAAACTATTATAGTCGGTTGCACAGGAATGAAAGGAAGACGTGTAGAAAATTTCATCTCAATCGGATGTACCGTTATCGAAAATGATCAAATGATCAAGACCGAAAGAGAACAGCATAGAGCTGAAATGGAACTCTTTCAAAACAAACCAACAGAAGCCACAGGAAAACCGCAAGAAGAAACCCAAGAGACCGAGTCTGAACAGCAAGCTAAAGCCAGCAGCCCAACCACAACGCCCAAGAGGGAACTACTATACCGTCGGATCTCTGAAGGAGGCACAGAATACCCAGTCGACAAGGAGGACCTCAAGCGCGAGGAATTCAGAAGGCGCTGGGAAGAAAAAGAAAAGAAGAAGCCTAAAAAACTCCGGGGGAAACCGATGGTATACCCAGTAGTACACTACAACTGTGAGGCCGACTTCGAGTACTATATCGAGGACGGTATAATCGTCCCATGGCTGACCACGGAGGAAGAAAACGCTAGGCAGCAGATACGCAAACGCAACAAGGAGGAAAATGAAAACGTCGAAAAGGCCCTACAGAAAATACACAAAAAATGAAATAAAATACCAAATAAAAAGTCCTTTTAAGGACTGCAACCAGTCAAGCCTGGAGCCTGCACCAA
The DNA here is from genome assembly GCA_014155875.1 of Cepaea nemoralis. Lineage (NCBI taxonomy): Eukaryota > Metazoa > Mollusca > Gastropoda > Stylommatophora > Helicidae > Cepaea > Cepaea nemoralis. The sequence goes on from JACEFZ010016068.1 coordinate 234,283, forward strand.
CAACGAAAACAAAAGGAAACATGCACAAAGGACAGCCGCCGACCTATCCCCCAGCTGGAGTGGAATCACGAAAAGTCCTTATAAGGACTGCAGCCAGACGAGCCAGGAGCCTACACCAACAAAGAAAACCATAACAACAGAAGAGCACAAAGGATAGCCGCCGACCACTGCTGACGTCACAGACACAAACGCTACATAACCAGTCCGAGATAGGACTCACAAGACAAGAATTAGGGTGAATAAACCCAAAAAAATCATGTACCTCAACAATAACCACAGCTGATGAAGCAGGTTAGACGAGGTCGAATTTGGAATTTTCGTTTTTGAAATGGAATCGGAAACCAACTCTTTTGTCCATTGTGGAATCGTTCCACGCAGGCATGAAGGGTATAATCAAGTTTGATGGTGCAATTTCAGAAGAGTTTGAAATCGAGTGTGGAGTTAAGCAAGGTTAGTACTAGCTCCCACCCTATTTGGAATATACTTTTCACTTCTACTCAAATATGTCTTTCGTGATCAGGATGGTGGTATATACAATCACTCACGCTCAGATTGCGGCCTCTACAATGCTCAGAGATTGAAGGCCAAGACCTTAATTAGGAGGGTACTGATCAGAGAGTTGCATTTTGCAGACGATGCTGCAATTACGACCCACTCTGAGGAAGAATTACAACGTCTACTATCTGCATTCTCCAATGCTTGATCTGAATTTGATTTAACAATTAGCAAAAAGAAGACACAGATTATGTCACAAGGCGCGCATGGGGTACCATCAATCTGTATTGACGACGCCGATAGTAGACCATTTTACATATCTAGGATCAGAGGTAAATAGCCTGGACAATATACTCATACCAAGAGGAACGTTTAAACAGCTTTCATATGCGGTGTCTGAGAAGAATATTTGTTATTAAGTGGCAAGACAAAATTACAAATACTGAAGTATTTGAAAGATCATGTTGTGTGACAGTATACTCCTTGCTCAGTCTTCGTAGACTTAGATGGATAGGACAAATTAGGAGGATGGATGATGGTAGAATACCAAATGACATATATTTTGGTGAATTACAGATGGGTAAGAGATCTCAGGGTCGGCCTCTACTACGATACAAAGATGTGTGTAAGCGGGACATGATCGATACAGGCACTGATAATGCACATTGGAGCAAGCCACTGCTGAACGTGTTGCATCATCATCATCATCATCATCATCATCATCATCATCATCATCATCATCATCATCATCATCATCATCATCATCATCATCATCTTCCACTTCTACCGTCAGGCGTCGTGGGGAGGAATAATTTGTGCTCCAGCACCCGGTGGGCGGCACTGGATAGTGTTATTCCGTTTGATTGTACAATGTTTTTGATGTCGTCAATCCATTTTCTTCTTGATCATCCGTTCTAGGTCACGTCGCAGATGATCTTTGATGTAAGGCCAATGATGGTAGTTGTTGGTGTTGCATTCTAACGACATGGCCAAACCACTTGATCTTCTGTCTTTCATGCATGGAGGGCAAATATCAGAAATGGAATATAGACAAAGGAGAAAATTATTGCAGATAAGTCACACACTGAGCGTGTGAGACGTAAGATGGTGCATGGTGGTGGAAATGATCATGTGTTCACATGCATCCACCGTGGACGAACATTTACAGCGCGAATTGGCCTTATCTGTTACATTCGCCACCGCCATGGGTTGTAGTTATCATGCGTTTTTGAAGCTAAGAGTTCCGGAGAGCTGCTAGATCAGTATATACATTATATACATATCAAAGAACCGAGGGAAGGTCAAGGGAAGCTTTAACAAAGAACAGAATAATACGAAAATTAACGGAATGTAATATAAACGACTTGCCAATTTGGACTGCCAGCGTGACTAACAACGACTGCCTGAGACAGGCTAATGAAACTAGAACATTATATACAACTATAAGAAAGATACAAACAGCTTTCTTCGGTCATGTGATGAGAAGAGACGCATTGGAGAACATCGTGACAACTGAGGGGAAGAGAGGCAGAGGCAGATCTAGAGAAATGATGCTGGATGAATTGAGACAGTGGCATGGAGGAAAAGTATCCAGAACACCAAAGACCGAGAAATGTGGTGGGCCATGAACGCCTACGCCAACTGGCAGGGCACCCGATGATGATGAATATAAATTGTATGTAATGTAATATACAAAGAACCATGGATTCATGTGTCTATTATTTTGTCTTTTACGAGCCGCGGTAGCGTAGTGGCTAGACGCTGCATGGGTTTGAACTCGCATAGGGGCGGATGTTTATAACTGACCAGGACTGTCAGGCCGACCCGGTCTAAACGGGAACCATGAAATATCTCAAAGGTAAAGGCTTCCGGCGTGGAATTGATCACATCACCCCAGGAGAGTCGACTGATCTATATAAATGTGGATCTAGCACCATGTGCCCAATATGTGATGTGAGGTGTCTAACACAACTTTGGTTACTTACTTTTACTTGTAACTTATTTAATGTGAAAGCTTGAGGCACATAGAGATGAATGAGGCACAGGAGGTGACTGAGGCGTATTCAGATGCCTGAGGTATATAGAGATCACTTAGGCATATAGAGATAACTGAAGCAAATACAGATGACCGGGTCATACCGAGACGATTAAGATGCATAGAGATGACTGAGGGATATAGAGATTGGCGAGGTTAGAATGTGCCCATGTTCTAAACTACTTCTTCTTCTTCTTGTTTCGTTCGCTTGAAATATATCTATAACTGCAATGATGTCTTCTGTATGAATCTAACAGTCTTTTTTAGTTCAATCAGCGGTCCATAGAGTTTATCTTCCACTGTTGTCTCTCTAGGCCAGAAGGTTCGCCTGGATATGTTGTAGTTTGGGCAGTCTTGGAGTATGTGCTCTGCTGTCTGCGGCGCCAAACCACATGTGCACATGGCTGAGTCACCAATCTTGAATTTTGTATACATGTGGTTGCGCAATCTGTTGTGTCCTGTTCTAAGGCGCAGAATAATGGCTTGTTCTGGTTTGTCCATAACGTGGTAGTCGTCTTGAGCAGGTTTTGGTGGCCTTCTGACTGATTTGATCATTCTTTTCTTTTGGTGGTATGTAATGGGCACATCAGGCTGTTCTCTTTTGCTCCTTCCTTAGCCAATTGATCAGCTCTGTCGTTTCCGGGTACTCCACAGTGGGATGGTATCCACTGCATGGTGACCTTATGCTGACTGCTAAGTTCAGAAAGTAGTGTCCTTAGTACTGGCAATTTCCCAGACAGGAGCGCCTCGAGTACTGATTTTGCATCTGTCAAAAGCACCACAGGTTGTGTACCATGGTTGGTATTTAGTAATTTCTCTGTTGCTATCTTGATTGCCTCAATTTTAGCATCATAGTTATGGCAGTACTTTCCTGTTGGAACTCTGGCCGTGTCCCTAGTATTATTTGGGTATTCTATGTACACTCCCGCTCCTCCATTTCGGACAGCATTTTGTGCTGACCCATCTGTGTAGACTCGGATCCAGAGGTCCTGTGGGTATTCGTCATCAAGGAAGCTGAGAGTGGCTGTTCTGCGCTGTACACTGTTCTGTTCTTCCTTGTCAAATATTCCTCGCACTTTAGTCTGGATTTGTAGTGATAGTCTATGTGCATCTTTCCATGGAGTTCGCTCTGGAATAGTTGTCAGGGGGATACCAACTGTGGGCAGATCGGTGGTTTCTCTGCAGTGTCGTTTCGCCTGGTGGATAAAACTACTTCTTTTCAATCGCCCCATAGCTAAGTTTTCAAATCGGTTCTTCATAGGGTGGCCTGGCAAGCTGAGGAACTTTTCTGCTTGTATTATTGTTTTCGTATCTCTGCGCTCTCTCAGTGCTTGGATCCTCCCCATTTTCTCCATTGCTACTATAGGGGTTGATCTCATCCCTCCTGTGGTGACTCTAAGAGCTTGATTCTGCACCCTGTCCAGGTCTTGTAGTGTGGTTTTTGATGCTGAACACCACGCAGGGATGTTTTCACTTTCAATGTACCACTGCAGTCTGTGGTTGATGAATTGCTCCATTGTTTTGCAGAGACAGCTGGTGAGGCTAACTGGTCTGTAGTTGGAGGCAATAGAACTATCTTTCCCTGATTTTAGGAGGGGTATCATGATTGCTTCTCTCCAGACTCGTGGAACACTGCCTAAGGTCCAGGTGTTATTAAAGATCTGCAATAGCTTTGCTTTGGCTTCTGTTCCTAGGTTCTTGATCATTTTATTGGAGATACCATCATGTCCTGGTGACTTTCTCATTTTCAGTTTTGATATGGCTAGCTCCTGTTCACTGTTTGTGATAGGTACGTCCATGACCTCATGTAGTATGTCATTCTGTCCTGTATGTTGCAATTTCTCTCGAATCTCTTGTTGTTTTTGTGGACTAATTTTGATATTGTTATCTTGTGCGAATGAGTGCGCAAAATGGTCAGCTGCTTGCTTTCCTGTTAAGATGTTTCCGTCTTTATGTAGTGCAATTTTTGAGTTTCTCCCTATGCCCTCATCGTTAAGTTGTTTTATTAGCTTCCACAACTTCCTTATGTCTTTTTAAAAGTTCAGGGACTCTGTTTTCTCCTGCCAGCTTTTCCGTCTAGCTGCAGCTGGGCCCTTTGAAATTTGGCTTTTGCGTGCTGGTATTTATTGTGGTGCTCTTGACTTGGGTTGGCCTCTGCTTGCCGTCTACATACTTCCACATCATTGTGCAACTGTTCCAGTTCACTACTCCAGTAGGGTTTATAATGTTTACGGGCTCCTCTTGGTACTGTTTCTCGTGCTGCCTGTAGCATGAATTTCTCAAACTCTTCAACTACTTTATTTATGTCCTTCTTAGTGTTCAGGTGTCTAACCAGTATGCTGGTGCGAAGCTTGTACATTGCCCAGTCTGCTTTCTTGTAGTTCCACCTATCAATTGTGGGTACTTGTAAGTGTGACTGTCTGACCATATCACCAGTAGACTTCCTTTCCTTCGGCATGACATCTTAAGTCAGTCATATTTATTGGTTACTCACAGTAAGTGTCTTAGCGACATGGCATCAGCATTTTTGAATGCACAGACAGAGTGGGGAAGAAGCCCCATAGCAGGAAATTGATTTACACAAGGAGAAGTAGATAGGAGTTACAAAGCGCTAATTGATTCTGTGGAAAACAGTTATACCGTGCCACGGTGCATATAAGAGGATAGCACATGAATGGACCCATAAGTGCTACGGAAATAAATAGCATTGCATCTCTATACGTGTTTGAAGACAGACGAAGCACCGACGGCTTTTCTCGTAGTGCAGTGTTGTAGTTCTCTCAACCATTGTAACGTGTTTCAAGGCTTTTCATGATAAGTCTAATCTCAGGTTGATGGAAAGTTGTACAACCGTTGCTTTTCACGTCAGGTGATAATGCAGGCCTGTTTCCTCATACTTTATCCTTGAAAGTGTCTGGTTACTTACATGATGTAATACGTTCCACGCCTGATCGCATGACGTTTTGCGGTTGTCATCCTGCCTTATTTGCAACTGTTCTACCTGGAAACCGGACGAGGCCTTCTATTGGCTTGCTCTTTTTATAAAACTGATCTCACGAAGTCTGTTTTAGAGGACTGTAACTTTTCCTGCGAAATCTATGACATCGTCAACCAGACGTGGACAACACCGCTAATGTTCTGGATAGCAATGCTTTCAGTTTAATTTTGTGAGCCAACATTTCATACTTAAAGCTATTATTAGATGACAGCTCGTATTTTTACCTGCAAACTATTTTCAGCTGATACTCTCCAGGTATACCATGACTCCAGCCTGTTATAGGCTGTGAGACGCAATTGTATCATATTGAATGTCTGGAGAATTTACGCTTACACGAGTTGATATTTTAACAATTATATAGTCAACTGTATAAAGTTAAGTCCGCAATCATTTTCACACCCTGAATCGTTATTACGGTTTCAAAGGAATACATTGAACAGCTTCAATCAAATCTTGTCCAGTTGTAAACACAATTTGCATCTGAACAAGTTGACAAGAAATAGTTTCCACAAACGAAACAACAAGTGCAGCAGTTTTGTGAGGATCTGGACAAATTTTATCTGCAGTTATATGTCAAGTGTGATTCCCACAATGATTAAAGCGTCGGCCATTGCATGTTTGATACAATTGTTACTTGGTAAGTATCTTATCTAATATATTTTGAATGACCCAAGTAATAATGATGTAGGCAGATGTAATTAAAGTCTCCATTGTCTGTACATCAAATCCTGCTTGGCTGTAGAGAGGTCACATTACTATGTAAGAGAGGCAACAGCCACATAATTTTACCGATCTTTCTTTATCATCATCAATTGCAGGTAGACAAGCGTAGACGGTCATGGTTCGTCATCTGGCATTATCCCCAGAGCCATGGACCAGGTCTGTGTTCTTGTCACAGTTATGTAATGTGGCCAACCCATCCTCATGTACATCTATTTCCCTCACCTTTGCTCTTTTTCCATCAATCTTACTAGTTGTTACTATATTTTTAAGTTTATTTCTCTTCATAACTTGCCCATATTAATCTTGATTTCAATGCCAAATTTCTCCAATCATTTTACGGTTTTCATTTCTATCTTGTAGAACTGACTCGTTCCATTTTGCTGTCCGCTCTTTGTATTCTTTGCATTTTCCTCAGAAACCACGTTTCAACTATTATTAGATTTTCTTTGCTTGTCTGCTTAGTGTACATGTATAGGTTATACATATAACCTATCATATATCACTTCAACATTGTTTTCTAATCGAAGTTGACAGCTTTTTATTGGCCAGTATGTTTTCCATCTTGCAAAATGCTTCATTTACCGTAGACATTCTTATTTTAATATTTAAAAGGCATCTTTCATCAGATGTTATGACTATTCCAAGATAGTTGTACTGTGGTATTTCTTTCTTCTGGGATAATACCTGTTTTCTTACAATTTAATTATAACTCTAGTTGTTCACTGTGTACAATAACCGCATCTATTAAATGCTGCAAATTCTGTTTTCTATCTGCAATCATTACTGCATCATCTGTATACCTTATATTATTGATGTTATGTCCTCCGATGTCTTCCAAGTTTCTCAATATATTTTCACTATATATCTAACTATGTATTACAATGCAAACAACATATCATAGGTTGTGGAATCACAATAAAACCTGGCGCTTTTACACTTTGACATAGCGGGCTTCTAAGCATATTGTATGCAGCATGATCTTAGCTATCCCCCATGATCATCATCATGCGTCATTCCAGCTGGCGTAGACATTCATCCATCGATAGTAGATCTTGGACTTTGGTTAACTAGATAAATTATCCGTAGAATTCCATAAAATCTTGGAGGATATTGTGATGGTTTCCCCACGACTTTTACATCCATATGATGATATTTTAGTTCAGCCCTTGACAGAAATTATCGTCGGTCAGGATATGTGAGTGCTCTACGTGCCGATCTGCAGAACTGTCCACTTATCCTGATGGACACCAGCCTGTATTTGCCTCACTGTTGTGTTTCCCGTCCTCTATCACGTGGTGGTGAGGTTAGGATGTTTCTTTCCTTGAGGTATGAGACCATGATGGTATTTCTCAAGCTCTCCAGTGCCTTTAGAGAACTAACTATCCCCGAGTCAAGTATTTAGTTCTATTTTATAAGTGTCCTACTCCGTGGTACTTTTATTATGCGGTAGACTATACACAAAATATGCTTTGAGTACATACAATTGCCACCACTCCCTCTGCAGTAGTTCCTATTGAGAGGTGTCCACGGCTTCATGCAAAAGTCATAAGATAACATATTTTGCGTACTAATGTTTCATTCTGTATGTTATAATGAAACACGTTAGAAATAACTTATGGGTTAAACCTTGTGCCGTGATGTTGATCCAACGACTAAACGACTAAACAACTAAACGTTAGAAATAATAGATTCACAAATTCAATCAAGCAAGAACTCAGATAATATTAAATACACGATCTTCCTTAGATGCCCAGTTAGCGAATAATCTTTTTGTTTTTAACTTGCTTGCAGGAGACACAGTCAAAACTTAAGGTACGGAATCATCCAAAAGTCACTTTATTGCCAAAATATTCAATTTCTTAATTTTCTGTGCAAAAGAATCTCTTCAACGCATATGTCTGTGGTAAACAGAAGATGTTTAATTTGTAAACAAATAGTTTCTTGAATAAATGAAACATATCTGTTTTACACAAGTTTTATGCCCAAACAATATGTCATTACCAAAAGTGTAAAGTTGGGAAGAGGGAGTGTAATAGGCGAAATGACCAACTTTATTCGGTGGCTTTGATCTAATGGTTATGTCTCTTTCCACAGGCTAGCTGTCGAACGCATCACACAAAACACTAACTCCGTAGCTCCTGCTACGATCCCCAGGAGCCTCCGAGAAAATTACTCTCGTGAATTGCATTTCGGAGTCCGGAATCGAATCATAGAGTCCTTACCATTGCTTCAGGTTCCCAAAGGTCTATGACAAAGATGCGTTTGAAATAGTCACATTTTCAAAGTGCTGCTGTCTGCGATATAAGTTTTTTTTCTTTTTCGCGCCTGACTCCAAGAACATCTCCCTGGCGCAATCTTGTCTGTGCACCATTGACATTTGAAAAGCAACTTTAAGACATATAGTGCAATAACGAATACAAACTCAAGTTTGATAATTTTATTGTGTTAGTGAAATCTAGCTTTCCCCTCCAGAAACAGCAGGGCAGCTTCTGAGGAACTATGGAGGGAAAAAATAGCGGAAACAGGTTTATTGATATTTTCTACACAAAGTCAAAAGTCTGGAGAGAAAATATGTGAGCTTAAAGCAGCGTTTTCAGTCCCCACCCCCCCCCCCCCCCCCCCCCCCGTCCGATTCCTCTTCCTCCCAAAATACACACTCACAAACGCACACATACACACCACATAGACATCGTATTTTTGTGTTCCACCTGCAGTGCCTGCTCTAACAACAGAAAAAGAACACTCTGGACCCCACTGACCAGGTAGAGAACCACTGTTTCAGATTATCTTAACCCCCCCCCCCCCTCCCACAGTTGTTTCCTTTATTATGTTCAGGTTGTAAAGGCAATTAATATGTGTGTGTCACGTCTACCACTAAAAGCCTAGACGTTTCCACGTCGTGATGGCGATGATTAAAATAAATTACCGCTCAGAAGCAGTCTCCCGGTGTCAGCCTACGAACAGCACTACATCATGCTATCTCAGAGATACCATCTCGCTCCCCTCTCTCATTGTAGTTGTTCAATACACAGACCTGGCAGCCGCGCTAGCGCAGAGGCTTGAGGCGTGCCTGCTGGGCCAGCTGGTCTAGGGTTGAATCCGCATTGAGGCAGATTTCTAAAGCTGACCTGATCTCGCAGGTCGACCCAGCCCTAGATGGGTACCAGGAAATGTCTTGTGAAGTAAAGGCGACCCCAGGTTTATGAGCACATCACCCACCGTGCGCTGAGGGGTCTATAAAATATGGGTCAAGCACAAAATGTCTAATGAGCCTAAAACTCTGGAGGGGCATATTCAGCTTAGGCCTATTCTCGGCCGTTCTGTTTGTGCTGTCTGCTGAATCATAATCCGTTACATCCTAACACGCCTATAGTTTCTGAGCTTGCAGAGAGAGCTCGGCAACACATTCTCGTCATGACGAGAACACATCGGACTACAACAGAACTCAGTTTTACTCAGTCTGCCAGGGGATTCATTAATTAACCAGATAAGCAAGCTTGTGTGAATTTACGTTCATTTGTGTCTTATGAACGCACGCGTGCACACACACACACACACACACACCACACACACACACACACACACACACACACACACACATACACACATGCGCTCCAACACAAACACTCATACAAACACAGATAGGTTTTGCACGCCTTGAGGCGTATTTGGCATGTGCTAGAACAGTATGTTTTACCACGGGCCAATCGGCACTCGAGAGTTGACGTGATCAATATCACAATGTCGGCCTCTGCTTCCCAAGATATTTCTTGGTCCCCATTTTGTTTGTTTTGTTTGTTTGCATATCCTATTTACAGTATATCGCTGTCAAAACCAGCACTGCTGTTGTTGATGTCTGGGCAAGTTTACGTTCAGTAGTTTGCTAGTGGTCCCCATTTTAGGCCGGGTCAAATACAAAAATCCGACTCTATGTCAATGAAGGCGATATAACTTATACTCAGATACCAAAACACAGGACTTCAGTTTCCTCTGGTCTTGACTCCTTTCCGCTCCTTGTGTAATGTTGCGCATTCTTAACTTCTGCTGCAAGTATTCGTTGACCTTCACAAATTTGTCATGTCTTGATTATATATTTTCTTTTCTTTTTCATTTCTTTATTTCTTCTTATCTTGCTTTATTCTTTCTTCCATCATCTCCAGAATGTTATGTCATTCATTTCACTTATGAAATTATTGCAATATTAGCAGTCATTTTTATTTTATTTTCGTATGATTGATTCTCGCAACATACCAAATTGTTCATTAATAGTCTAAATTATCTCCAATGCATTATATATGTCTCTGTGCAGTTAACATCATACCTTTCTCTAATTTCTTTGTATGTCTTAAACAATGCTTGTTACAACGTTTTATTATGTGGGGTCTTCTTTATATTCTTACGTTTTACTATCATCTTTTCTTTAAAAAAAAATATGGGAGCCTGCACCTGGTTTAGATTTTGATATTGCAATTAAACAGATAGACTGAATACTTTGAAAAAAACTCCACCAGATACCCCGATACCCCGTCTGCAGAAGCTGAGAGGGATATCAATTGCGAGGAACCATCTAAAGAAGAGATTAGTAAAGCTATCTAACTTCTGAACAATGGAAAGTTTGCTTGTTGGTTGGTGACCCAGCAGAGGCTGTAAAAACCAATATAAACACCGCAGCAGAGTTATGCACACAATGTTTAGCAGAATCTGAAAGACTGAAGAAATACTATCAGACCTTTAAAAAGCTTGTTGCATATCCATTACAGGACGTCGCAGTCAACCCCAGCATTTTTAGCCGTTCGTGATTTATTGGCAAGTTTATGTTCAGTAGTTTGCCATTGCTTTCTGGGTGACCGGCACTCATACTGTTTTATTAAAAAACCCAAGGCAAGGTGGTGGCCTGCTGCCAAATCGACCGTAACTGTATTTCGAACCTGGTATGCGGGATTATGAACTGCGTCAGTAACCCCTTCGCAGCGCAGCAGGATATTTTATGAAAGTCCAAAAAGAAACATGGGACCTATGGTGTGAAAATTACAGAGAAATAATAATAATAATAACAGCTAGTTCATTAGCTATTATGACAACTGCTTGTTGTTCATAATATAATGATTCGTTAAGGAAGTCTAATGTGCTGCAAACCCAATATCTCTCATAATGTCCCACAACTGCTGACGTTTAACACATTCGAAGGTCGTAAGTCGATGAAGCAATTATAAAGCCTTACTTTGTACTCTGTACATTTGTCAAAGAAAGCTCTCATGAAAAGTTCCAGTTTCCTTTTCCTTGTTTGAAACCTCTACTTTTTGTAATTAATGTAATTATTATAAGAATACCATAGTACATGTTCTGTCTCTTTAAGCTTAAGAAAACTTAATTGTCTCCAGACCCTATTTAATTTGTTCTTGTGCCTATTTTACTTGTCGAGGCACAACTTCAATTTAGGTATTTTAAAATAGGTATATTATTTTTTTCAAAATGTCTTAAAAGTCGAGAGGATCGACTTCATTGACCCAGGTGTTATACCATATGGCTCGGTCTCTTTCGGCAGGATGCCCTGTTGAAAGCGTCGCACAAAGCATGAACTATGTAGCTCCGGCGACAACCCATAGGAATCTCCGATAATAATGCACTCGTGAACCGAAAGACGTAGCCCGGAATCGAACCCACAATCACCCGAGAAGGCTAACCCGGTCAACAAACACCCGCTGATTTCGGATGTGTCGGTCTAGAGCGCATAACCGGGCACCACCCAATTACGTCTGGAGAAAAAAACGCACCCGGATAAACGCAGAAGAAGAACGCACAACCTTCAGAGCGTGAGGCAAACGGCTTGATCACTTCGCTTCTGAGACTCCCTATATCGGTATATACTTGCATGCACAAAACCATTAATTCATTCTTCCTACTCAAGTATAATAGACAGTCTCTCTACACTTTGTATGAAGAGTAACTTTGAAAAATGACGTCATTAAAAATGTGCTCCACAGTCCATTCGTTAAGCAACATGCAGCGAATGGCTGTCGTCTGCTGGAGTTATTCTTTGCACTCCAAACAAAATGGAAGGAGTAACAACAGACGCGTTACAGAAGATATTTGACAGTATGAAGAGACGTGAACAATCATGTCTTGAAGCCCGTGCTGGACATTTCCAACACCTGTTATCATGAATACTTCATTAGTACTTTCCAGCTTCCCTAAAACAGCGCTAGACCATAGCTGTGACCATTGTAAATAATTATTAATTAGTTCAAGATGCAAAGTGTACTGAGACTTTACAAACACCATGTATAGAAAGAATAGAAAATACAGACTCGTACTTTGTAAACATGTTCGTCGTATGCAACTAGCTGTTATTAAAATAGCACTAGGCAGCGATGCACCAAATGGCACCAATTATGGGTGTTTACGTCTTTGCAACGTGTATTTGTTTCACGAAAACAAGGGGCTAGCCAGAAAACAAGGGCTAAAGGTTACAATAAATTTTCCATACAAGCATATTGTGACTGCTTCTAATGTCTCGAAATAAATAAACGTGGGCTTCTTCTTCTTCTTTCGTTCGCCTAAACTATGTCTATAACTGCAATGTTGTCTCTTGTATGAATCTAACAGTCTTTTTCAGTTCACTCAGCGGTCCATAGAGTTTATCTTCCACTGTTGTCTCTCTAGGCCAGAAGGTTCGCCTGGATATGTTGTAGTTTGGGCAATCCTGGAGTATGTGCACTGCTGTCTGCGACGCCAAACCACATGTGCATATGGCTGAGTCACCAATCTTGAATTTTGTATACATGTGGTTGCGTAATCTATTGTGTCCTGTTCTGAGGCGCAGAAGAATGACCTGTTCTGGTCTGTCCATAACGTGGTAGTCGTCTTGAGTAAGGTTTGGTGGCCTTCTGACTGATTTGATCATTCTTTTCTTTTGGTGGTATGTAATAGGCACATCTGGTTGTTCTTCTTGTGCTCCTTCCTTAGCCAATCGATCAGCTCTGTCGGGCTTGTAAGATGTAAAAAGCATCGCTAGACCACGCGCGTTAATTGGTAAAACACTTTCGCACAACAATTTGTAATGAAAGCAAGAGTAATTCGCTAACAAAAATCTGCATAATTGTTTTATTATATGTATTATTATTCACAACCTTATCAATATCCAGTGCGTTCTCCGATGTATTGGTCAGCTCGATAGCATCTGCCCTTGTCTTCACGATTCACCCATGCAGGTCTATTCCAATATTGATGCTTGGAACAAATTTAAACTGACATTTTTATTGTCTGTTGTAACAACGCAAGGTATCTTAAATGTCCAAACTCGTCTCAGCTTTACAATGTAAATAAACTCCACAAGATATGTCCATCGCGCCCAAAATATTTGTGATGCATTCAAACGAGCTGCTGATCAAAACTGGTTTGTAGTGCAAATGCATAAGAGTGTTACGAACATAGTCTAATTTTAATGACCGACAATAATATATTTAATCAAAGGCAAATATTCTTTCTCTCCTGAGACGATAATAACAGTAAATAATCATTGTAACGTCTAAAGTGAAATTTTTAAAAAAACCGATTAATCTAAGGACACTTCCAGCAGACTAGGAGTGAATTAAATTTTAAACCAAACATTCTCATTCTCAGTCCTTCTGAGTCAACCTAAACCCAAGTAAATCAGACCGCCACAGAGGAAATAGCTTAATGTTGAACTCCCTCTGTATCACTTTGTCATTAGTGAAACTGAAGACATGTGCAAGACGCGCTCCCCTTTAGCCCTCGCCTTGGACATTACAGCTGATCTAAGGCCAAGTGAAGGAAGACTACTGGAACTGTAAGACTGTGACGTTTAAAGGTCGTCCTCAGGCGATTTAGATATGGTTTCCGCAAAGTTAGATTGCTGAGACATTATCATAACCTTTCATTGGGAACAATAATGTTGTAGCTCGCCCTTATTTTCCACACCCAAACGGTTTTGGATGGTGTTCTCAGCCTTCAATAATATTTTTGGCTACTAAATGCAAACCGTAAACTAATTAGAGAAATTAGACGTAGACAGTCACAATTTTTGGGACACGTTATGAGAAGAAATAATTTGGAGAACTTGGTGACAACTGAAAAGACTGAGGTGAAGAGAACAAGGGGAAGACAGATAAGTAAATAACTGAATGGCTTGGCCATATGGTGTTGTGTTGTTTGTCCATCAAGAATGATGACGACCATTCATTTCATCCAGTGGGGTTGAATGTATGGAGCCGTGAGTTCTAAGATGGCTGATAAGGCCTATTTTGACTCGAAATGTTCTTTGACAATGTGGACAAAGAATGCTTGACGTTTCTGGAGGAGGATTTTCTGCAGTGTTTTTTCTGTTCTGTCTTTTCTTCACAGCTCTTGCAGTCTTGGTTGCCTCACAAGTGACTGCACCCTTGCGTAATGATGCACGCTACGAATTTCGGTCTCTGGCTGCAATCTCCCAGGTGTCATGATGAATTCGAAAAGCATTCAGTGAGGTTTTCAGAGTGTCTTTAAAGCGTTTCCTCTGGCCGCCTTGGGAGTGTTTACCACAACGCAACTCGCCATAAAAAATTCGTTTAGGGAGCCTGTGATCTGGCATGCGAGTCAAGTGACCAGCCCAGCGAATCTGATTCTTCATTAGTAAGTGTGGACACAGGGCATGGACGCTCTTTCTGGGACTTCAGTGTCTGGGATCTTGTCTTGCAATTTAATCTTCAGTAACTTCCTAAGGCAGACTGTGTGGAATTTCCTAGCATGTCGCTGATAAACAGTCCAGGTTTCACAAGCATATAGCAGTGTGGATAATACAACTGCTTTGTAGACCTTAAGCTTTGTTTGCAGGCTTATTCCATTTCTGTCCCATACATTCTTGTACAGTCTGCCAAAGACCGCGCTGGCCTTGGAGATTCTTGCATTCACTTCATCATCAATTGTGGTGGCTTGTGACACAGTGCTGCCAAGATAGGTGAATTTGTCCACAACACTTAGACTATGACCATTCACTTTGATATTCGGCACAGTGTGATTATTCCCTGGAGCTGGCTGGCACATAACTACAGTCTTCTCCAAATTGATGTTGAGCCCAAAGTTGGCACAGGAATGTGAGAAAGCTGAAACATTATGTTGCATGTCCGCCTCTGAGTTGGCGTATAGAGCGCAATCATCAGCAAACAGGAGCTCTCTGACGGTGTCGCTGTCAATTTTGGTTTTAGCTTTCAGCCTTCTGAGTTTGAATAACTTTCCATCCATGCGGTGCCATATGGTATAGTCGAGGCAAGAAAACAGAGCTAATTCTCGACTCTGGTGATCGTCTGAGATGGCGAAACATGACCGCCCACGCATATCGGCATGACACATGATTATAATGAGAGTGAGGAAGTGTCTTACGTTGTGACACACCGGTTAAGCAGCTAAGAGTATACCAGAGCTGTGTTTGCCACATCTTGGTGTGTTTGCATGTCCTGTAACCCTTTGGGATGTCCTCTCCTCAAATTATGAGAATTTGATATACTTTCCGGTAATTTTAAAGTTGTCTTCTCTCTTATAATGTAATGCATAATCAGAATGGGCTATGAATAAATTAAATAAACATATTTGGGCAATAAAGTTGGTAGTTAAAGTTAGTTGCATAATCTTTATAGGACGTCTCAGCCAACCCCAGAATTTTTTGACTGTTTGTGATTTATGGCAAGTTTACGTTCAGTATTTTATGAACGACCAGCACACATACCAGTATTTAAAAACCAACGTAAGGCCGTCTGCTGCTAAATCGATCGCAGTTGTGTTCCGAACGCAGTATGCGGGATTATGATTGCGTCCGTAATCCCGCCGTTACTGATCTGTTACAGTTGGTAGACAATCAGTCTTTTGTTGGGAAAGCGTCTCAAGCATGACAACAATGGCTAAACACGTGATCTTATTCACCTAAGTTGTAATCTGTAAACATTACTTTTCAGAAGACACAGACCGCGAAAACAGCACTCACACTAACCATAAAACTAGCCAAACAAAGAGAAACTTCGAACCTGTCGGCCATGATTCATGTTTAGGTCTTGTGATAACTGAAGACGAACTGTTGTTCGTGACATGTACATTAAGTTTTCACTGTTCAAAAGCCGTCCCAAAGAAGCAGGAAATAAATTAAAGAAGTGTAAATGTCTAAATGGAGAAGAATTATTCGCGAGTAGCCAATAACACGTTATGGCTCATAAGCGTGAACGATCAATAAGAGTGATGACAACAAGATAGACGTTTTCTTGATATGGTGAGTTGAGTTGAGTTGAGCTAAGAACTGACATCACTGAACTCAGGACATTCCCATACGCGCTCCGTTCCCTCGATCAACATCCAGGGAAGAGTCGCACTAATAGTAGTCGTACCCACTGATATCTGATTGAAAGTTCTCCTGGTCTTCCGTCTCAGTTTTGAGATTCTATCACAATACCTGCTAATCTCCCGCAAACTCACCCTTTCCACATACGGGTTCTCAATCTGGTCCCCAACTTTCTCCACCTGGCCTCACAGACGCACGACCACCTCCCCCTTGTCCATAAGTAATTGACCACCAAGAGGTGCATTTCTTGTTAGCCTATCATCCTGTTCATTCCCCTCGCACTCCAGCATGGCTAGGGCTAAAAATCCAAACAATTCTTACAATCTGTGACCTCTGAAGCGAGATGAGCCATTCCACACGAAACAGTCATTTCTCCACCTTGCTAGGCATACTCCTTGAGTCCGCGGTGAAGACAACGTGTGTTGCAGTGATCTTCTGCAACCAACGAAATGCCCATGTGACTGCTTCCACCTCCATTCTCATGCTGGAGATCGTAGCCTCATATGCCATACTCTCCCTTTTCAAGAATAGTCCACTAGCCTCCGCAATGAAACCCCAACCTACTCTGTTTCTCACCACTGACCCATCAGTATAGATCACGATGTCACCTTGATGTTTATTACTCTAGATAAGTTGCTGTACCTCAAAGTCTGTGCGGCCCGCTGCCCATTCTTTGCACTCACGACTCAATGTTGCTATTACATTGTGCCAGTCCGTCCTGTCTTCCGGTACTTCACGATTACTATTTTTCACGATTATAATATAATTAAGTAAGATTAAATCTTTCTTGACGTGCTTCTGTTCCTGAATGAACAGAATAAGTTGAACTGAAAACAATACAAATTATAATATTCTGGAAGACTTAAACAGCACTCACTAGTGCTTTTCGAAAAGGTCAAACTGCTACGAATTCGATGTTACATGAAACTAAGGATACATGCAAAAGTGACGTAATTGGCGGGGATTGGTGCGATTAGAAATCTTCGAGGTCATCTCATAGAGTGAACAGCTTGGTGACGATAATCTTCCAGGCATACCTAATTAAGTGAATCTATATCATGGTTACAGAATCCACTTGTTAAATAGTTTCTGTAATTTAATTTTGTAATACACATCTCACAATTAAACAAGACGTGTGCGAGTTTGTCTGTGTGTGTGTGTGTGTGTGTGTGTGTGTGTGTGTGTGTGTGTGTGTGTGTGTGTGTGTGTGTTATTAAATAACTTTTCATTTGCTATGTACAGTGCGTGTATTTGTGTTAAGTTCTCTGGTGATAATACAGGGAATGAGATTTCTCATCTCATCTCATCCCATCATGTTCCTCTTGTACCTTGCGGTGTCGAGGTGAAGTATAAACAGCGGGAGAGTGCCCGCCTATGGGCTTCATGTATCGATATTCCCATGGACTCTGTTATTCCCTGCGTCCATCGTTTACATGGTCGGCCTCTTCCTCTGCTTCCTTCTGGTCTGTACATCATTGCTTGTTGTGGTATACTGTTAGTTGGTAACCTACTTGCATGGCCAAACCATTTGAGTTGCTGCCTTCCAATAACATCTAGTGCAGTTATAACCCCCACTTTAGTCCTGATTTCTTCATTTCTGATCTTATCTCTTCTTTATACATTGAGTATTCTTCTCAGGAATCTCATTTCTGTTTGTTGCGTTCTAATTTGTTTAATTGCTCTGCACACAGACATTCAGTCGTGCCCTTAGCTATTTTATAAGAACAAAAGGTTAATGAGTTTCAACATTTGCTGCCATGTTTTAATTCAACCAAACTCTAAACTAATTGTTCATGTATTTTTTTTTTTACAGTTTACAGTTTGCAAACACGGGAAGTAAATCCATTTATAAATGTTAGCAATGCTCTAAAAAAAATAAAATAAATTTAGCTTGTGTACATTTATCAGTCAGGTGTTAAATTACCCTTTTAGCAAAATTGTTACGTTAACAACGTAAATAAAATACTAACTGGTTAGAGATTGCAGCAAACAGAAAGTTTTATTTGTTTGTCAGCATGTTAACTAATTTGTTATTTTCCTTTGGATATTTTACTCTTTGTTCGTGTAGTACACCAAAATGTATTTTAAAATGCATTCAGCAAGATTAAATCTTTCTTGGCGTGCTTCTGTTGCTGAATGAACAGAATAAGTTGAACTGAGAACAATACAAATTATAATATTCTGGAAGACCCCTCTGCTGTGTGTCCACCGTGACGAGGTAGAGGGGCTTGAGTGTTCCAATGAGCCGAAGAGCTATGCCGAAGTAGTATGTCAGGGGGTAATGGCTGAGTAAATAAGGATCCGAATCCTTCGTAGTGACGTCATTTTTTACTATATCAAAGTCATGATCCTATGCTCTGACGTCACCAAACCGGATCCTTATTTTTTTTAAATTGGCGGGTATTTTCTTGGGTCTGGTTGTCACTTCCGGTTGTCCTGATGACTATTTCCGGTTGAATTCAGGTCCCGGAGGCGGGCGGGCGGGCGGCGGTGCGGCGTGAGACGGTGGTACGGCGGCGGGGCGGGTTTGAGTCTCATAAAATACGTGTCTCGAGAGGATATGTGATTATTATTAGTCATGGATCCGAGATGGAAAAATCCTTTTACGGCTTTGATTGCGGGACCAACGGGGTGTGGAAAATCCGTCTTTGTGCAAAAGTTTCTGGCGCATCTATCAGACATGGTCGACCCGCTTCCAGAGGAAACTATATGGTGCTACGGAGAATGGCAATCCATGTATGAGACTATGAAGGGAATTCAATTTAACGAAGGCTTGCCAGATATGGAACAGTGGACAGGTGATAGACATCGTCCTAGTGGTAATAGATGACCTAATGTCCGAGACAGATGATAGGGTGACTAAGCTTTTTACTAAAGGTAGTCATCATCGCAACCTCAGTGTTGTGTATGTAGTCCAGAATCTATTTGGGAAGAAAAAAGAGCAAAGAACCATCAGTTAGAATTCACATTACCTAGTGGTGTTTAAGAATCCACGGGACCGGATCTCAGATTATCCAACCTAGCCAAACAGATGTATCCAGGCCGAATGTCATATGTCCAAGAGAGTTTTAAGGACAGCGACAGCGGCTCCACACGGTTATTTGTTGTTTGATCTTCGACAGGAAACATCGGATCAGCTCCGCTTACGAAGTCATATTTTTCCAGATCAGCGTCAAGTCGTCTAGGTGCCTAAATAAAATGTCCCATCGAATAAAACGTCACCGGACCATGCTGCGATTTCTGGGCGAGGCAAAACTGGCTGACGCGAAAGCCGTAATTAATGCGACTTCCCCAGACCTCGTCCAATCAATATGTGAGTGCTGTCACAATGTGTTAAAAGGTAATGTTCCACTGATACCGGTTCAGAAGAGATGGTTGCTGTGACACAAGAACAGTATGAGAGCGCTCACGCGTAAGAAGCTATCAAGAAGAGGAAACAAATCTTACAGCAAGGTGGTTTCATAGGTGCTTTATTAGGTCCTATTCTAAACGCGTTGAAAGGCGTCGTGGACTTATAATGAAGAAATTGATCTTGATCGACCTCCGGATGCTGGAAAGATCTCACGTACCACCCGATACATTAACAGATAACTTGCGCGATTTGGATCAGCAAATGCAACAAGTCCTGGAGACCGATGATATACCACCTCGGGAAAAATCCCGAGTGTATCAACAGACTTTGCAGCGGTATCTGAATCGACTTGAGCAGTACAGACAAAAGCCTTTAGGGACAGTGGATATCAAGGAACAAAAACCCGAAGCCAGCACTTTACCGGCTTCAGTAGCCGAGACTCCTCTTCACCCGACGCTGTCTAAAAGCCAACCAACACCGGCCAAAAGTCAAGTAGTCGAACAAATAGTCGAGACAACGCCACCTTACAGACTCAGGCGAAAGCAAAAAGAAGAGTAAGATACCTACCCTAAGTGGGAAAAATGGCCTCGCAAATAAGAAAATACTACTACGACCCTCGGAATCCCGGAGCCTACGGCGGAGCCGCCGCTGTAAAACGGAATACTAAACGACTTGGCTACGACATCAGGATACGTATACTTTACATAAACCGATCCGTTGTCGTTTCCAGAGACGTAATACCATAATCGGTTGTATAAGTCAACAGTTTCAAGCCGACTTGATAGATATGAGAAAATTACAAAGATACAATGATGGGATGTCGTACCTAGTGACGTGTCTCGATGTGTTTAGTAAATATGCTTGGGCCATCTCGATCAAGAAGAAACGGGGAAAGAGCTAGTAGAGGCCGTGAGTAAAATGTTTACTGATAGACAACCGATAAATTTTCAGAACGACAAAGGATCGGAATTTGTCAACCTTACTTTTTAAAAATTTATGAAAGATCTAGGTGTGCATTTCTTTACCACTGAGAATGAAGATGTGAAAGCCGTGATAGTGGAAAGATTAAATCGAACCCTGAAAGTAAAAAATGTGGTGCTATTTCACCAAGACCAATAAACTTCGATACATCGACGTGATAGTTAAACTGATCCGAAACTACAAGGGGTCGTATCACAGAAGTATTCGCATGGCGCCCGCATGGAATAACCTGTATTAGAAGACTATCGACAGAAAAGTGTATTTTACAGCCAGCGATCGAGTCAGACTGGCTCAGCCCAAACAGCCTTTTTAAAAGGGATATATGCCCGCATGGACAGAAGAACTGTTCACCGTCAGTCTTATAAACCAGACCAGTCCGGTGACGTATGTGCTAAAAGACGATGCGGGGGAACAACTTCAAGGCTCATTCTACCGAGAAGAAATACAGCTCGTCGGAGATAAGCAAGTGTATCGCGTCGAGTCAGTCTTACAAGAAAGACCCAGGCGAGGTGAGGGTAAAGAGTACTTAGTAAAGTGGTACGGGTATCCCAAGTCATTCAACAGTTGGGTCTCAGACCTAACCAGATACTAACGGGAGAAACCAACATGGAAACAGACCCACAAAATACCACAAAAGGGGAAAGAAACTCGGTCTGGTGCATGTTTGGTCGGCGAGTGCCGCGACTAGAGATTGTCTTCTTCTGTCAACTGGTCGTTATATACACCGTCATTGGCGTATCACTATTCAATCAGTCTCGAGACAGCGTCGATGCTACCGAGGGCAAGTTGTGGATCGCCCTGCTAAGCAGCTGTCTGGGTTACATGCTACCAAATCCTAAAATATGAGTTTCTACGTGACATTACCGAGCAATGCTTCGCCGAACATGTTTCCCAAGAACACTCCAGGTCACTATTTCGTCAAGTTACCGCAGACTATTGAGGTGAATCAGCATTACGAAGTGGGTCTGGCCGAAATTCGATTTCCCAACTACTACTGCAATGTGCTAGAGCATGAAGTGTGGATAAGATACAACTCACCAAGCAGAGGAAAATCCAGAAAACTGTGTCCCCAGGTCTATACAGCTCACTAGACGCGTTTATAGCGGAGCTGAATAATAAAAGAGTCAGAGGTCGATGATCAGACGCGAGTCAGATTCTATTTCGACAATACCTCAAAGAAAGTCATCGTGAAAATATTCGAAGCGGGGGCCGTGGCTACGTTTAGCGAAAAGTTGAAAGATATATTAGGGCGTCACTCCTCGAAGATATTGCATGTCAACCCATTAATGGAAGGCCAAGTGGCGAGAGACCTGAATAACGACCTACAAAATATCTACGTCTACTGCGATCTCATTGCGGTGAGACCAGTCGGAGACGTCATGGTTCCATTACTGAGGACGGTTCCTATGAGTCAGCTGTCGTCTTCGGTGTATCACACCTACGACAAACCTCATTACGTACCGCTGCATCGGTACTCCTTCGACACGGTGGAAATCCTTTTAACCACTGATACGGGCACAAACTTCTCATTCACTTCCGGGACTTCAGTGCTGACGTTACATTTTCGAATTCGGAAGAGATCAGACCTAGAATAATGAAATACGTGGCGTTACGTCGAAATCCCAGATTGTACGAAGACTTCTAATGTAATCAAGCAGGACATGGCATGCCGGTCTTTGTGGGTGGTCGAAGTCAGAGAGGTCGTGGTATCGGCAGTTTCTTCAGTGGATTCGGTCGCACGATTCTACCCTGGTTAAAGACTGGTGGTTAGGCCCTACTCAGAGAAGGTCTCGGGACGGGTCTGAGAGTGGCCCAAGATGCTTTGGCTGGTAGGAATGTTGGGGATTCCTTCAAAGAGCACGCCAAGCAAGCCGGTCAGCTTCTACTGCAAGGAGCTGTCAACCACGTTAGCCAATCAGGTAGCGGTATCAGAAGAAAGAGACGTGCAGTGCCACCCGGTGAGCCCAGTAAACGGTTTAAACTGACCCCCGCACCTCGTTGAGCTCATAAGAAGAAGCAGCAGCACTCGGATATCTTTGCATAATGGCCCTGATTCACCCTCATTCCTGCGAGTGTCTTCATTCTGATATGGATCTATTTAGTGTACCATCCACGCAGACCGCCATAGAAGAGGGACAGTTTCTGGAGATACACCCTTTAGCGTTGCTAGCCCCCGGCGCACCGATAGAATTTGCCATCTCTGGTGATAGTGAAGAGTAGCTGGATCTGTTTAACACTTTCTTACACGTCAGAGCTAAAGTCACACTACCCAATGATGACAAACTGACACCCACGGCCGATGTCGCTCCAGCCAACTATTACCTGCACAGTTTATTTTCTCAAATGGACGTCTCACTCAATGACACTCCCAGTGAAAATACGTATCCTTATAGAGCCTACTTGGTAGCGACGTTGAACTATGGGGAAGAAGCCAAAAAGAGTCATCTCTCAGCCGCCCTCTATTACTATGACACGGCCAAATTCCTCGATGACACGCACGGCGAAAATAACAAGGGACTAAGAACACGACGTCAACTAGCCAGCTAAAGTCAAGAAATAGATATGATGGGTCGACTACACGCCGACATTTTTGTGCAAGACCGCTACATGATAAACGGTGTAGGTGTGAAAATTAAGCTGAGTCCGGCCAAGGCCAGCTTTAATCTCTTGGTTATTCATCTATTATAACGCATGCCACGCTGGTGGTTCGTAAAGCCAGACTGAATCCGGCCATCGCGCTCGCCCACGAGAAAGCCTTGATGAGAGCCAACGCGAAATTCCCGTTCAAGCGTGTGGTGATAAAAATATTAGCTACCCCCAGGGTATGTTATCTCACACACAAGACAATCTGTTTATGAGTCAAACACCCACTCGCGTCGTGATTGGACTTGTTACATCAGCAGCTTTCAACGGTTCCTACAGCTATAACCCGTATAATTTTCAAACTTTTGGTTTGAAGTACCTGAACGTAAAAGTCGACGGTCGAGCTGCCACCAGCAAGCCACTAACCATGGACTTTGAGCGTAACCAATACGTACGAGCGTAGTTTGGTACTAACCGAGCCATGGGTCTAGTGGGCAAAGACGCCGGCAACTCAATTGACTATAATCAAGTCAAGCATGGCTATACGTTGTATGCCTTTGATCTGAGTCCCAGTTTACTGGACAGGAGACCAGTTTGAGATGCCGAGGACGGGGCCTTTAAGACTGGAATTTAAGTTCAATACACCCACCCCAGAGCCATTACAAGTCATCGTCTACGTCGAGCACGACGGGATAAGTGAAGTCTCCAAGACCAGACAAGTGATAACAGATTACGCTTCACAATGAACACACAGCAGATTACCAGAATACTACTAGCTGATACATATGTTCGTTGACTACAGATCAGAGTGTGCGCTCGAGATCAGCTACCCAGACATCTAGATAGACGCAGACCAGCGGCGTTTATCCGTAAACACTTACCCTAGCTATAAACCGGTTTCCCACTGGGTCGCCGTGTACTATGACGGATCAGGCAAATGCGAGTACTTTGACTCATTTGGTCTGCCACCCTTACACAGTGAGCTGTACAATTTTGTTGACCATCATTCAGACACACCACTCATGTACAATACCCGTGTCTTACAAGATGTGTTAAGCAACGCATGTGGCCTCTACGCTATCTATTTCATCTTGATGAAAAGTCGTGGAGCGAGCATGACACGCATTCTCCAGCCCTTTTCAAACAAACAATGGGTCAACGATCGGTTAGTATATCGCCTAGTGGCGCTATACGTAATGCAGCTGAGACGCTATAACCAATTTACACACTAGTATATAAACCCGACTCGGGTATCATTAGCTCATTCCGAAGATGACTACAGAACTCAACACAGCTAACTGGGTCTACCTGACTCGTAATGGTAACATTGTTAGATCAGTGGGAGATAGCGTCAAGGCAGTATTTGTCTCATCCTACAGAGGAATGACAAAGTTACACATCCGTCGATTCATTGGTGAATCCGAGAACAAGTTTCCTACCTCGGTGGGAATGACATTTACTCGTCAAGACTATGAACAGTTGATCGCCATGCATCACGTGATCCTAGCTGATATTGATAGACTCAGCCTGCAACATATTAAAGTCAGTAAACAAGACACTAACCGAAGAAAGAAAGTCCAAGTAAAAAAGAGCACTAAGCGAAGATATCTAAGGGCAAAAGACTCTACCCAAGCGGATGTATGATCAGCCCCAGATGTGTGATGTACCTAAGATGTGTAGTCAGCCTCGGATGTGTATCCGACAGTCAGATGTATGTCTACTAAGTTCAGATGACAGCCCAAATGGACCCAGACAATTATGTGAATAAACAATATGTATAAAGTTTTGAAAATAAAAAATGATGAAAAAAGAAAATTTGCGTTATCTTGGTTTGTTTCTATGTGGTGCTTCTGTTCTGCCTCTGGCAGATCATTCGTTCTTTTTTCCATAGTATATTCCACAGCTACAATCAACATGAAGAAACAACCTCACGCAGCATGAAAGATGACAACATGACAACCAGAAAGACGACAACAAGAATAAAGAAGAAAAAAATCTGAGGAAAACCATGTAAAGCATACCACTGAATAAACCAACAAAACACACATTTTTTCGTTTCATAACTTTTATTTTTCCATTAAAACATTTTCGTTTCCATAATATTCAATATTTTCAATAGCACTCACTGAAAACATGTGACTTTACATATCAGTAATAGACAGTGACAGTCTTTTAGTTTTCAATGATATAGACAGTTTACTGTACAACACACAAGGAAAGCACACACGTATGACCAGACTCAGTCTTTCAATTATATATTCACTGCACGCATAAGACCACATTTTTAATAGAGCAGACAGTAATAAGCAGAAAAAGGGTAGGGGAAAACATTAGGGAAAAGGAGTATTTACATATTATGGTACATATTTACACTTATATATCTAGGGGTGACGTGGTATAATTGTCTGCGTGTACTTTTCTTTTAATGTAGAAGTATGATAAAGACTCTCTGTGTTGATGATACGTATAGACAGAGGAAGCCTGTGTCTTAAAGCCTATATTTGTCCCTCCAGTCGCTGTCTG
Organism: Cepaea nemoralis; assembly: GCA_014155875.1. Taxonomy (NCBI): domain Eukaryota; kingdom Metazoa; phylum Mollusca; class Gastropoda; order Stylommatophora; family Helicidae; genus Cepaea; species Cepaea nemoralis. Next base: position 260,297 of record JACEFZ010016068.1, read on the forward strand.
GGTGTCAAATACATTTAGAAAAATTTCTGTCTAGATGCGTGTTGTGCTGCTTTGTTAGCACTTTCGTGCTGATCTTGGTATAGTCTCCAAAACAGTGATACGTCTTGCTGCATAAGGAGAACATCCCCGTTCCCTCATACTCTAGCTTAAATAACCCAGGGGTTCTTTTGTCGAAGACTCGCTTAGCCTTACACGTACAACTCCCCTATTCCTAATAAAATCCCGTTGATGGCTATCACAGACCTCAGCCGGGAACCAGGAGCTATAGACTCTATAAAATTCTTCCTGAAGCTCCGGTCTGACGGCCTGTGCTAGGATCGGTGTGCTAAGAGCTAAATACAAACTATCTGTGTCCATCTCACATAATTGAAAATCCTCCCTAGCTAGTAAACCTATCTAAAAAGTCGTAATAAAATTCTAGCATGCGCAGCTTTGCGTACTCGTACACAAAGAAGCCTATTTGCTGGGGTAGATCCCATAAGGTGGTCTTTTTCAGAGACTCTACCTCAAACACATCATCTGACAACATGACTCATTTTCTTAAACAGAGGTTGATTTACCACCTTTGACGTGCCAGCCCCGCGACAATATGACACATTGGTGTGCTTGGCCTTGTTCGTTAACGTTTTGCCATAGGCTGCGTTTCCCAATAGTTTCATTATCGGGCCTTAATGGTATAGGCCGGATCGAGGTCACCCTCACGTCTGGCATCAGACACCTCTTTACCAAACCTTTCGAAACACTTCTCAGGTTTGTACTCAATGATCTGGTATATTTTGGTGACCTCTAAAATATGTGCCAGATACCATTTTAACAATGGTGTGGCCAATAGGATCTTTTCCCCCACATAGCTACCTATTAGAGTCCGACTTGAGCCGTTCAACAGCTTATGGGTCTCGGCATACTGCCTCATGAGCTCGCCAATGTCGGCTCTAGACACATCAGTGTTTTTAAAGATGGGTTGTCATCTCTGAAAATAGCTCTTTATACTTTTCTGGTACGTGAATGTCACACTCTATTAAACCAAACAAAGTCTCGTATTTAACAGCCTTTATGATCTTTTCCTGGTCTATGGACTCCTAACGATGCCAGGGTGCGACATGTGGGAATGCGGTTTTTATGAAGGTCTTAATGGCGCTATTAGTTTTTTAAAGACTCTGCCACTCACATACCCACATCTCCACGACCGTGACGTTAACCTCTTTTTTCAGGTACTCGCGAATTTCACACGTGTTAGCATACAGTTCTGCCAAGGGATTCTGGCTCATCAGGTTAACATCATGACCACGGGTCAGCACATAGTTTTCATGCCCGTGGAATAAGCACCCATGAAACTGGTAGACGGTTCGATCCTTTTTATCCCACCCATCAACTCTGATGTGTCTTTCTCCTAGGGACATCTCCCGGTCATTAAACTGAGATAGTAATTCTATGCCCAGAGAATGTTCTACCCATGCCAACCATCACTGCACTTTTTTTTGCATATCCTTTACAGGACATCGCTGTCAACACCAGCATCTTTCAGCTGCATGTTGATGTCTTGGCAAGATGACGCTCAGTAGTTTGTCATTGCTTTCTGAGCGGCCGGCTCACATACCCCGTAAGTTATCGATGCGATTCGAACCACTGCTGATTCTCACCGTCATCACGTTACCCACGAGAGTATACGAGATTACGGGGAAAAGTCATAACCTCTAAGCCGCGAACTCTCTGCATTGGACGATATAAACTCTAGTTTTATGGGGCTTGAACCAATCTTCTGCATTTCGTATCACAGGAAATCCCGTGGGCATCTTTTGTGTTAAAGCCCACAGTTGTAGAGCGTTAGCATCGTACCCTTTCACACTCTCAACTAGCTTACTCCCTCGAATCCTAGTCTTACCTACCTCATGATACCTATGATATATGATCGAGGGGCCCCCTACAATATTTTGTCTAATTTTGGTGTGCAGATCACTCTCCTTATTGGAACACAGGGTAAAGTAGTTGTTTTAAGCTATGGCTTTAAACAGATACTTTAACGTCACCCCGGGGACAGAAATGGCATCCTTGAAAATATCTACACCTACCCCTTTGTAAAATGCCACTTGTTTATCTAATGCCCCATTAAAAGGTTTTACGTCCTTATTGTTGTACCAGCGCAAAAAGACTGCCAGTGTCGACATATGGTTCTCGCTCCATACTCGTTGGCATTCTTCGTATTCGGCAACTAAAATATTGGAGTTCTTCAACTGCGAATGAAACGCCTCGTGTGTAGGCAAGCGAGTCTCCTCTAGTCTATACAAGGAGGTGATATACTCATAGCAAAATACCCCCGTAGTTTCTTTGATGTCATAAGCCGCTAAATATTTTGAATAACTAAACCCCGGGGCCAATTAGTTTACAATATCTAGAAATCTAAGCTTTTTGGTGGATATGGCCTTTTCACTACATAGTTAAAGGGGTCATCAGTGGCAGAGATGAAGGACTCTATCAGATAAGGTTTCACTAAATTAATGTCATACTTCCCTGAGTTGAACCCCAGGACCAGCATCGCTCGAAGATACTCGTCGAGCCTAGCCACTAGCTTGTGCTCATTTATAGCCTCTAAGGCTGTATACACACAGTCATGCTCTTTCCGTAATTCGGCATACTATGCATCAGCGATTTGAGTCAGATAGTCAACCATCTTCCTCACCAAGTCCTGAGGATTACCCGCTGTGATGTGGCAGACGGGGTCCTAGAACCCAGGGACATTAGAGGCTATTGACCAACTAAGGAGGACGTGCATTCCTAAAAAAATTGGTGGACGTGGTTTCCCGTGATAAATTACATTTCACAAAATACGCCTTATAGTCGTATGCCGCTCTGTAGGGGTAGATATAATTAGTATCCACCTTGACCCCCAATGAGCTGATGGTCTCCCACACAGTCTCTGTCACGGAATAGACACCTCCTTTATAACTGTTTACAGTTATCCCCCCACTACAGCTCTGGGTATGTCTATCCATCTCCCAGAAACCACTCCACAATTTCCCACACTCACTACACCCGAATGATTTGGCAACTCTATCCAGATAATTGATGTATACAAAATGATCCTTATACAATAGCACTCTCATAATATTAGGATGATTTCCACTACTATGAAGTTTGGGGACCAAGGCCTGGGTCTCATTGAACTAAACAATATCTAGATATACCTTAAAGCAGTTGTCTATTGCCGGCATGTCAATAGGTCTAATCCCAGGGAAGCTGTCTAACTATTCTAACTTTTGATATTTCTGCCTCTGGTTAGCTAATCGATATGTTGGTTTCCTAAGATCTGTCACGAGCTTCCCGTTGAACACCGCCAGATATCGAAAGAAGTATATCATGTCAGTGTATGGCTTGTGGTTTGAGTCATGCTGTAAGATATTGATGCCTCTATTGTGTCTTATGTTGTCAGGTAAGTCCTCTACACAGCACCCTATTGGGTGCTCATTTATGTGATATATAAAAACTGGTCGCGGGGATTGTCTCTATCATGTACTTAGTGTCACGTCTGTTATAAAGGACGTAGTTAAACATGTCACTGTCCTGAACTTTTTCTATAAAGGCTTCAAAGTATTGTTCGTGGTTAACTAGGTGGGGGACGTCGAGTTGGCATGCATTGTTAGAGGATGAGTGGTAAAATCTAAGTCTCCTATCTCCTTATGTCGTAAAATCATATGATGAGAATAATTTACCTGAAAACTGCATGTCTGACTAGCAAATACTGGTCTTAAAGTCTCGGTCCAGTCAATTGGTTGTGTTGAGTCTGGTCGATGAAAAAAAAATTGTAGGTCGATACATATTTGTGGATTTTCTGATGTGTCCTAAGATAGGGCCAGACGTCTCTATATGTCTGTTGGACTTTGGCGTCGCGGATGATGTCTACGGTCTTTAATTCCTCATCTACTTCGTCATCTATCTCTACGACGGTTTCCTTTGCTTCCACTTGGTCAAGCTTCTGCTTTTTAGGTACGTGTGTGTTGTCATCAACCGATGTCACAGGCATTCCGGGATAACTTCTCTCGCACCACACAAAAAGACTTGTTAGTCGTACGAGAGGAATTGATTACACATTTTATTGCCACTGGCTCTTTGCATCACATCAATGTACAACAAACAGTCGCTAACAAATCACACAAGAATAAATGCACAGAATTGCCTATCACTAGTCGTTTCCTAACCCTATTGCTAATCTATCTACTCGGCTAACGAAATAAGCATCGACGCTAAGCGATGCGTTCACTACGAAGTCTGTGTCCCATCTGATCATTCCTCCCATGCTGTTTACACAGTACGCGGAATGACTTGGGGCGCACTACGGCTTTTGCGTGCGGCCTCACTCAGCACGCTAGAGTAGTGGCCTCTCTTGAGTTTCAGTTTAGTTCTCCGTGTCTATCACGTTGGCGTGATCATGCCGTGACCAGAGTGCTTACTCTCTGGTTGACACCTCCGTGTCCCATGAGAGAACTATTTAATAGTTCCCCTTCTTATCTATTCCCTACACCTACCCTGTCCTCATGTAGGGGCACTGGGTTACCTCTATTCTACTTGAGGTAGACCACTCTTTCAGGGTGGTCTTCATTCCTATATAACTGAGTCTTTGACACACACCCTCCCCTCCTGTGTTCGTTACAAACTTTGACTCATGGTTTGTGAACACAAGAGGTTTCTAAAAATTAGTGTATCTAATTTTTGTCAAAGACTACTGATAACTTGGTTCTGGGAACCCCAATAGACTTCTACTGACTATTGTCACAGTGTAGTATCACTTTACTTGGCTACTGGGGATCGCCACAAACTTATCTGGTTGGCGTGAGCCCTCTTCTCAATCGCATATTTTATTAATTAGAGGTTTGTCTAACCGGACCATTGTCTTATAAGACCTGCCCTCAAATAGTAAATTAACTCACTACCCATACAAAGTTGACTTTTATAGGGTCAACGCATGAATTGCTTCATGTCCCCCCCATATAATATTAAACAACCCTTCACAAGCTGTGTGCGACAGGCCTTTACCTATCTCGGCCCCTTTTTTTTCCCGGGCGTTTTTAAAGTTTATTTTTTCCAACC